>NC_061165.1:26478829-26489951 GCF_022113875.1 Hydra vulgaris
CCTTGCAGAGTGTGCTCTTCTTATGCAAAGGCTAGGAGAACTAAACTCCGACTAAAAATTCCCCTGTCTTGGGGGTCTTGGTTTAGTAAAGGCTAGAGATGGTGTCTCGATAAAAACACTCAATTCTCTCTAAACTATTTAACAAGTGTTTGACTGAGTCTTGTTTTCCTGCTTGTTGGAAAATGGCATCTGTGGTTCAAAATATTCAAAAACTCTGACGGAGAAAATTCTGACCCCTCCAGTTATCGTCTGATCAGTCTTCTTTCTGTTATTAGCAAGGTCTTTGAGTCTTTGATCAACAAATTCCTCACATCTCATCTTGAGTCAAATATACTACTGTCAGACAATCAATACGGTTTTCAATCCTCTCGCTCTACGGCCGACTTGCTAACTGCTGTAACTGAAAGATTTTATCGTGCATTAGATGGAGGCGGTGAGGCTAGGGCTATTGCTCTCGACATATCTAAAGCTTTTGACAAAGTTTGAGATTATCAAATCATTTCTTTCTAACCCGTTTATTAAAGTCATCCTTGAAGGCCAACACTCTTCTTTATTTTCAGTTACTTCTGGGGTTCCCGAAGGTTCCATCCTGGGCCCTGTTTTGTTTCTTATTTACATAAACAATCTTCCCGACAACCTTTCATCTAAAGTAGCTCTTTTTGCTAATGACTCAACTTTTTACTCCTGTCTTGACAAAAAGTCTTCTCTTTTCGATCGCCTAGAACAAGCAGCTGATCTTGAATCCGATCTCATTTCAGTAATAGATTGGGGTTCACAGTGGCTTGTGAATTTCAACTCTAAAAAAACCCAGTTGCTTACTGCAAACAACTACCATAATATGGTCAATATTCCTATATTAATGAATGGCAATCCTCTTACTGAGTCCTCCTCTTTACGTCTTCTTGGATTATCGCTTACTACTGACCTTTCATGGAAACCATATAAACAATCGATTGCTAAATTAGCTTCTGCTAAGGTTGCTTCTCTTTATCGTGCTTGTTATTTCCTTACTTCTGATTCCATTCTCTACCTCTACAAATCTCTTATTCGTCCCAGTATGGAATACTGTTGTCATATTTAGGCTGGTTCTTCTCACGATTCACTTTCTCTTCTTGACAAGGTCCAAAAACGCATTGTAAATGTTGTTGGACCTGAACTATCTGCTAAGCTTGAATCTCTTTCCCATCGTCGTAAAGTTGCATCTCTTTCTAAAAACTTTTATTCATCTAGTTTTTTTCCCCGCACTTCAATCCTTTGGAACTCTCTCCCTTCTTCATGTTTTCCTGACTCATACAACCTTCAACTTTTCAAGTCTTCTGTCGACGGTTTCCTTGCTCTTTAACTCTGTTCTTTTTTTTTCCTAGTAACTCCCAACTTAATAGTGGTTGCTTGCAGCCTTGTTGGGAGTGAATGCAAATAAAAAAAAAAAAATTTAAACAGGTGGGAACTCAGGCTAATTATGAGCAAATTGTTCATTTTTGTCTAGTTTAAACTAAAAATATGTAAACTTTTATGTAATTGCATTACAAAATATGTAGCAACTTTTCTTTTGAATTTTAACCACTGTGAGCCACATGATACAACTACCCATATTTAATAAAGTAGCTGAAAAGATTTACAGACAAGAGGACATAACCAAAATAGCTATAAAGAGTTATAAGCACATCAAGGTTCAACTTTTTTAACAAACAAAAAATTGAAACCTAAATAAACTAAATCAAAAATCAATTAAAACATGAAATTGTCAATATTTACTTCTTTAAATACCATAGTTGTTAACATTATTATTAACATACCCAGGAAAAAAAGTTCTATAGAATTTTATATAAACTTTTGAAACATCTGTTAACTTCTATAAAAAATTCCTATTGAAACTTTTTTTTCTCATGTTTTTTTTATAGAAAAAAAAATTTTATAGCAATTTCATTAGAAATTAATAGACATTCTATAGAGTTTCTATAAACCATATGTTTCAAAAGTTTATAGAAAATTCTATAGAACATTTTTCCTGGGACCCTTTGTTTTAGTTACCTGAGCCCAAATATACAGCTTGACTTTTGACACAATTACTTAGATCCAAAATGTGTGGCAATTATTAGTTGATATTTATTATTTTAGTTGTATTTTAATTTCTTAAGTTAGCTAAATACTTATCAATATTTATTAAGAACTACAAAGTAATAAAGTAGTTAAAATTCATTTGAGGTTTAAAAATTAATACTGAAATGAATTTTACTTTTTTTCAAATTATATTCCTGGTACTGGCCTGTACCAAACCAATGTTGTCATGGTACTGGCTAGCCTGGGCCAAACCAATGTTGTCATGGTACTGGCTAGCCTGTGCCAAACCAATGTTGTCATAGAGAGATCTGTATCAAAATTTGGTGTCTACTGAATTTTAATTAAAACTGTAATATAAGGCTACACTTCAACTTTAAAGGTAAAGATTGTCCGGATCATCATTAATGTCTCCTTAATGGAATGCTATTCATTAAAGATAACTTTAATACTGTTATTAAAGAAAAAAATTCTAAAATTTGAGGTTAATTTAAAAAATACATACCTTTAAAGTTTAGAAAATATATTTGAAAATTATGTAGATGGTGGACAATAATGGACTTATTTACTTATTCAAATTACATGGGAAGGTGATATGAAAAAAAAAAAGTAATTAAATGTTAATAAACAATATAATATTTTTAATCAAACAATATAAAATTTGTAATACAAATGCAATTTTCTAACAATATAAAATTTGTAATACAAATGCAATTCTCTAACAGCTTTTGTTCTGTGTGTTAACTTGGATAACTAATAATGCAGAGCTGTTAACAAGGCAAAAAGTAGCAAGGCCAAGACCAAGGCCACGCATTACAAGGTCAAGGCCAATACCAAAGCCAAAAGTTACAAGGCCAGGATCACAAGTTTTAAGGTCAAGGCTAAGGTTAAGAGTTTCAAGGCCAAGGCTTACGCAAAGATTTTCAAGACCAAATACTTCAATTTTTGCTTTATGTTAAGGCCAATTATTAACAAAACTAAAAGTAGGAAGTCCTGTGACAAAAAAATCATATTTTGTAAAAATAGACCAAGGTTATGAGCAGAATTCAACAAAATCACTGAGAAAAAATGTATTTTTGTTAAGACCAGGCCAAAACAATCAAGGTCAAGGCCAAAATTGTCAAGGCTAAGGACTAACTACTTTGTAATAATGTATTGAAATATTAATCCTTATTACCTGATATTATCTTATTACTTGGTAGGTCTTAATAAATGTAAACAAGTATTTAGCTAACTTACCAATGTAATTAGATTTTTTAATTTAAAGCCATAATTTTACAAAACTTAGTTGAATTTAATTTTTTTTTACTTAAAAAATTTCCAGATTTTGAAAAATAAATAAACAAGTTTTTAAATATTTTACCAAAACATGGTCACAAATTTGCATCAATAAAATCAACAAAGATTAGATTTTATCATTTTAATCTATCAGATATATTTAAATTTTTATAGTTGTATATTTATAATTAAATTTGTTTTTAATACCTGACACCTTTTGTTGATCTATACTCGCCACTTGTAGATTCAGTTGCATCAGCAATAAAGTTTGACAAAAATGTTTTACCACTCTAAACAAATATTAACAAATATTTAAAGTATTTAATGCTTTTAAGAATTCAACTAATTAAAATAAAACTGATTGGTTAGATAACATAATTACCTGTTTTGGTCCAATTACCAATATTTTTATTTTGTTAAACATTTCTCATTTTCTTAAAGAAAACAGAAGTACAGTAAATTTATGCATGAATATGTGAACTCATGTATGTATTTATGATGTATGTGATGTAACAGAGTTGCACAAGATTTGTTTTTGCTGTGTTAGCAAAGAAGAAACTTGGAAGTTCAAAATATCTGTTGCTTTATATTTGTGACAAAGTATCTATTGCTTTATATTTATGGAATAAAAAAATTGTTAATTCTGATCAGTCAGATACAAAAGAATTGTTAAATTTTTATTTAAATAACAATTATTAAAAGTCAATCAATTGTTTAAATTGTGCTAGTTTGCCAAATTTAAGGGAAGGTGCAAAATTGTACCATCATATTTTGTACAAAATTTTGTTGTTGTTGCACAGTATTAAATATATAATGTACAACATAAAAGAATGTGTACAAATTTAGCTTATAATGCTGTTAATGTTAACTGAATAAACTGGTGCATATCATGTCAAAAATAATGGTCTCAAGGTTTGGTGATTAGAAAGAACATATCTGGCTGAATGGATGCTCAAAGTGGTGTTCCTCAGCAATCAGAGATGTTTAATTATAATTTTTTAAATATTATTAATGAATACTAGTTACATACTGATTATACAAAGTTAACACCTGCATTAAAACATGATAACATTAATAAAATAAAAAAAAAATAAAAAAGTGAATGCAAATTCTTTTAAAATTATTCAGAACCATTATGATAAATATACAAAAAACTGTGAAAAAACTGCTGTTCTGGCATTTGCTGTTTTTGACTTTTTACACTAATTTTTAGCTTAGATACACTAATTACACTTTAACACTCATTTTTAGCTCAGATATTTTTTAAAAGCTTCATAAAATAATTTTAACTGATAATAAGATAATAATTTAAACCGATAACATTTTCTTAACCCACTCTGCACTGACTACCTATAAAAATTGAAAAAGTAATGATATTTATTTTAGTTAAACAAGTTGAAATGACACGAAATAAGTGAATTATTGACCGGTATGCATAAATCACCATGACCACAAAAGTGCTATTTATACAGTTTTTTTCACAAATTGTTTACATTTTAAAAAAGCATGACGTAAAAAAGCAAGAAACTGTAACTGCCTACAATTGCCGCGTAATAAAATAGAGTATTAACAGTAATCATAATGAATGAACCTTCGTTCCTTTAAAGATGTCGTCAAAAGTTTAAGAATAAAGGTGAGATAGAAAAAAATTCTTATTAACGTTGATTATTTATAGCAGAATGTTGTTTGCACTTTTTTAAATTTATTGTATTCGGTACCGCTTGCAGCAGTGCCGGATTAAGGAGGGGGGGGGGGGGGCTAGGGGGGACTATAGCCCCGGGCCACGCAAATTTAGAGGCCCCCAAAAATTTTAGAAGACCTTTTTTTTTATTATTATTATTTTTTCAGTCATTTTTAGGCTCTGGCCCAAAAAAAGGCCTCCAAAAACTAAAATAGCCCCGGGCCCCAAGAAGTCTTAATCCTCCACTGGCTTGCAGGAGGTTTATAAATTCTAACCTTTTATTTGGTTTATTTTTTAATTTATCCTAAATCGTTTATCTATGGCATAATGTTGTTTGCAGTTTTTTAAATTTATGCAACGACCGCAGTTGAGGTATAGATCTGAACTTTTCAATCTGAACTTCAATCTAAAGTTCAATCTAAACATATTAGTAAAACTAAATATGTTTTATTTCATAAGCCATCTAAGTCAGATAGTTTGCCTCTTCAACTTCCTCAGTTAGTCATAAACAGAATTATTGTAAAAAGAGTCGTGTCAATGAAAATCCTGGGAGTAATATTTGATGAACATCTTAATTGGAAAAGTCATGTTACGCTCGTTGAAAACAAAATTTCTAAAACAATAGCCATTATGTATAAAACAAAACACCTACTAAGTAAAAAATGCTTAAAAGATATATACTACTCTTTTATTCATAGTTATATTAGCTACAGTAACATTGCTTGGGCCAGTACTTGTTCATCAGCATTAAAGAAAATATATATAAAACAAAAACAAGCCAGTAGAGTTATATGTAATTTGCATAAATGTGCCCACGCCAAACCGTTACTCCGTGAAATCAAAGCTTTAAACGTCTATGAGTTAAATTTGTACCAAAATCTATTATTTATGTTTAAATATCAAAACAACATGTTTCCTAAATTCTTTAACAATCATTTTTCAATTATTTCTCATAAATACTTAACGAGGTGCTCTATTCACAATTTTAACTTACCTAAGCCAACATTAAAAAAACAGATTACTCATTTTCATATAGAGGACCTCGTCTATGGAACAGAATTCTTGACGACAAAATGAAAAGTATAACCTTAATACAATCTTTTAAAAATGTAGTTAAACAGAATTTGCCCGACTTAACAGATACAAACATACTTTTATATTTTTAGTTTTAAAATTTAATTACTTTTTACGTTACTTATTTGTTTTTCTTACTGTTTTTTTTTTTTTTTTTTTTTTGTTTTTTACTTTACTTTTGAAGTATTTTTATCTTATTACAATAAAGTTTATATTTATTTGCTTTATATAATGAGTATTGTATATAATGAAATAATAACACGAAAAAAAAAAAGTAAATAATTATTATATATATTTTATTTCTAAATTTTACTTTAGAAGTCTTATTATAGTATAGCTATTTTTAACTTGCTATATAAAATAATTATTTATTTTTTTGTTGAAAAAACTTGTAAAGCTAATCTTTTAAATTTCTTTACTTTATATATTTAATTTAGCAAATTTTATTTTATTATTGTTATTTTAACTTGCTTTATATAGTGAATATAAACTATTATATTTTATATATTATGGATACTTTGTAAAAAATATATCACGCAAATTGTAGGGGCTTGATGACATAACTTATGTCTTCTACTTGCTCCTGTCATTCTTTATATTTTGATTTATTTTATTAAACTTGGAAACCAGAACATTGTAAAATGCTTATATATGACGAAATAAATAAATAAATAAACTTTTACCTAGCTTAATTTAATTTGTATATTCTTCCATCAAGTAACTTATCACATCAAAACTAGTATCTTTACTGCAATTTAAAACTGCGAAAGATTTCGTATACTAATAACCATAAAAAAAAAAAAGAAAAAAGAAAAGAAAAAAAAAAAGAAAAAAAAAAGGAAGTATTAAACCTTATCAAAACAATAATCGTTTTAACATTAATAAATTTAAAGAAACTCTATGGTTGTATAATAAATCTTTTTTCTATGCATCACCGAAGTTTACTAGATTTTTGTTTTTCAACTTTGGAATTTGTTTATTCTAAATCTTTAAACTAGTGTTCGTAAACATCTCACCTATATATAGTACATATACATATATGGAAATAACCCATTGTATTTAAACAGAAAAAATCCGTTTGTTAACGGGAACATCCATTTATATGCGATGGGTTTTTCCGTAAAATAACGGGTAGTTTGGTCATCGGCAGCTGTCGGAACTTTTCCGTAAAAAACGCGCAGTTTTTTTAACAGTGCAGTATACATTACATAGTATAAAAATATTTAATGTTCATAAAGGTCAATGTAAGATCTTTGTTCCAATTACTATTAACCAAATAAACAATGTAGTTAATAATGGTTTAACAATAGCAAATGGAAACAAAGTGGAGGTCGATACAATACTAAACTGCAGTGAGATATCTTTGGAAAATTCAAACCAACATACCCAACTTACCCAAAATAAATATTTTTGAATCTATTAAAGATCCCAATGACCATCTATGGGGTCATATGCCGTTTAGTTCACTTTTCAATTCTGTCAAAATTATATAAAATTATAAACAAGGTAGCATTTTATTATAAAAGCGTTTTTAAAGTCAGGAAAAGGTGGTATAATGTTTATAGAAGAACTGACCTTTTGGCTAAGACAATTTAATAATCAAACAAAATTGAATGGAATCGCCATGAAATGCTTTATGATAATTCCTTCTGTAATGCTACAAAAACCCTCAACACGGTCCAAAGCCAAAGAGCATGCAGAATGTTTAGTGAGACGAATTACTTTATGGAGGAATGGGAACTTTAGTGAACTGATGCGAGAAATTAGATATATACAGAGAAATATTAGCACCTCAAAAAAGAAAAGAACATATGAGGATATCTCAAGGATGTTTGCATAATTGATGATGGAATGTAAAGTTGCTACTGCATTAAAGGTTTTAAACAGGGAATCATCAGGAATTTTACAGTGCTCGGAAAAAGTATTGAAAGAATTGAAAAGTAAACACCCAGACGAATCTCCGGTACAAGATAATTGTTTATTATATGGCCCGTTACAAAACACTCCAGAATGTCTTTTTGATTCCATTGATGAGGTAAGCATATTTAACTCAGCTCCACAAACTAAAGGACCTGCAGGTTCTTCTGGTATAGATGCAGATCTCTACCGTTGAGTCCTATGCTATAAGTGTTTCGGAGCCTCTTGTAAGAGAAAAAGTAGCAATATTTACAAAAGATATTGCAACAAAACCGTACCATCTTGATATAGTTCAACCCTACATTGCTTGTCGATTAATTCCCTACATGGCCTACTTAAAGTTTACGGCCTAATATTCTACATATTTGTCGAAAAAATAGAAGGTCATTAAAAAAGAATTATTGCGCTTCAAAAAGCAAAGCAAATAAACAGACAAAATGTATTTATGTCTTAAAATACATTAAAAATACTTTCTATTCAACAAAAACAAAATTTCGTTTATAGAATTATTTTTTTTTAATTAATTTTTGTTTTCTTAGAACAAAAAAGAAATGTTTATATTAAATTTGTTAAAAACATGTCTTAATTTTTATATTTATGTTCAATCTTACTTTTTTCGTTGCCTTTTTTTAAAACCAACTATGCTGTCTATATAATTACCATCAGTAATTATTTTTCTTTTATTATTGAAGAATATATTACTGATTGTTTTATTTATAAGATTTATCCCAAGTTTAAGGTGATCAGAACAAATGATATTTTCTTTAAATAAATTTTTTTCCAAAATAAACTGAGCAGTGGTTCTGAATAACAAATCAGTGTTGTTAATTACATCAAAAGTAAAGTCTAAAAGTGCAAAAGTATCACAGGTATAATTACACAGATTGGTAGATGGTATAGTCAATCCTCCCCTTGATAAAATTTCAATATATTGTTTATCTGGAAAATCATATTTATCTACTCCAATTATTAGTTTATATAACCTGCAATATGAAAGGCAACTTCTCGGCTATCCTCTGAAAAAGCTACATTATTTAAAGAACTGCACTGAAGTTTTTTCCAACAGTTCGCTTAAAATATTCTCCTGATCATTAGTCTGTTTGATATCACTATTGCAGATATCGATGCTTTCTTTAACTAAACTTTTAAATTTGATAATTCGCTTAGAGCATAAAACATCTTTTAAGAAACCAAAATCTCCCCCTGCTCATCTGTCGGTACTGTCCAAACCTTCTCTCTATTGGATCACTTTGAAATCTTGCAGTGATGACAAATTTATAACCTTCATTTAATAGATCTTCAATTAAAGAAGCATGACAATTAAGTGTTTGCTTAAATGCTGAACTAATTTGAGCAGACATAACAAATTTTTTGCAGTTCATGATTTTTTGTTTTTCCCAATTATCAATCCATAATGCCATTGCTCGTAAAAATTCTGGTTTTTTATCATTCAAGCATTTCCTAAATAGTTATTGGAAGAAAACTGGTTTTTACTATTAGCAATAATCCACCATTTATTAAATAACCCTAAAAAGCCAACAGCATCCTCACGTAAAGGAAAGTATGATTTCAAACCAGCTATTGTACTTTCATTAAATAAGTCAAGAGCTACTTGAACATTTTGTTTACATTTTCCTGAGTGTAGCACTTTACTTGTTAGTTTAGGAGCTTTACGTAAATCTGCATCTAAAGCAAGATCTTTTTTATGGACATTATGAAATAGTTTCCAAAATACTTCTCCACCTTTAACTGTAACCTTATCTTTAAAGCCAATAAACTCAAATTGAGGAAACAAAAACCTCTTTCAATTTAGCAAGTTGTTTCTCACATTTTTAATTAAATGAACAGCATCGTAGAATAAATAAACTTTTCTGCAGTTATTTAAAATTGAAAAGCTATCAAATCCATTTTCATATTCTGATAACAATTTATTAAATGCAGAAACATTGCTTGCATGATTGTCGTACACAATAGCTCGCACAACAAACCCACTATTATGCAAAAGATTCAAAGTTTCAAGAATCTCATTTTTTAACCAATCACTGTCAATTCGTACTAATGGAATAGCCTTTATAATATATGGGATGTTTTCCTTAAAACTGTTTATCATAAAACAAACAACACTTTTGTAAAGTTCACCAACACTGTTAACACCTGTTATAGTTCCAATAGAATATTCTCCACATTTCTGTATATACATTTCATCAATTATTATGCAGACGTCTTGTGACATTTTGCCATTTTCACGTAATAATTTTGCAGCTTTTAGTGCATCAATGTTACCAGAACAAATTTTATTTAATAAAGAAAGTGATGATTACCATCACTTTCTTTATTACTATTTTTTTGAGAGAAGGAACCATATAAGGCGACCCCCTCGCTATGTCATGGTACTCTCTTAGCACTGTGACAATCATAAACACATTGAAAATAGCAGAACCTGAAGTAAAACAGGTATGGTTAGCCGACAACGCCACCGCTGCAGGAAAACTTCAGTCATTAAAACAATGGTATAAATGCCTAGAGGAAGTTGGAGCTTTGCATGGGTATTATGTAAATCAGTCAAAATGCTGATTAATTGTAAAATCAGATAATCAGGCTGAAAAAGCTAAACTTATATTTGGAAACTCTATAAATATAACCACCCAGCAGCCGTATTCACGTCTCTCCGTTAAATTAACGAAGAGTTCAAGTGACCGTTAAGAAAAAAATTATTAACGGGCCGTTACGAAACGGATGGAGAAAAATAGTATTCTTGTCCTTCCGTTAAGTAACTCTCCGTTAACTTTGTCAATTAAATTTCTTCCGTTAGCCCGCTTCGTTAGCTAACTTTCGTGCTGTTTTTTACATAGCATCCAAATGTTACGATGCCAACTGGCACATAATATTGTTTAGATGATACATCACAGCGTGATTTTTTTAAATGTTTGCTGCGTAGTTTTTAAACTTAATTTAAACAAGTTAAAGTAATAAGCCGTTTTAGGACTTGTACTAAGGACTAATAACCGTTTTAGACTTGTACTAAGTACTAATTTTTTATATTTTTAAATTAAACTTTTTATATTTTTAGAGTTAAAAAATATATAAACACCATCAAAAAAATTGCTCCAATTC
>NC_061165.1:26493451-26596650 GCF_022113875.1 Hydra vulgaris
ATATATATATATATATATATATATATATATATATATATATATATATATATATATATATATAATATATATAATAATATATTATATATTGCATTTTATAGTACGTGCATTAAAAACAATATAAATAAAATGTAGCGATTTCAGTATTTCACGTGATAATACAGCCATGTTGTATACATGTTGTCAACATGTATTTTAAAGTATAATGTATAATTAAAATACATTAGCGATTTAATAATTAAAGATTTAAATATATAAATATTATATAGCACATAATATAACTTATTTAGCCGAAAACTAAACTTGTTTAAACAAATAATAAACAGTTTATTCAGCTGTTATTGATGAGAAAAATTCAACATATTATTTTGTTCGGATACCATTTTTAATATTTTAGAAAATTTCTCCGTTTTCGATTTTAAGTGTAGGGTATAGCTTAGTTAGATTTTACCGTTAACTATCTTCCGTTAACTGAACGGAGGACACGAGAATCCCAATGCCTGTTGTTAAAAACTGCCGTTAAATTTTAACCAGCCGTTAGCTTAACGCAGGGTTTAACGAAAAGACGTGAATACAGGAAAAAAAGGCACTTAGGAGCCGCTCTTGGTTCGGAAACATTTAAAAAAGCGTATTGCGACGATCTAATGAATAAATAGTCTAACGAACTTAATAATCTTTGCAAAATCGCTAATACACAACCACAAGTTGCTCATGCAGCTTTTGTTAAAGGGCATAAATCTAAATAAACATACTTCTTACGTACAATTGAAGCCTTCGAGCAATTCGTAACATCAGTTGAAAAATTATTATCAGAAAATTTTTTACCTGTGTTATTTCGTACTGAATGTTCTATAATCAATGAGAACAGGGGCTAAATCCATCAGAGGGAGGGCTTAGAATTTGTAACTTATTAACTGAAGCCAAGGAACAACATACTGCCTTCAAGGCAATTACCAGGTTACAGGTAGAATCCATACTTGAACAGTTAGAATTCATGAAAGAAAAAGATGATTGTGGTAAGACGGTTTCAGATAAAAACGAAAATACACATGGATAAATCAAAAAAAAAAAAAAAAAAAAAAGAGGAGGTTAAAGTAATATATTCAAGGCTTCCAGAAAATCTTAAACTGCTGGTTGAACATGCCTCTGACAAAGGCGCCAGCAGCTGGTTAAACACTTTACCAATTAAAGAGCAAAGTCTAGATCTGAATAAGGAAGAGTTTATGGACGCACTTAAACTGAGATACAATGTGCTACTTACTAATTTTCCATTTTACTGTGCTTGTTGAGAAAAATTTGATGAGCTACACGCAATGTCATGCAAAAAAGATGGCTTTGTGTGCAACAGACATTATAATATAAGAGACTTTTTAACTGTTTGCCTAACTAAAGTTTGTACTGATGTTCAAGCGGAGCTGCATTTATTTCATCTAAAAACAGCCAATGCAAGCGACGAAGCTAGATTGGATATGAAAGCAAAAGGGTTTTGGAAGAAACTACATTCTTCGATGTTAGAGTAACGCATGTAAATTCCAAGTCTTCCAAAGAACAACCGACAAAAATAATATTTCCTAAACATGAAGAAGCGAAAAAACGTGAGTACTTAAAACGAGTTTTAAAAGTTTTTGTAACAAATGGTGGACTCGGAGACGAAGGTAAACACTTCTTGACACTACTAGCACATAAACTGTCCATTAAGAATGGTGAAAGGTACTGAACAGTTATAAATTGGTTGAGGACACGTCTCTCAATGGAGATTACGCGAGCCTCCCTGCTCTGCTTAAGAGGCTCACGAGCTCCATTTAGGCACAACCGCACTTATGATTTTGGTTTAGAAAATGTGCAAAGTGGACTTATTTAGTTTGTATTTGTTAAGTACCATTATGTAAATTTGTTTATTAGAATAAAGTTATTTCTAAGGTAAAAAAAAAAAAAAAAAAGCATTAAAAGTAATTAATAGGAGACGCTGCAGTACATACTTTCAATAAAAAGCGCTTAAGCCAGTTTTATGTAAAGTATAACCTACGGTTTATGTTATTTAACGCGCAATATAATGTACATAACTGCAACTTCATTGCCATCAGATTGCGCTTTTCTCGATTGCTGGGCATATGGTCAATCGATGGCGTGCATTTTTGGCTCCAGAAACAACAAACATGCTAGTACTTCTAAACTGTATTTGAAAGTTGTGTAACCTGGACACTTTAAGTAAAAAAAATTCAGATGTGAAAAAGAACAACTCTAAATAAATGAAATCATTGATTAAATAGTTTTTATAAGAATAACTTTTTAAAAATGTTTTTTTTTAACTGGTACCCGCTCAAAGTTTTCAATTATACTTTTATATTCAATTGGAAAAAATAACATATTAAACTTTTTTAAATTTGAAAAAAAACATATTCAACTCTTAAAATATTAAACTTTTAAAGTAAATAAAATTTTTGCTGATGCTTTCTAAAAACTTCATTTCACATAATAAAAATTATATCATTTGCTTTAGCTATAATGAAACTGAACCATAATATTGAAGCAAAGTCCAAAACAATATATGGAGATAAAATAGTAAAACAAAATTAAGTTTTTTACGGACCTATAAAAGTAACAAACTTTTTGTACAGCTGTCAACTTAGTATAAAAAAATAACTCTATATGATCTTGGCTAAGCTAGAGTAAGACAAATATATCAAAAGCAATAAAGAAAACTACAAAAGAAACTAATTAAGTTGGAAAAGCTTCCAAAAAAAGCTGTGAGCATTCAGCATGGTATGGCACCATACTGAATGCTCTCACATGAGAGACTTGTTCTATCAGCTTCTGTAAAGCACTTTTAACACACAACTGATGATTTATGAGAATCAGTAAAGTTTTCTCTGCAGAGAAAACTTTACTGGAATGGAATTCTATAAAAATATTTTTTAACTAATAAAATAAATAAACTATATTTACAATAAACACAATCGCATCTATGCAATTATTCTGGTGATTTATTTGTTTTATTAGTTAATATTTTTATGATAATATATTATAATGATACATATCATTGCTTTGAGGAATTTTTTCATAATGCAGCCTAGCATGGCAGGGTATCAAATGTTTAATAAAAACAAAACCAAAAGAAGAGGAGGAGTGGTCATATACACAAAGGAAGGCCTCAATTGTTCTTTCACCAAAATTGACTCAACCGTACCACTATTTAGCAAGTCTGGATCAAATTAAAATTTCACGACAAATCGATTCTAATAGGCTGTCTCTAACGCCCTTATAACTCAATGCTTGATGAAATAATAAGCTCAATAAGCACTGCCTCTGACAAATGCAGTTCAATAGGCTGCTCAACCTTACTTGCGTACGGTGACTTCAATTTCAGTAACACTGTGTATTCAAATGTTTTCGTTGGAGCTGGTATCGCAACTGTTGCATATGTACAAAAATATTAGCCAACAGATAGCAAATTTCAAGACTGTCTTGAAGATAATCATTTGATCCAGCTTATAACTTTTCCAACCTATCGCAGTACTCGTGAGGAGCCTCCAAAATATATTCTTGACTTGATCCTGACCAACAAACCAGACCGATTAGTTGACATAAAAGAAGCTAGTCTTCTCAGGCGCACTTTCTTATTGAGAGAAGTATAGCTCCTGAAATACTGTGCTGCAGGATTTGTTATCTCACTGAGAATTATATTCTTTGAATTATTTTAAACTGGTGAAGTACCATCTTAATGAAAGAAAGCCGAAATTAATCCTATCTTCAAAAGGGCTGCAAGTTGAAACCATCAAACTATCGACCTATTTCGCGCACTTCTGTCGCTTGCAAGGTAATGGAAAGCCTGTACACAAACACACATCACTGACCACTTAAACAAAAATAAACTTATTAGCTCTGCTTAACGCGGCTTTCAAAAGGGAAAAGGTTGCGTCACAAACTTACTTGAAACTTGTGACATCCTGACTGAAGCTGACTGCAAAGGTTACCCAACCAATATCATATTCACAGACTTTGCTAAAATCTTCGACAAAGTTCCGCGCTTTTTTTTTAAGGCTTTTTGAGATCGAACTTCTGCATTATGGCGCACACTGTATATTTTGTACTTTTGCCCACACCCAGAGTTTGTAGTAAAAGTCGCCGTTTTTAGCTCAGGACATAACCAAACTCGAGCAAGTTCAACACCGAGCCACAAAACATATTGCCACCTTAAAAAACACTTTCCGTATACTCAGAGACTATCAAGCCTTAACCCGACAACAATAACTAAACAACGAAAAAAAAGAGACTTTATCGAGCAATATAAAATTATCAGCAAAATTGAATCAGTGAGAAAAAGAACATAACTAGTCCATTTTTTTTCATAATTTCACTTAACTTATGATCAAATGAACTACATTATATTATTAGTCCATCTTTCAATTATGTACTACAAAATATTATTAGTCCATCTTTCTTTCATTATTTTTTGTATTGAAAGAAAGATGCACTAGTATTATTTTACAATAACTGTTTGAAACTTAAACATTGATCTCGAAATGAATTGGACTAGTACTGTTCTTCTTTTCACCGATGACAAATTTAACTTTCTGGTCTCTCAACTTTAACCAAACACCGAGTCTTTAAAGTCTTCGACCACGTGGACACACTAAACAACTAAAATCACAATTTGTTCAAAACTGCGCTAAAAGAAACAACTTCCTCTTCAACACTTCCTCGCCAACAAAAACTTCCTCACCAACCGTGTTGTAAATTTATGGAGTTCTTTAACCCAAAATGCGGTGGAAGCAAAAAACTTGAACAATTTCAAACACGAACTTTTTCTGCTTCTGCATCTTCACTTTAACTAAAATCAAAAAACTGTATATTTTTTGTCAAGAGTTAATTGCACAAGATACAGCAAGCAAGAAAATATCTTTATACTTGAAAAACGTCATGAGATATTTAAGATGCATGCTGATGAATTGTTTGTTTATGGTAAGGACTGGGTGTCGTACGATTTCAAGACAGTTGCAACAGCAACATACAAACAACAAAAAAAAAATGTAATAAATACAGTGATTTGGTTAGTTTGCTAGTTTTTGTGTTAGAAAAACAGTTTAAATTAAGTATAGTCATATTTATTTATTTTATTTTTATAACTTTTTTTTACGCAAGTGTTAAAGAAATGAAAACTTTTTTTTAAATAATACACTGTCTGCCCAAACCAAAACCCTCATTCAGCGTATGTATACGTCTCTATACACGTCTAAACCTATCAAAGTCTGTCGGTATAATGTACATTTCACTTCGCCCTATTCAAGTCAGTCTATGTAAATATATATATATATATATATATATATATATATATATATATATATATATATATATATATATATATATATATATATATATAAATACTAAAAATAACTAAATATTTTGACTTTAAAGTATGTTTAGATGAAATAGGCCATCAAATGTTGCACATTGATACCAAATTTATGTTTCTAGTCTATTTAGAAGCAAAGTTATTGTAATTTGAGTGACCAAAAATAATGGTGGACAAAGAATATATATATTCTAATATATAATATATAATTTACTTTATGTATTCCACAAGAATATAGATTATATATAGTCTATATTCTTGTGAAATACATAAAATAAATTAAGAATATAATCTATATATTAACATAATAAACATTTATTATTATTTAACATGTTATATATTTTACTTAATTTTAGAACCGTAAATAAAAATCTACTTTTTAAAACATTTTTCTTCAGAAAAAAAAACGTTTTTAAAAATGGATATTTATTCGCAGTTTTAAACTTATGTAAAAGTTATTATTATATTAAGTTTTAAAGTTATGTAAAATCTATAAAAAGTTGTATAATAAAAAATGTTTATTATGTTAATCTTTATTTACATAAATCACTATTTTGTTCATACTTCTTTGTAGCAGCATTTCATTTTAAATAGTTTGACTGAAATAAAATAAACTATAAAGAAATGTTGATCGCGTAAGATTTTAACTGTTAGATTCTGACGCATTAGAAACTAATTTCAAAAGATAAGAAACTATCGAAAATAGGAGATCGACAAACACGTATGCGCAAGCTAGAGGTGGAATATTGGCGTAGTAAAATTTTATTATTGCTAGTTAACCTAACTTGTAATAGTCGGGTTTCTTAAATTAGTCATAAAAATTGTCTGACTTGCTCTCAAACTTAATTTTTTTTTTTAAACCGTGACACATCTATATACTTCATAAGTTAGTTATAAGGGTTATTTTATAGTTATAATTCATCATTAAGTTATTTATATTTAGAATAAGAAGAAAATAAAAATAATATTTTTCAAATATCAAAGTAGAATATCTGCATATAGCAAAAAAAAAAAAAAAAATATCTAGTAGATATTCTGCATAAAGCAAAAAAAAAAAAAAAAAGGATTTAAGATAGATATTGTACTTTGGTTTTTAACAATTTTATTGATTTCAGTTTTTTATTAGTGATGATAATTAAGCATATATGAAATTTTTTCAATTATAAATTTTACATTATAGTTATATTTTATAATTTTTTTTCTTTTTAAGTGCTAAAGGTTAAAACTAAGTATGGGGTTGTCCATTAATTACGTCAACAAAATAGGGGGAGAGAGGTCTAAACTTTTTTGACAATTGTTGACAGGAGGGAGGGGAGGAGTTCAATTAAAGTTGATGTCAACAATTTTTTTTTTCTGAGTTTAATTGCTTAAATAACGGAAAATTAGGCTTAGTTTCTTGCGTAGCTTCTTTGTATAGGGGGGGGGGTTCAAAAATTTATGTAACTTTATAGGGGAAATTTGACAAATTGTTGACAAGGGGAGGGGGGAGGTAAGTGGTAAGTTAAAAGGTAAGTGGGGGGGGGGGAGGTAGCTCTGAGGGGAGGGGAGCCCCTATGTATCTTTATTATTAAATGTTAAATTTGATTTTTGAATGGTTTTATATTAAATAAAAATAGTAATTTGATAAGTTAAATTTTCATTATAGAACAGATAAGAAAAATTGGGTTTTATTGTTAAATTGTTGAGTTATTTTGTAGGTAAATTTAGTAACTAGTTATTTGAATTTGATTTTGAAGAAGTTGTAAAGGTTTTTACTTATTTTACGATATAAGAAAATCTAATTTTAAATTTAGAAGTAATGGCGTATGGCGCCGACAATGGCATAAACAGAAAACTCGGTTATTACCACTACAATGACAAATAAACTAAAATTGGTTGCATTGCACTTTAAAACCTCTACTTGTATCGTACTTTAATTTATGTTGTTATTTATTGCAATTATTTATTTATTGCTCAAAAGAGTTTTTTACTCCAGAATTGTTTGTTGCTTGGTCTTAGGTAAATCGCTTATGTTGAGTAACAACTTTTAGGTACGCTGCACATAATAAGTGTTTTTTATAACTTGCTACTTGGTTAAATATAAAAATTTTTCCTTACTCAAAAACTTTTGTATTGTGGTTTATCACTAGATGTTAGAATGTGCAATATTATTTCAATAACATTAATTTAACATTATTGAAATCTTCCTCTCTTTCTATCTTACTCAAAAACTTTTTTTTTTTTCGTTTTTATTTTATATTTATAGCTGTATCGAAATGGAAAAGAAAGAAAAGACTGCATTTTTATGTAGTTGGGTTGGATTATTCATTTTTTGCGAAACCAATATGTGCATTACTCAAAAATAAATTTTTAAGTGGGGGAAGTGGAGGTATAATCGCCACCGTAACGTTTGGATTAATGCTATATAAAAATAAAAACAAAATGGGTTTTTGTTAATTGTATATTTTAATAACCACATTATTAAGTTTTAAATTGATGCAGTTAAGAAAAAAATTTAACGGTTTTTGAAGATGTTATTACACAAAAATTATACTTAGTGAAAAAAACGGTTTTGCCCCCATTGTGAGGCACAGCCTCACAAAATTTGTTAGGGGTACACTTTTAGTGGTACATTTTCTTTACAAATGTCACAGCTAAGACTATTTGCTGATTTTGTTGCAGGTTTGCATACTGTGTATTCTTTGTATTTACAGTCTGAGTTTTCTCATTCGACATACGAAATCTAATTTCCAACATCTCAAAACAAATTTATTTTTATTTAAGTTTTTACATAAACGATAATATATAAATTGATAATTACCTAACTTTGATAAACATTAAAAGTATGCGGTTGTGTCTTTTGTGCGTCTATGCGGTTCTGCCCCAGTAGACAGTTTTTAGAAAGAATACAGTTTCAAAGCTTGCTTATAAAGCTATGTTAATACCAAAAATGGTTTCCACTTGATTAAATAACATATATCTTTAACACTAAAATCAAATATTTCTTATTTATTCTACTTAAAGTATGATGTAAATATAATATTTTTATCAAAATAAACATTATTATGCACAAATTCTCAGAAACGCAAAAGGCACTCTTTTTGACATAAACGAAATGAAAAAAACTGTTTTACCTACGCGTGGTATTGTTTTGGCCATATTAGAAAACATTTTTCAAAGGGAAATGTTAAAGAACGGCTGTGTCTCCATACACACTTCCGGAAAGTATGGAGTTTTCTTCCACACCGGTGTGTAGCTGTAATTCCTAGACACAAGTGTGGAGTTATTTTGCACACTTTTGTGGAAATAACTACACACTTCTGTGCAAAAGTTAAGTTAGAAAAAATTAATTTCCACAAAAGTGTACAAAATAACTCCACACTTGTGTCTAGGAGTTATAGCTACACACCGGTGTGAGGGAAAGTTCCACACTTTTCGCGAGCGTGTATGCGGTTATGCCCCACTTCCCCTATATCTATATTGTAAATGTATATAGAAATATGTTATATAATTATATTGTTATGTGATTATTTATACTTTATCTAAATTATTAACAATTTTGTTTAAATGTTTATTTACTAATTTATTTTTTATTCGTGTATTTGCCATTAAAATGAAATGTAAATCACGGAAAGTTTAATATTTTTTACGTAAACCAAAGAAAATTTGTTTTTAGATAATATTTTCGATAACATACAATCTATTTTCTAAATATATATCTAGAATATTTGCTATAAATAAACTTTTTAAACTTTTATATGAACGGAGTATTAACTGCAACATTCCTTTTATTTACGAAAACTATCCGGCAGCTGCCATTACCGAACCTCCCGTTGCAAAACGGAAAAAACCCGTTGCTTAACGGAAAAAAAACCATTTTAACGGAAATACCTGTTTATATATGGAATCTTTTGTTTACATCTTTTGTTTTTCCGTAAAATAACGGGAGGTTTGGTCATCCCAGCTGCCGGAAATTTTCCGTAAAAAACGTTATATTTTTTTGACAGTGTGCAGTGAAATAAAGTTAAAGACATATGATATCAATAGTAAACAATGCTTTTTATTAATATTCATGGTTTATATAATGCATGGTATTAATATTTGAAAGCCATTTATATTTTGTTTTAAAGGTTTTTGTAAATGTTGAAAAACTGCGTGGCTGATTTAAATTTGTTATTTGTTACATTAAATCGTTTCCTGCATAAAAATCTTTAAATTATCAAACACATTCGTCTGTAAATTATCAAACACATTCGTCTGTAAATTATCAAACACATTCGTCTGTAAATAGGTTTTGCATAACTTTATGGTGCATATAGAAATAAACAATAATTTTATGTTTGATGCCGGTTGCAATCAAACACTGTTTATACAATCCTACAAATGTTTGGGCAGATATAATGATAATTTTTAATACCTGTCCTTTAATAAATTAGTATTACATTAAAAAAAAGTAAAAGAAATTAAGTAACTAAGTAAACATATATAAATAAATCTATTAAAGTGTTATTAATAATATTTTGTTTTTCAATTTGTTAGGGTTTGAGTTTCATTTCAGATTTATTTAATTTTTTTATACCACGTTTCATGCTTCATT
Organism: Hydra vulgaris; assembly: GCF_022113875.1. Lineage (NCBI taxonomy): Eukaryota > Metazoa > Cnidaria > Hydrozoa > Anthoathecata > Hydridae > Hydra > Hydra vulgaris. The sequence continues at coordinate 26,503,378 of NC_061165.1, forward strand.
ACCAATTATCATGTGAATATAACGTGATATTAATTATAAAAATTATGACGTTTATAGACGTGTCGTTGCTCCTCTACTTTGATGTATTGGAAATACAACAGCAGAAATTTTTTCTGTGCAGTTAGTAAGATACAAGCTGCAAAAAAAAAATTTTGTTCTAATAAGTGCAGATTTTTAAACAGAAATTTTACAAGCTGCACGTATGCAATCTAGCTAAGAATACAAGCTAAAAATATAAGCTTAGATTATTAAAGTTATTTTTGTGTAAACTAATGGGATTTAATAAATATGCGGTAGTATAAAGTACCATTATAAGTTATAACTTTATAGCTAAGCAATATGTTGTTTATCTATAAATATTGTTTTACAGCATTAAAACGCGGAAAGTTTCCGTAATTTGAAACTTTATTATTTTTAAAATTTTATGCCATAAATTATAAAAAAAAGATTTAATTTTTAATCAAAAAAAGCTTAGGTTTGTTAAGACTTTAAAATATATTTTTAAACATATTGCTAAAAATATTAAAAAGTATATTTTCAAATTAAAATTAGATTTACGTTAACACAATGTAACATGTTTTTTGTTCATAGATTCTAAGTGTTTTTTCCTTATTTTTTGTTATATCATTATAAAAAACACTATCATTAAATAAGGAGCTCATTTTGTAAAATTTATAATTTTGTAAATAAGACAATATTTTTTGATCATCAATGAATAGATTTTTAATTATTAAATTATTAAAATAAGTAATTGCTAATTGTTTTAAAAAATAAGAAACATCTGGATTTTTTTGGATTTGCTGTTGAGGTCAAGCTTGCACTCCACATAAACCCCCTTGTATAGTGTTTTATAGTTTTCTCATTGTAATAGCTTCGGTACCTCTACTCTATCTCTTTTTCATCTTTGTAAAATTGCTAATCTTATCTTTTTTTTTTTTTTATTATTATTATTATCTTAGGTACCCCAAGAAGACCTTACGGTCTTGTCACAGAGCACCGCGGAAGTGCATTTAACCAGGAAGTTCACGCCTTCTTCCTTACCGTGACGCGAGATATGCCCAAAGCTCGATTCGAACCTGGATCTACTGCTTATAAAGCAAGCACTCTAATCACTGCGCCACGGCCACAGTATTTTCTATTATTTTATTTTTCTTGAATAGTGTCAAAAACCTTAGTTAGATTATTTACCAATTGCCTGTAGTTTTAAAAAATTTGAGAGTTGCTTTCACGTGACATTTACATGACGTTCAGATGACATTCTCGTGACGTTTACATAACGTTCCAAGTTCAAAGTGTTCTGTTTAAATATTGCAACACTACATCAAAAGCGCAGAACCCATTGAAATTTAAAAAATCTTTTCTAAAAACCAAAAAAAAAAACGCCATTATCTGAAAATCTGGTATAGTTCTTCGAGAATATTTGATATATTGCGGAAAAAAAGAAACACTTTCACTCTTTAGTAATATTCTTTCAGGCAGACTATATGAGCTAGAAGCAACTTTCCATGCTAAAAGAGCATGACTATATGAGCTAGAAGCAACTTTCCATGCTAGAAGAGCATGACTATATGAGCTAGAAGCATCAGCAACATTATTTAGAATATCAATCTTTAAAATTTTTTCAAAAGAGCTGCTAGTTTATGGGTTCAACAAACACCTAAATATATATATATATATATATATATATATATATATATATATATATATATATATATATATATATATATATATATATATATATATATATATATATATATGTATATATATATATATATATATATATATATATATATATATATATATATATATATATATATATATATATATATGTATATATATATATATATATATATATATATACATATACATATATATATATATATATATATATATATATATATATATATATATATATAATGTATATATATAATTTAGTTATATAATATATATATATATATATATATATATATATATATATATATATATATATATATATATATATATATATATATATAATTAAATAATAACGAAATAATATATTTAATATAATTAAATAATAACAAAATAAAATGTGTCAATAATTTGTCAACCGGAAGTTAACAAATTATTGACACATTTTATTTTGTAACGGACATAGAAGAGATAACTTTCTGGGCTAACAACTGTTATGATCAGAACAAAAATATGTCCATCATAACATGCTGTTTGTGGTTATTGTACAAGTACCCACTAATAAAAATTATAAAGTTTTTCCTTAAGTGGCATACACACATGGAGACCAATGTTGTGCATAATGCCATAAAAAAAAATTAAAATAAGTTGAGCACATTTAATTTTAACCATTTTAACGCCGTTGTTAACAACTGATTAGACAGTGCATAAAGTGTTCTGTCATTAATATGGAACTGACAGATTTTAAAAGAGACGCATCAGAGGAGATATAAACATATATCATGATTATTATAAAAATTTGAATCATGCTAATAATATCCCAGATTGTGACATTTTGTATACTTCACTATTACATAATTATTTGTAATTATTGATAATAATGCTATTATCAGACAATTTAAGCATTAAACTTTTACCAAGTAACATTTATATTTAAATCACATTTAATATTCAATTGAAAAAAATGTTGTTCTGCTCTATTGTAAAATTGACAAAATGGATGTATATATAAATCGGCTATAAAATTTTATCAAAGTTGTATTATACAAAAGAGAAAACCTACTAAATACAAGGAGCGAAATAATTTTGAAGTGTAGACACAAAAACAAATTTTTCCTTTCGTCATTTTATACCGGAGTAAATTATTCACATAGTTAACAAATCCATGGAAACATTGTTTTACGTAAATAACTTACGTTGAATGAGGAAAAGAGAAATTTGTTTTTGTATCTACACTTCAAAATTATTTCGCTCCTTGTATTTAGTAGGTTTTCTCTTTTGCATAATAAAACCTGACACTTCTCATTCAAACAGAGATTGCAAAATTTAGATACTAAATTGCATGGTTTGCATTATTTAATAATTTTCCATTTTATTGAAAGTAAAAATTTTTTTCTTTTAATCGCCATACTTCCTTAGATAACTTCGTATCATCCCTATACCTAATTGTACTAAAAGATTTCAAATAGTTTGCATACCGAAGTTTAAAAGGTGTGTGTTTTTTTTTTAAAGTTTAAAAGGCAACAATTGACATTTAGATTTGTTAATGCAGTTGTAGAATATTTATTGAATACTTGTCTCTTTATATAAAATGTTTTTATTGTGTAAATTTATAATAGATTTCCTAATCGGCATGCAAGAATAACTTATTTTGATTGTATTTCTGTTAAATACTTTATAAAGCCTGTTATTACCTGAAAAGCGGACGCCAATAAGATTCAAAAAATATTTGCCTATTATTTTTACAATATTTAGGGGAAAGTTGCATAAGATGAGCAAGTTCCTAAGATGGTATAACCTCTTTTACGAGTCAGAACGAAACAAGATCATCAAAAATTTATTACTTCCTCAATATTTTACGCTTACTGTTATTTTCATGGGTTATTACTTCCTCAATATTTTATGCTTACCTACTGTTATTTTCATGGGTTATTACTTCCTCAATATTTTATGCTTACCTACTGTTATTTTCATTTGAGATAATATATAAGCTGTTGTTGTGCTATTTAAATTATGATAGTACTTCGTAAAGTTGCTTAGATGATTAAGCTTTATTTTGGTATTTCAAGAGCGAAAGTTTTTTAAAAAAATTTCGCAAATCGCAAACTGTTTTAAAGATTTATTAATTTTTTTTTAATGGTTTTTATGAATTACTTTTTACTTTAGTATAGTCCTTAAAGATACAACTTTATTTAATTTTTTTTTTCGTAATTATTTTTTTTTTATTTTGAGCTTTTTTGAGTTCCGTTAAAAAAAGCTCATCTTAGGAAACTGGTTTCCAAGGTAAGATGGGTGTGTTAAAATAACGCAATTTTTCATATAAAAATTTTTTTAATGAACTATTCATTTATATTTTTTAAGAGAAAAGACTAAATTATGATAATCTGCAAAAATAAATATAAAGATTAAAATATTTGCAAAAAACAATGAAATGCTCAACTTATGCAACCCTTCTACTACACTGAATGGAGGATTGTACTAAATTATAATTATATTTGTATTTATATTTGAATTTGTTTTAGTATACTCGGTGGGTGACTTGAATCCGAATGTATGTAACTAAGTATATTATCCGGTTTGCGGTAAGGTTGAAAAGAACCATCGTTAAAGCTTAGTGTTAGATCGAGATAGTTAACTATTTTCAAATTAAAGTTGATAAAAATAAGCAGATTTTTACAAAGTGTTTTTATTATTCCATTTCTTGACCTCTTTTATTCTTAAAAATAGCTAAACCATCATCACAATACCAAAACTGCGATAGTTGATGCAAAATAAATATTTCTACTGGTTCGCAAATGTCTGCGCCATCAAACTCTCGCATGGCGACATCGAATAAACCTCTCTTTTTCTTATTTCAATCTGTTCTATTGCATAAATAATAATCATTTTCTTGCATGTAGTATGAAATTATTTTGGTGAATTTTTTTAGTTTATACATGTTTTGATTTGGATTTTTAGTTTATTTTGATTTTGATTTTTACATTGATTTTGATTTTTAGTCTATATATGCTCGAGGTTTTGTCAGCTAGAGTTATAATTTTTTTCAAGATTCGTAAAGAGTTTATATCTTTTTTTTTCTTTCTTGGAAAACGTTGTTGATTTTGATGGTTTTAACAAGGTTTACAGTGGAGAAAATAGTATTAGTCTATCCATGTACTAGTCCAATATTTTGTAAATCTGTAAGCAAGTTTGTGCGATGCATCTTTTGTATCCGCACACATATAAATATTGTTACAAACAATAGCTTTTTAGATTACAATATACAATTAAATTGCGGTATATTTGAAAAAAACTATAAAATGTATAATACTTGATATTTGCGGTAACAAATAAAATTATCAATGATTGTTTTCAGTTTACTTGTATATTTTGATCATTTAAGACTTAGTTTTTTATTATTATTTTTACGTTTAACCCAGGGCTGTGGAGTTGGAGTCGGAGTTGCGGAGTCGCGAAAATTTTAGCGGAGTCGGAGTGGCTTAAAAAAACCGCGACTCCGACTCCAATAGTAAAACTTCTAGGTATTGCACGTGCGTGTACAAAACATTTAATTAACCTTATGTTCATACTAAACTTCAAAGAACGTTTCATAAATTTGTCAAAAAAGAAATTATTAACTTATCGCGTAATATTTTTGAAAGAATTCAAAGAATTTTTCAAAAATTTTGCTTTGGAGTTGGAGTCGGAGTCGGAGTCGTAAATTTTTTTTTAACGACTCCACACCCCTGGTTAAACTATTGAAGTATAAAACAGATGGAAGTTCATCGAGCCGTAAACATCAAAGCAATTTCAAGTCGTCTCGGGAGTATGCTTGTAACCGACAATAAAAATTACCATACGACAAAAAAAAACAAGTTTCACTAGATAAAAAACTACAAAATTCACTGAAATGATTTTTATTAAAACAACAAAAAATAAATTAATCTAGGGATATGTTGCAAAGTTTTAATCATTAGTAATTGCAATTATTCAGCAAAAGGTTTATTAAAACTCGGTAACTAAATAGAACCACTTTATTTTAAAAGCATATGTTAGTTTAAAGTTCTTTTTTTGCTTCCATTCATAACACGACATTAAATGTTTGAATGATTTTTTAAAAACTGTTTTAGTTGTCTTTTTGATCAAATTTTGATCAAAAAGACAACTAAAACAGTTTTTTGATTTTTTAAAAACTGTTTTAGTTGTCTTTTTGATCAAATTTTGATCAAAAAGACAACTAAAACAGTTTTTAAAAAATCAAAAAAATTGTTTTCTAAATAATTAAAGTTGAAAGTTTCATTAGCTGTATATCATAATTACATTCATACATGAAGTACTTCATTCATTTAATATGAAGTTTATAAAAAAGTTGTTGTTTGCCGTTTCGTTGCGCCATTTTTAATGTTTTTCTTGAATATTATTGGCGAACCTTCAAAATACTGTATTTTTAAATTATTATAAGCATACCTATTTGCGTCAACGTATAAAAATTAAGCGTTTAAGTACAGAATTACAGTCTTGATGTCGTTTTCTTATTGTTTACGAAAAAAAAAGACTTTGCTTGTGCATAGTCCCAAAGAATTTCAATGCTGTTGAACTTCCATCTGTTTTATACTTCCATGGTTAAACAAAGACAGCGCTTATAAAGTTTTTAACATTTGGTTTTTGATACATTATTTTGAAATAGGACGTGTTTAAGCGTTTAACAAATGAAGAATTAGCAGTAATCAAAGCATACAAACATACTGGCTTATCTAATCGGGAAGTTGCAAAGAAAATTAAAAGATCTCCAAAAGTGGTTAATAATTACTTCAAGATTGGCGTTAATTATTGAGCTTATAAGGGAAGTGGTGGCAAACGTGAAATTGATAATCGTACTAAACGAGTTATTGTACGTTGTGCTGCTGCTCAGATATAAGATATGCTTAGAGATAAGTAAACTTCTTTGTTTTACCAGTGGTAATTTATAAACCCAAAAATAAGAAGTTAGAAATAAGAAGCAATGCACCACTAGTAATTGTATTTTGTACAGCTGTGAGCATGAAAATAGCTGTACATAGAATATTTTTAAAATGATTGAGCAATTTTTTTTTAATGAATAATAAAAAAATTTTATTATAATTATTTTGACACTTAAATCTAATAGAATAAAAAAAATCTCATCAATAGCAGTTTAACATTTTATTTCAGAACTAAAACAATAGTATTAAAAAAGGTTGCTGTCATTGAAATAGCAGTGGTATCTGAAAATAAAAATTATTTTTTCTAGAGTTAAACATTTAAAAAGTTAACTTTATAACATCAAAGAGTTAAAAAATAACTATAATATAATGATATTTACCCTTAGTATTTTGTTGCAAAACCTTTGTTTTGTTTAACGGCTTCGCAACGCCAATGCATTGAGTCAACAAGGCGTTGACATTTTTCTACGGGTATTGCGTACCATGCTTGTTGGATAGCTATCAATAACTGCTGAGCATTAGTTGGATTAGCAGCAGAAACTGCTTTTTTAACGACTCCCTATAATTTTTTAATGGGGTTTTAGGTCGGGTGACTGAGCAGGCCATAGCCTCAACCCGATTGACCTGAAACCATTCCTTTGCCTTACGACTAGTGTATTTCGGTTTGTTGTTTAGTTGGAAGACCCATTTTAGCGGCATATCTTTAACAGCAGAGGGCAGCATGACATTATTGAGGATGTCAACATATATATGTTATATCATTAATCTTACAAATAGTGCCGACACAATTATATGAGAAGCAGCCCCATACAATGACTTTGGTTCCACCATGTTTTACAGACTTAATGGTATATTTTTTCTGAAATTTTGTATTAACTGGACGTCTTGCATATTGTCTTGAACCTGTACCTCCATAAAGAATATTTTTCGATTCATCGGTCCATAATATGTTGCGCCACATTTTGATGGGCCTGTTCAGATGTTGCTTTGCGAACTGCAAACGTTTAGCAGTATGTTTTTTATGTCAGCAAAGGGACTTTTTGTGGACTGTATGCATATAAACAGTTCTCTCTTTAGCGCCTACAAACATTTTTGTCACTCACATGTAATTCAAGATCATCTTTGACTTGCTTGGCCGACGAAAATGACGCAATGCAAAAGAACAATGCAGGAGAACGTACGCAATGTAGAAGAACAATGCAGGAGAGCGTACATAATGCAGAGTATACAGCTTTTGGACACAGTTTGAACTGATTCTGCAGCCTCTATATTTACTTAAGTCTTCCTGACAAGATTTAGCATCTTAGAAGATGACAAAATTTTCCTATGATAGTTCAATTTTCAAAGATTTCAAATTTTTCTGTTTCAACGAAATCATTTTTGCTAGAGGTTTCATTTAAAATCTATTTACTCATTCATTCACTGCCATATTAACTATGCTAATATTGCCTGGGGTAGTACCAACAAAATTAAGTTAAAGCCTTTGCCTTGTCAACAGAAGCATGTAGCACGCCTTATTAATTTTAAAGATCGTTTTACTCATCCCAGGCCTTTATTATTAAACATGAATATTCTAAATATTTACGAAGCAAATATATTTAACGTTTTTTGTTTTATGTTTAAATGCAAAATTAATACTTGTCCTGTTTCTTTTCATAAGTTATATTCAATGAAAGAAAAAAATAAATATATATTAAGAAATAATAAACATATCCAACAACCAATTTTTCAATCAAATATAGGCAAATCTTGCATTCAACACCGTGGAGCCTTCTTATGGAACAAAATAGTTTTAAAATATTTTGATTTTTCGCATAATTGGAATTATTTTTCTTTTAAAAGAAAACAAAACAAGTAATTTTTTCAATTGGTAACATATTTTTATATTTTTAAATTATTACCTATTCCACAAAATATTTAAGGAATTGTAATCTGAACGACAGTATTTTTTAGACTACATATTATATATTATATATTGACATTACATATATACTGATGAAAACTGATGTAATTTTCGAGTTTTTGTTTGCTTTTTTTGTTTGTTTGTTTGTTTTTGCATAATATTAAATATTGAGAAATATTATATATATATTCACATATATTATAAAATATTGTTAAAACTTACTTAACATCTAAAGAGTATTATAATATATAAACGCATTTAAAAATTATTTTAAATATTTGTAAATTTATGTATTTTGACTCTAAATATAGATTGTAAAGGGCTTCATGATAAGATCATGTGATCTTCTGAAAGTCCTACCAGTAATATATTCAATATATTCAATATTCAATATTCAAAATACAAATTAAAAAGGAAAATCGCACATTATAAATGCAGTCGATTTTACAAGTAGACTATATAGGCTTGGATTCAAAAGTACTTAGACAACCAAAAATGGACATCAAAGAAAACAGTTACTAAGCGAATTTAAAAAACTGGATTTAATAAGCTCGTACCAAGTTTAATAACAACCAAGCTTTTGCAAAATATTCAAAACAATTAGGTAACAAGTAGCTCAATTAACACTTACCAAATAAAAAATGCTACAAAAAAAGTCCACATCAAATCACCTTCTACTTGCAAGTGCTAGAAATGTAAGAACTTATAAGACATAAACAGAGAAAAGAAAATTGATTAAAACTTTTTGAATTATTTTTTATTAAAAAAAGGCCTTGCGTTAAATTTGTTTTCTTCGTCATGAGGCTTTCTCTTTCTGTAATTTGCTTAAAGGAAAAAACTGCTATAATTACGGAATCTATTTTTTTTGGAGCCGTTGTCTTAATTGATACAAAATAAGGCTTTAAAAAATCAAATTTTTTTAAAACCTTATTTTACATAGCGGAATTCAGTGGACCTACATAGGCGAAATGGCTATATATAGACATTTTGCCTATGTAGGTCCACTGGAGATCATTCAAATAATGATGTTGGAGATCATTTGAATGATCTCCAACATCATTTGAATAATTTCCAACATCATTTAAATGATCTCCAATACACGTTAAACATTATTTGTATGATTATTATGTTTAACTTTTTTTGGTACGAAATATGACATTTTAAAATGACTTCTACACAGTTGTGTGACTCCACACAGTTGTGTGAATCCACACAGTTGTGTGACTCCACACAATTGTTTGACTCTACACAATTGTGTGACTCCACACAATCGCGTGACTCCACACAATCGTGTGACTCCACACAATTGTGTGAAAAATTTTTAGTCTTAATAGAAGGTTTCTTATCTCGCCTTATTTTTTGCTAAAAAAGATCGGTTTTTACCAGGGCTGTGGAGTCGGAGTCGGAGTTGCGGAGTTGCGAAAATTTTAGCGGAGTCGGAGTCGCTAAAAAATATCACGACTCCGACTCCGATAGTAATATTTCTTGGTATTGCACGTGCATGTGCAAAACATTCAATTAACCTTATGTTCATACTAAACCTCAAAGAACGTTGCATAAATTTGTCAAAAAAAATTTCAACTTATCGCGCAATATTTTTTATAGAATTCAAAGAGTTTTTCAAAAATTTTGCTTTGGAGTTGGAGTTGGAGTCGGAGTCGGAGTTGGAGTCGGAGTCGAAGTCGGAGTTGTATTCAAAAAATTTCAACAACTGGAGTCGGAGTCGGAGTCGTTACTTTTTTTTACGACTCCACACCCCTGGTTTTTACAATCTATTAAGACATTATTTATTCAATCGTTGTGCTAATGTTTAAATTTTCCTAAAAAACTATACCCTTATTAAAATATATTATTAAATTTGCATTCGACAAATGTATCAACTCTGCTGAAACTATTTTCATAGCTGTCATCAATACTTTGAAAGTTATCTCGTTGCCAAACAATAACAAAATACCTTTAACAAAATTATTGCCAGATAAAATATCAGCCTCATTAATCGTTCTGGTAATGCATATGCCAGAATTATTTATTACATTAAGGATATTCATTTTGACTTTATTTTACTCTTTTAAAATTACACAAAAGAAAATTGTCAAAAATTACACAAAAGAAAATTGTAGCCTTTTAATAAAAATTTTCTTTTTAGATTTATAGATTATTGTTACTCTTATCTAAAACAAATTTACAAAGTTGTTTCCAGCCTCCAGAACTCATAGTTAATAACTTTATGATAAAACACTGGTAAAGCAAGAAATATTTTATAAAAATAAAATATTATTGCATTTTTAAGCACGCATCAAATCTAAAAACTCAACAATTGCTAACTGGTAGACAAACAGTAAAAAAGGTTTTTCTTTCAAAATTCATTCAATGACTTTTACAAACTTTTGTACACATACTTCCCATTTTCCTGTGCAAAAAAATATACTGAGAGATACACAACCAAAAAAAAAGTTAGCAGGTATCATTAGTTACCAAGTATAACTCGTTACCAGATATCATTAGTTGGCATGTCGCTTAACTTAAGTCATATTTTATAAACAAAGCATAAAACATATTGCATAAACTAAATATCATTTAAATTACATATACAGAACATATATTGTTAATAAATTATTTTTAATCTATATTGTCACAAATTAAAAGTTTCAATGCCTTGACGTGTCTAAAAGATATCATGAGAGACATCTTTTGTTGAGAAGTTTCATTACTTGATTAAGTGTATTATTTGTTTAACAATAAGAGATTAGAAAAAGTTTTTTTTGAATTTGGCCATGTGGCTGAATTTAAAATGATTTTTAACCTTAATTTATAATACTTTTATAATTTAAGGTTAAAATCTTATATAAAATTAATTTTTTTAATTCGAAAATTCATTACTTTATTAAGTATATTATTTGTTCAACAATTTAAACGTAAACAAAAGTGAGTTCAAATTAATCTATAACACCCATATTGTGAATGGTGAACATCGTCTCAAGATTGCATTTCATTGAGTATTTCATAAAATTATAAAATAAAATTATTTGATTTATTTACAAAAAAAAGTTTAGTTGCTAACCCAGCTTAAAATAAAAACTAGTTTAGTTGTTAACCAAGCTAAAAATAAAAATTTTAGAAAGAAAGAAAAAAAATTAGTTTTTATAGTAGAAAACATGTTATATTTTGTATGATATATTAAATTCAGATATTTCTTACTTTTTTATAAATTATAATCAACATACTATACCATAAGTTACAGTTTCAGGTTGAAAAGCATGACGCTAATGAATAAAAAGTATGTCATAAGTGAAAACCTATTATAAAATATCATTGTATTTGAATAATATGGTTGAAAATTATCGTTATGAAACATCAATAGAATGCTCGTTATGTATCGATTGTTTTTTCCAGAAGTTTTTTAAAGTCATTTTAAACCTTGTTGTCGTCATCCGTGAAGCGCTTTTAAAACTACGATTTCCTACACAGTAAAGTAATGGAGCTACAATGCCATCCAAAAACGTCATTATTTTCATAAACAATGTCACGCCATTTTCAATTGAAGTGTTATGATATTTTTTGTTAAAACATAAGCTGTAACACAAAGAATTTAACAAATAATAAACACAACTTGGACCCCAACAAATTAAAAAACAAAATATAATTAAAAACACTCTGATGGATTTATTTAGATATGTAAACTTTAAATTTTTGTTTATTCTTTTTCTCTTTTGTATATTCCAAGCTTTTTTGAAGATCATTATGTAAAGAGTAATCGCTATAAAAAAAGGAACGCAGGTGTTGCAAATCAACATAGAGGCTGTCCAAACATCTGTTGGATTATAGTAACAGTTACTGGTTTTATTAGCAAATGGTATCAAGCATAAACCGAGCGTGTATATCCACATACATAGTAAAACGATACGCATTCGGTATACAGTCGAATAAACTCGGTATTTAAAAGGCATTTTTAGATGCAAGAAACGATCTAATGTGATAATTAACAAGCTCAAACATGCAGCATAGTTAGTTAACATATAAGAAAATCTGTATAAATCACAAACTAATGAAGATTGAACATTGCTTCGTTTTAATATATACAATGGAATAACAAAAAGTCCTTGAATTAAATGAGCAAAAATTAAGCTTGACACTGCAATATTTGACGATTTGTGCAATTTTTGACTTAGCAAAATTATAACTAAACAATACGAGTTTATACTTATAACAAGAAAGGCCAGAAACGACAAACACGTATCGGTAGAGATTAATGTTGCTGTCTGTGAAATCATAGTCTATATTTATTAGTATGTGCCATTTTCATAAAAATCGAAGCATTTCAAAAAAAAAAAAACATAAATTTGTTAAATTGTTTTTATAAAATTCACATTTTTTACAAATTTGAAAACTCTATAACACCATTTTTTGTCAAATACGTTTCAAAAACTTTTGTTAAATGACGTTTTTAAAACTTTATAAAAATAAAGCATTAGGCAGTTTATACAAATAAAGTTATTTCAATCAATTTCCTTATCTTTAAGTATGACATTAGTTAGCGAATTATGTTCTTACTTTTTGTTTGACTTTAAAAAAAAAGTTTGTTTAAAAAATATATTTTGCGTAATTTTGCATTTAATTGCATATTTTGTAACGGGGACATTTTTCTGTCCCGGTAAATATTTGTAAAAATCCGGGACAGCAAAAAAAGAAAAATTATAATAACATATAAAAACTGTTACAAAAAAAGCTAAAAATTTATTTAACAAATGTATTTATTTATTAAACCCTATTAAAGAAATTTATAAATTGTATTATAAACCAACAGAAATAGGTTAGTTCACTTGATTACAAACTTGTCAATCGAGTGACATAACAAGGGCAAAAAAATGCGAGCACACATGTACACAAAAGCAAACATTATTACTGACATGCTACTAAGATACTTTTCATTTATTCAACAAACAAAAATTTTTTTTTATTAAAGATTTTATTAAAAAATAAAAACAAAGTGTTTTTATTTTTTAATAAAATCACTTTGTTTTTAAAAAAAAAGTTAAAAAAAAAAAAAACGATTTTCGAAAATTTTCAAATAAAACGTTCCCGATTAAAAAAATTTTCTGATTCGGTGAAACTATCGAATAGCTGAACTAATTTTGAAAACTTAAATTGAATTTTTAAAGTTTCGATAAATTAAATTAGTTTCGGAAAAAAAAAAGGATTTTCGATTAGCTAATTTTTTTGTAAAAAAAAAAAAAAAAGTTTAAAAAAGTTTAATTAGTTGGAGTGATTCAGAGCGCTCAAGTAATTGCGCACGTCTACAAAAACTATTTGTACAAATTAAAAAGTACAGACAACGATCGACTATTGAGGAGTACATCCAGGGGGTTATCCTAAATTCATCTAACTTTTTAGATTTGGTTTTTTGTATTATTTATTTTAATTCTAAAAATAATTCTTAACCAACAACAGCTAATACATTTGGCTTATCAAAATTATTGACTTGATAAATTGTTTTCATAAAATTATATACATAATGTATACAGTGATAGTTACATATACATTATGTATGTATGTAGACAATTTTACTTGATCCATTTGCATGTGGTTTAACCCATTTTACTTTTGAAAAAGCCATAATTAACTAAAAAGTAACAAAATTGTAATCTATATACAAAAAATCCTTATTTATGTAATAAATCTTTAAAATCAATCATCAATTTAACTAATATATAGAAGCATCACTACATATATATATATATATATATATATATATATATATATATATATATATATATATATATATATATATATATATATATATACATATATATATATATATATATATATATATATATATATATATATATATATATATATATATATATATATATATATATATATATATATATATATATATATATATATATATATATATGTATATAAAGATGTCACTTTTACTTATTTTGATGTAAATTGTATAGTATTAAATAAAAGTAACTTTTAAGTATATTTACATTTAAAATTTAACGATTTAAAAATAAAAATAAAAACATTGGATGAAAAAATTTTTTTTTTTCAAGTTTATCATTGGTTTTAGTTACATTACTACATGATTTTTCTGTTATTATCTATTTATTTTGCTGTTAACTTAAGTATTATTATTTGCTAATAATGACGTTGATAATTCTTAAAATGATTTTACGATATTTTATTTTTATTTTTTTATTTATTTTTTATTTATTTGAGTTTTCATGCTATATTTTTCTATACAACGTTCTTATATCCAAAGATATTGTTGGCTTAGCATAAGAACAGCCACAAATAGTCATTAAGGCTAATCAAAAGTACCATCCGTTATTGACTAACATTTTTGCGTACCGAAGTACTACTCAAGCGCTGAGTTGGTGGTGGCGGGATTTGAACTCGTATCGTTCAACAGTCTGAGTTTAAACTTTTCCTTTGACCCCCTAACCATGATCCTTCCTTCCTTGATCAGAACAAGTTGTTTCTTTTTAAAAAAAACAGTAAAATCAACAAAAATTGATTTAAAATGATTTCTATCTTTACAATCAAAATTTAAACAGTTCATTTAAAACAACATTGTTTCATTAGTGAGAGAGTTGTTACTCATCAATATAGGGATGTCATAAGTATTGCATTAATTTTTTGCAATAAATAACTTGATTAGAGTTTTGATTGAGTTAAAATTCACAACCACTGTAAGCCCTAAGCTGTTACAAGAGAGAGATTAGATTCAAAAATTAGAACCTCAGCACAGTGGGCCAGCTATGGAAAATAAATAAAAATTATTATTATATATTCTGCCAAAAATAAATTAATAATAAAAATCTACAATAAAAAAATAATTTTTTTTAAAACAACGTTTTCAAGCGAACTAAAAAGTAGAAAATAATTTTTCTTTGAGCTTGTCAGAATGTCTGATTATATTCCTCTTATAATGAGGACAGATTTTATTATAAATTTGATGCACATAAAACAAAAAACGTTATAATAATATATAATAATTTTGTATACCATAACATGATCAAATTTAACTCTACGGTATTCAAGAGAATTGAGATTTAGAAGAATTAGTCTCAATTCATTTGTGATCATTATCACAAAATTCAATTTTGTGATCATTATCGCAAAAATCAATTTTGTGATCATTATCACAAAATTGAATAATCACATATTTTGGCTACACCTCATTCTCCTTCGAAAGCTTTTTTACTGCGTTGTGAGGTTACTAAGCAGGACTATTAAGTACCTAGATATAAAGCCATGAATGTTGGGAGGATGTAATGGAGTATCTCTAATAATTGTTTAATCATCAGAATTTAAATGTGTAAAACGAAAATTTTTTTTTAATTTTTTTTATTTATTAAATTTGCCGTATAATACTATTTACAATGAGTGATTTTTCAGTAAGTGGACAATCCGAATAGGATGCGTCCACCTGGAATGGAAAAGCTTTTTCCACCAAGCCAGCAATATCATATATAGTTAATTGTTTTCCCACTGACCTGGAGACATTAGTAACTCGTTAGCCGCTGTATTAAAATAAGTCTTGAAAGGCCCAAAAATTGTCTAACGGTTGCATATGATAAATAGTGTGTAGAGTAATAAGCTTGACACCATTATTTTTAGCTATATGTATTGTGGGTACTGAAAATATGACTATCATGATTGTCTATTATGAGAATGACAGGTTGTTCTTTGGTAGGCTTTGAACATTTGATAAAATGCTGGAGGAATTTCACAAACATGGACTCGTTTGACCAACAGGGTGGATTGGCACCTTCAATACTGCCTTCAGGAGCTCCAGTTATCATAAAATCTTTAAAGTTTACACAAGGAAATATCAGCTGGGTGGAATAAAACCACCACCTCCATTAATAGCCACTATCATTTTAATCGTCGTTCTACTTTCAGCGCTAGTCATTGGCCCAACTTAAGTATGTACTAACTTGTTTGTATTTTACATTATATAATTTGAAATTTTTCAAACAGAGATATAGACTAGACCAAACAATACTCTAAAATGTAGCAAATCACAACAAAGTTAAAAAATACAAAGTAAAAAACAAAACATTCTCTTTAAAAAATTTCTAATAATATAAAATACACAAAAAAACTTTATTATCTAAGAAAATAATTTTTAAAAATCTATTTCTATAATCTAATTTCTTTTCAGTTATATTTTCACACTTTGGATTTTTCTAGAAATGCCCGTGTCAAAAAACACACAAAGGGACACTAATGAAACTAATAATAAATTGTTCAATATTATAATGATATTATAATACCAAGGTACAGCCTGAATGTTGTACTCGGCCATCTATAATACTTTATTAAATTTCACACTCATCTATATATTATAGAGATGAGTGTGAAATTTGATAAAGTATTATAGTTGGCCGAGTACAACATTCAGGCTGTACCTTGACACTGACCAAGAAACAACTGATCGACAGTGACAGAGGTACTATTTAACTCCAGCTTCAACAAAACGATTGGTTTTAAATAGTTTTGAGGTTACTTATCCCGTAAGTTTTTTATTGTTCGGACACATGTTAAATAAAAGAACCCATAGCATATAAAAAGTAATTGACTATTATAAAACGTTTAAAACGTTTATCAGACTTCAAAATAAATTAGAAATACTTATATTTTTGCCAAAAAAAGTTAACATCGATAACAGCAAACACCGGCTTAATGACGGTATGTGACTAACTTCTCATTGAATAGTCAGTAGTGATATATCAGTAGTGATATATCGAATATCATAGACAGTAAAATTCAAGATCGCGTTAATATTTTAAACCAGCCTAGTTATACATAGTGCCAAAGTTCAACAGGTTTCCCTAATGAAGTTTCAGAAAA
The DNA here is from genome assembly GCF_022113875.1 of Hydra vulgaris. Classification (NCBI taxonomy): domain Eukaryota; kingdom Metazoa; phylum Cnidaria; class Hydrozoa; order Anthoathecata; family Hydridae; genus Hydra; species Hydra vulgaris. Next base: position 26,520,757 of record NC_061165.1, read on the forward strand.
AATTTCGTTTAGCTTAACTGAGAGAAGTGAAAACAGCTGCAGGTGGACATATGCGAGCGTCACGTTTCATTTTAGGTATATTAGTAGACTTTTATTATATACTATGTTTATTTTTATAATAATATTCTATTACGACATTTGTATAGAGGAGAGAGGGGCATCTTGATTGATGAAGCGCTATGAAACATTGTAATTATGGAGGCATCTTAAAAGTTATGAAAACTTTTTTTATATGGTGAAACAACTATTACTAAGGCTGTGTTTTTTGTTTTTTTTAAATAAATATTATTTGACATCATTAGGCTTGCTAGGGGTCGAACTTTGTGTTCTTTCGATGAAAAAGTAATTTATTAGTTTTTAAAGTTTTAAGATATTTTATTCAACGTGTCTATCTGTAAATAATATTATTTTGTAAACTAAAATCCATAGGTTCTTTACTTTATTAAACAAAATTATTGAAAAAATAAGTTGACACTAAAAATGAAGCGATTGTTTTCTATTAGCAAGTATGGGTAATTTGATACAGCATTATTGAAGGGCTCTAATACTGTAGAAAAGTACTCCATAGTGTTGGTAATAATTCTAAAAAAAAAATTCTTTTAATTTTTACAGTCATTTTTGAGAGATTTATGTAAATAAAATGCTAGGAGATTAAACTTTTATTATTTGTCATTTAAAACGATATATTATCTGGATTTCTGAAATGCGATTCGGACCATTGAATGCATTATTTGAGTTATAATTATTAAATTGTTTGCCTTCCAAGTAAAAGTGTGATTTTTCACACTTTTACTTGGAAGGCAAACAATTTAATAATTGGAAGGCAAAGCTTTTAATTGGGTGCGATACCTCAACTATTACAAAATACAAATTTCTAATTTTTAAAAAATGTAACAAGATTAACTTTTTACATTTTTTAAATTAATAAATTTAATTTTTCAGGTATAAATTTATTTATTATCGCCTAAAAAAAAGGCGTATTAAAAAAAAAAATACTACGTAGCAAAAACCAAAAGAGTATCATGGTGCCCCACTCTGCCCTACTCTTAACTTCAAATTTAATTTTGTAATGTAACTTTAATGTGAAGACCAGGTGGTCTTCTACCCGCATTTCATTTTATTTAAACTTTTAATTTTTACCGTGTTTAACTTATATCTTAATATTTATTATTTAATACAAACTTTAAACATTAAACTTTTTGTCAGAAAGCGTCAAAACAATTAGTGTAAAAAAAAAGTTTTACTCCAAAGATAACACGATGGAAGACAACAGTGATAAGGAGTTGGAAACAGAAAATGATGATTAAGACTAAATATTATTAGATTTTCAGTCAAATTTATTAAAATTTTTTTTGCAGTCAACTACAGTGTACACTTCGAAATAACGTTAAAATATTTAACTTTAAAAAATGATTTTATTTATAGGCACCTGTTTGTATGGGAGCATTTCATCTCTTCGTTAAAAAAAAATTACGTAAAATGCTTTTTATTTTAAAGAAATACTTAAACGATGGATACAACATTTTTATTAGCAAAATTATTTAAAATAAAATAAATGATAATATGTAAACTACTTGAATTAGTAGCCTTACTTGATATTGAATTTGTCTTTAAAATATTCATTTGAGACAAGAAAATTTAAGTAATTGATATGGCTTTGAAAAAATGAAAAAGCTATATATACATATAAATTTATAAATTAAATATTTTTTACAATTCAAGAATAAATTATTCTTTGAGGTTTTAAAAAGGCATAAATGAATCCATTGTATTTAACCTGGTCATTGCTTTAAACAATAAAAAAAAGGTTAAAAAATAGATTTTATATATATATATATATATATATATATATATATATATATATATATATATATATATATGTATATGCATGTTTATATATATATATATACATATGTATATATATACATATGTGTATATATATATATATATATATATATATATATATATATATATATATATATATATATATATATATATATATATATATATATATATATATTGCTCACATAAAATTTTAATTTATTGAAACTATTACTATAATATGTATATATATTATATATATATATATATATATATATATATATATATATATATATATATATATATATATATATATATATATATATATATATATATATATATATATATATATATATATACACACACATACATATATATATACATATATATATATACGTATATATATATATATAACAGTATGTATTTGCATAAAACAATGTGAGCGACAAAATTTTGATAACAATTAAATTTCTTTTTTCTTCCTAACCTACAATTAAACTTTATTAAAATTTTATGTTAATCTTTGCTTTAAGCTTTTGAACTTGAATAATTTTTGCGGAGTTGGTCGAACTATGTTGTTAATATCTCTTAGCGGTGTGACGCAGCAATGAGCTGATAGTGGAGAACACGATAGACTGGATTTTGCATCAATAACTATTGATGATGACTGAAGACAATCAGTAACATCTAAATTTTCTTTTTCAAAATTATTAGGATGATTTTTCGGCTGCGATAGGATGCACGGTGACATGTGGTTATAATCATTGAAAACGTCATTGAAAGAGAAACTTTCTGTCAAACTATCAATGAAAAAAGTATTATCAACTAAGTTTTCCGTTTTCAAAAATGTCTGTGGATTTTTAGGAGATTCTTCGGAAAAAGTATCATCTTCTATTCTATAAAAATTTCTTGAACGCATTCGATTAGAACGGATAATAGGAGAGTCATTTACTATATTATTAGCATCGTTTGAACTTACTTGAGTTGATTGGTTAGCAGAAAAACAATTTTCAACAATACTATTTTCAAACTCTGATGAACTACTGAAATAATCTTCTGAAGTAGCTTCAGATGAAGAGCGAGACTTAGTGGTACTAAATTAAAAGAAAAAACTAAAAATCAACTACGAAAATAAGTAATTATGAAATATCACAATTTACGGTAAAACTATTTCTCTACGTACCACTTAAAGCTCATATCAATCCAGCCTCCATTATTAGCAGATGTAAAGGTGTTCTTTTTGCGTTTAGGTGATCGATATACGATTCTAGAACGCTCTAAAAATATACATTCTAAAATGCTATAAATATTGTTCTTGAAATTTATATGAACTTCTAAAAATCTGCAATTTTTGAATTATATACAGATTTTTACGTAAATTGTACGTAATTTATACACAACGTTTAAAATTGTACCTAAATTTTATACATTTAAAAATGAATAAACTATGGTGCATTAAATAACTTTACTAAACGTTACTACTAAAAAATGTAAATTTTATGTCTTTTCAAAAAAAAAAAAAAAAAAAAAAAAAACTAATTTAAATTTGATGGAAAATTGAAAATTATTCTTTTTATAAAAAACTTTTTTTTCAGTTATAACTTTTTTGATCTACGTAAATGTAATGGAACCATTGTTGTATTAAAAGTTTCGATATATCTTTGTATCTAAATATTATAAAAACTATTTAATAACATTTGTAAACAGCTTTTAACATTTGATTTTAACATGTTTTAACATTTGATTAAACTATTTCCTAATCCTCAATTTCACTTTTTTTTTATTAATAATTTATTTTTAGTTAAACATTTCTTATTAGTCCTATTACTGACTACGAGTTAAAATTTAAACCATTAACTTATGATTTAAATTTATTTTTTTTTACCACAAAAAAATACCCAAAAAATTAAAAATAACGGAGAACTGAATTTCATAGCGGATGTCTCAAATATGTCAATAACTAGAGGTTCCACCTTTAATATACCATTATATTTTTCTACTTTAATACAATCACTAGATTTTACAAGTGACTGATTTAAGTCAGTTTTAATAAAACAAAACCATTAAGTTAACTAACTTTATGTAATGTAAAATGTAAACCAAGTTTAAGCTATAGCTGATATATTGTTGATAAATTATAATTCAAAATATATAGAAGAGAACCACAAACTATTTAAAGATGTTTCCTTTAAAACTATTAAAATATTTCTAAAAATACTCTATTTAAAAAATATCTTTGACCTAAAAAATTCATTTTGACATTTTTTTTTTCCTTTTTCGATAAAAAAAAAGTATGTGCCTTAAAAAACTATTAAAATATTTCTACCAGAATGAAATTTGCAAACCAAAGGAATCATTAATAATAAAACAGACAAAAATTGACATTGCAAATCATTTTAAAATCATTGAGTAATTTACATTATGTAGCTTTTGCTTGAGTCAATAAGTTAATATTTGTTAAAGTGCGTATTTACTAATTTGTATTAAATAATTTTTGAAAATCTTTTTCTCACACATAATGGCTTTTTCTATTTGGTTTGCAATTTTATACTGCTGAATCAGGTTTTCATTTTTTGCTGCTTTTCTAGAGTGGTAAGATTGAGTATGAATATGGCATAATTCTGAAACAGTGCTTCCATTAAGATGTCATGTGCCTCTAACAGATTAGTTGTACAGCCGCCTCTTGGAAGAAATCCATATTGAGATTTCATAAAAAGCTTATTTTAAAGGCAAATTTTCATGATTCTCTTGTGCATAAAACTTTCAATTATCTTACAGCGTAACGATGTGAGAATAACTGGCCTTTAGTTTGACCATTTCTTTCATCTTCCATTTTTAAATATAGGAATTACGTTTGATATCTTCCATAGGTTAGGGACTATAAAAAAAATCACTGCTTTCAGCCAGTGATTTTTTGAAAATTATCGCTAGTGACCTAGTTATTACAGTGGCACAGTGTCAAATAATATGTGGATGTATGTTATCATAGGCTTTTGATTTTGTCTCAATGAGTTCTTCTAGCTATTGCTGAACAGATTAAGTTATTAATTTGGCTTCACTTAAAACACGTTCCATTTATGTTTGGTATGAGACTGTTTGTTGTAAGATTTCCATAGTTGTCTTCCGACCAGGGGTGTGGAGTTTTTGTGTAGCCATAGTTGTAAAAAAAAAGTAACCACTCCGACTCCAGTTGTTGAAATATTTTGAGTACAACTCCGACTCCAACTCCAAAGCAAAATTTTTGAAAAATTCTTTGAATTTTTTAAAAAATATTATGCGATAAGTTAAAAAAAAGTTTTTTGACAAATTTATGAAACGTTCTTTGAGGTTTATTATAAATGTAAGGTTAATTGAATGTTTTATACATGCACGTGCAATACCGAGAAGTTTTACTATTGGAATCGGAGTCGCGATTTTGTTTAGCGATTCCGACTCCGCTAAAAATGTCGCAACTCTGCAACTACGACTTCACAGCCCTGCTTCCAACAACTATGGAAATCTTACAATTATTTGCTTCTGTTTAATTTGGTTATGAAGACGTTTAGGATATTTTGAAACAGTTTGCCATTTCATTTTCCTACTTAACAACTGTATCTACCAGCTGCTAGATATTTGCGGCAAAGGTTTCTTTTCTTTTCCACTGCTTACAACATCTGGCATACTCCATAGTTGTTTTTGTTGCTTGAACAGTGTTTTAGCTGAAAGTATAGTAGGGTGACCACCTCTTTGAATTTGTCAACTAACACCTGGTAATTGTCATTTACAGAACGAGAGTTGAAAATTGTCACCCAGTTGTAGGTGATTAGCGTTAAGATTGGTTCATAGTTTTCCCTGTTCCAGATGAATCTTTTCTGTCCTTCTTTAATTAAAGTGCTGTTTTTAGCAAATGAGCCGATGAGAAAGCAGTGGGCTTTTTCTGCTGGTGTGTAGCCATTTTTGTTTCATTTACTAGGATATTACCTTTTATGTAGATGGCTACACCACTTCCTCTGCTTCCTTGGTTTTTGTTATAAAGTTGGTAGCCAGGAAGTGGAGGGCCTGATGCTTGATCAAACCAGTTCTTATTGAAGAAAAGCAAATGTGTTTTTTTTTTTGCTCATTATTAATTCTCTCAATAAATCTCATTTGACTTCGTTTAGCGAATGAATAAGTTCAGAAGTTAAGTTCTTTATGTGGATGATTAATTGTTTTTTTAATTTGGTTTTATTGCAAATGATTTTTTTGGCTTAAGCATAACTGTTTTGTTTATTGAAAACTTCTTGCTCTGCAGCTGTTTGGTCTTCTTGAGTCCCTTTGAACACTTCCTGTTGATTTGAACAAAACTTGTATTACACCAATTGGATCTTGGTTGTCCTGGTTCATGTTCTGGTGATTGCTTGGCGGATTGTTTCTTTTTTGCTTTTTGTAACAAAAAACGTGAAAAATTTCCTCATGGTTTACTTTGATTGCTTCAAAAAACTCTTTTATAAGATCTTCATCACTTATATTTTCTCTTTAAGATCTACAACTAATATAATAGACTCTCTCTCTTTTAAATTTTTATTTTAGTTGCTGCCAGGTTAACATAAATGTTCCGTTTTACTATATTGAGATAAGAATGATTGGCTGCTGTTGTTGGTTTAATGGTTACTCCATTGATTTGGTTTCTAAGATCATTGATCTCTTTGTCATGATGCTGTTTGATTTTTTGTTTTTAAAAAAAACCGCAATAATGACTAGAAAGTTTTTTTAAATTAGTGGCGTTTTTGTTTTTGTTTTATTAAAAAACATTTTTAAAACATGGGTAAATATTGCTACATCGATTATCTTATAGCCTGTTGCTATAAGGAAGTGTTGCTACATCGACTATTTTATAGTCTGACTCACAACAGAGTGCTGCTACATCGACTGACAAATAGCCTGACTCGCAAGGGAGTGCTGCTACATCGACTGAGGGTTAGGTTTGGGCAGGCAGTCTATCATTTTAAAAAAAAAAAAAAATTTTAAACTTTTTCAACATTTTCTGGTCAGGCTTATTAACTCTTTAAAACAACAGTTTATAGGAAAAACTTTGTGACTACCATGCAAGACTATATATATATATATATATATATATATATATATATATATATATATATATATATATATATATATATATATATATATATATATATATATATATATATATATATATATATATATATATATATATATATATATATATATATATATATATATATATATATATATATATATATATATATATATATATATATATATATATATATATATATGGGCATATTCCCTTTGTGCTCTTAACCATCGAACTTTTTTATTTTAAAAACCAAAATTACTCAATAAATTTCATTTAAAATAGAATATATGATTTTTTTAAAAACAAAATAGCATTGTGTAAAAGATATATTTTCATTAATATAAGTTAATTATTAGCTTATTAAGTATCTAATTTTCTTTAAAAAAACTCAACAACAAAGCAACTTATTAGTTATAAAAAATTTAATTTTATGTGTTAAACCAACACATTTAAAATAACACTTACTGCTTTTCATAAAATACTAAGTAATAAAAGTTAAGTATATTAAAGTGTAAAAGATATTACCAATTTGCATAACTTCATAGTAAATCTAGCACTCATAGTAACGCTTCTTGTTGTTGCTATTATAATTACCACATATCCACACAATTAAAAAATCTACTGAGTTTCCTGTTTCTTTCACTTTTCTGAAGTCATTTTTTCTTTTTTTGCCTTATTTTTTAACAGTTTCAAAATTTTTTCTCACTATTCACTGTCTTTTCTGGAGCTTTAGTTAATATAGTACTTTTACCTTGTTAATTCTTTTTCGAGAATCTTTTCTGGGAGGTGCTTTAGGGTATGAATAAATGGTTTCCGGAATAATTTTGACTGATGATTCAGAAGAATCAACTTAATTGTTTGTATAAATGTTGATTATCTGGTTGTTGAATTTCTGAATGCTTGACTGAAAAAGGTCTTTCACTAACACTAAATGATATGAAACCACTTTCTCTAAATATTTGTTTAGAGTGGGTAGATTTCACATTTTTGAAACCCACTGCAAACATTTTTTATTGTGAACAACATATATGCTGTGTATGCTAACTAAGGCAAATTATAAATGCTCATAATCCTTCCTGTATTGGAAGTCAACCATTCATTCTGAGCCAATCTAAAATAAGATTTAAAAGGCCTAAACACTGAAATATCTATTGGCTGCAATCTACGAATGCAGTGTGGTGGAAGTGTTAAAAAAACCAAAGAAATTTTTTTTGCAAATTTTTTATGCAGTAGTGGTGTAGTGATAAAACACTCGCTTCATAAGCAAGAGGTTCCGAGTTCGATCCCCACCACGTCCCTGGTAGTAATGCGCTCAACTTGTTTCTCCGCCCAGCGGCCTTGTTCGTCAAGGTTCGTGTTTCGGAGTTATAGAGTTGAGAGAGGGTTATGACCACTATTAAGTAGCCTCCTCGTCTGTAGTGGCCTTCTCGGCCTTGAGGAGGTGAATAACAAAAAAACAAAAACAAAAAAAAAATCTTATTATTTCAAATGAAATGTGGCTTTCATTGTTGTCCATTAATAAAAGCACTGGATGATCTGCAGATGGCTTAGTAAGGGATACAAAGTTCTTTATTGCAAATAAAAGTGGTCACTCGTCATCCAACCACTTTTGTTATACAGCCCTAAGCTTCCTGTCAGTGCTCCATTTATCATAAAATCCTTGTAGTTTACTCTCGGAAATATAAATACATACCATTCACGAAAGTCAGCATCGTCACCAACAACCCTCTATCTGCTGAAACAGCTTGACAAACTAGCTTAGCTTCACAAGTTGAAATAATCTTTAAAGAGTCTGTAATTGTTAATAACCCTGTCTCACCTGCATCAAAAATACATTCAGGTTTTAATTTATATTTTAATTGAATTTCTAACAAATTATCAATAAACCTGGACACAGTATGTTTATTTAAGGCTGTTGCACAAGATAGGCTGACCTTTTCCGGTTTTCGTAGTGATAATTTTTGATGACACATCAAACAACTGTCCATTCATCGCTTTCCTGCCATTTTATTTAGATGCGTTGAATCAGGTATATTTTTGTTCAATGCAACACTATACTATTTTCCGTAACTTCAGTAATCACTGCAAAATCAGAAAATTGTTTTTTAAAAGTACTTTTTGTTCTTCAAAACACAATATCATCTAATGGCATTATGCTTAGACATAATAGGAATAATGATCCGATCTATTGAGTGACTGTATATAACACCTTTTACTACAGGAGTTTGAATCTAACTGTAGACGCTTCAATGCAAATTTGATTTTGTCCCATTTAATAATTGTCCTATTCATTATGGTACTCTATATTAACACATTAAAACTAGAGTTAATGTTTTTTTGTGTTTTTTTCCATGTTATATACATTTTAGTGGTTTTATTATATTTTTACCTTTTAAATTTTTTTAATATATAAATATCTAAATTGACAAAAAAATGAACTATTTGACTCAAAGCATACTAGGGTCAGTGTAGTACATTTTTAAATGGCAGAAGTGAATTCCTATATATAAGAACTATTAGGAAACAGATATTACAAATTTGTGATACATTCAGTGGTACAAATGTCTGAAATATCTCTTTGAACCAGACCCCTTACTTGAACCAGACCCCTATAGTTAGCTTTTCACATGATTTTAACTTATTATTCTACCTGTTTTCTTATTTAGTTGGTTTTAAAAGATAAAAAATTTTTTTTTACAAGACAGTATTAAAATAAAAAATCATTAAAGATTCAGCCATTGAGGCATAATACCAAGTAACATTTTATGATACTTTGAAATAGTTTAATAATTTGATTTTATAAAATTTTAAATTACAATGTTATTTTTAAAAACTGAGAGTTACAAATGAATAGTGTTAACAAGATTAGAGTTAAGAGGTATAACTAAAAGAACTGAAGGTGAGAAATGGAGAACTGGAGGTGAGAAATGGGGAATTCTTCACCTTTTGAATCATTTATAGAGTATAAACCATCTGATCGCCTTTCTATAAATCTCCTATAATAACAAAGATTAGACAGGATAGTATTTTTAACTTACCAAAAACCTGTTACTATTTTTTCAAAAACCTGTTACTATTTTTTCAAAAACCTGTTACTATTTTTTCTCACTGTTTTAATTAAATACTAAACAAAACAAAAAATTTAAACATTATTGACTTAATTTAAAACTTAATTAAAAAAATCAATAAAAGTAAATTGGAAAAAAACTTACTTTTACGTTTTTTTAGGTTAGCTTGCTGTACTTGACTAATTTCATCTTCAGAGGTGTCAGAGTATATAACACTGTTTGTTTGTGAAACTTTTGTGACACAGCTAGGAGGACTATTAATAGCGGCAGATATGCTAGGAGTTGTTGTAGAAGCAGGAGATGTTTGAGAAGACAAAGAACTAGAGCTTTGACTGGAAAGATGAGCCTGTCTTAAATGAGAGTTCCGGTTAAATCGACGTAATTGAAATGTATTTCTTGATGAGGCTCTCTTAAGAAATAAATGTCATAAAAATAAAAATATAACAGCATATTTTACACACACACACACACACACACACACACACACACACACAAACACACAAACACACAAACACACACACACACACATATATATATATACTTGAAATATGATTTTTAACCAATATAAAGCAAAAGATAGTAAAACCAGTAAACAAAAGTAAATCTTTTTTTCTCTAAATATTTATCATTAAAAATATATTTTAATTTTTAAAAAATACACTAATACAAAGTAATTTTATATTTAATTTAATTAATTTTATAATTAATTAATTTAATTAAAACATAAAATAATTAATTAAATAAACAATAAGCACTAGAGGCCTTTCAAAAAAAATCATCAGTAGTGCTGTTTTCAAAAAATCATCAGTAGTGCTGTTTTGAAAAAATCATCAGTAGTGCTGTTTTGAAAAAATCATCAGTAGTGCTGTTTTTAAAAAATCATCAGTAGTGCTGTTTTGAAAAAATCATCAGTAGTGCTGTTTTCAAAAAATCATCAGTAGTGCTGTTTTGGCATTTATTCATTATGAGATACTTTGAGTAAAAGGTTAGCATTTGAAATTGAAAAACTTTGTCTAACAGAACTAAAGCCATGGTTGAAAGATTGTGAATATCCTGATGTAATTATAGATAAAACATTCTATAATACAAAACTACAAGGACTAGCACCACAAAAGAAATTTAAAGAAATATTTTCTTTAGTGACAACATTCTATAGCAATCTAAATTGTCAACCTTTAATCTCAGAAACTAACCTTTTACTCAAAGTATCTCATAATGAAAGAGTCAAAAATGTTTTTTCTAATATTCATTCGGTATTAGCTTTTAAACAACCTCTTAATCTACTAATAATATTTCTTCAAAATTTGAAGCAAATAATAAAAAGGTTGGCATATTTAAATGCAAAGATATTTGGTGTAAACAGTGGTGTGCTGGCCCCAGAGGCTATGCGGGAATCCTGCTTAAGACTATTGCTATTTATCCTAGAAGAGCCTTTTTTTGAATTTTTATACCTTTTACTGCATTCTGAAAATGATTCACAAATGATATTTATTTGCTTTATTTTTTATTCCATAAGTTAAATTTTTTAACAAATCTGATTCGAAATGTTGGACTTCAAGCGCATATATATTAGTATAATAAAAAGAAAACGTTTGTAATTTTTGCCTCAAAACAAAGTCGATATTGGAAAAAGTAATTAATCGTTATGTCACTTAATCGCTTATTACATCAGCCGTTATATAGATAAAACTATTTAAGTTAGCCAATGATTATGATGAGAAATAATTGAACCCGTCATTTCGAAAAGGGTACAAGTCCATTTATTCAAACTTTTCAGGATCAACAAAAATAAATTTATAAGAAAAAAAGTTTATGGTGCTAAAAAAACTGAATATAAGAGTAGATAAATAAAAGTCATACATAAGTTTTTAGAGTTTTATTTATTATAAAAAAACAACATATAACACATATATTTTTAATTTAAATTTATGGACTTATGTCTTTTTCGAAATGAACACTTTTTTGCATATAAAAATCAAAAGATTATCAGAACAATAATTATAAATAATTTATTATTACATAAAAACAATTATTGTTAGTTAATCATCACTTAATTCATTGTTTGCCGAAGTTGTTATCCAAGCAAAAAACTTTGTATAGAAGTTTTGGCACTCTTCTATTGAATATGGAATATATTTTTTTATTTTTTTCAAATCTGATATCTTTTTTTCATTGATAGTCAATTTTCCAACATATGCAGGAGTACTAGTTAATGGTAAGGTTGGCCTTGTACCCATCCTTTGTAATAGCTGAAAATCATAACTGATTAAACAATCTATGGATTCATGTGTTGTCACTAAACCTGGTGTGGTATTAGAGAATGTGAAATGTGAAACTTTAGAAATACCAAAAGTAACTTTTTTGTCCTTGGGTACTCCTTTTCCATAGGAATCCACAGATAGCAAAAGTTTCTTATAATGGTTTGGCCACCAATTTTTTACATCAATAATATCTTCAGTTTTGGGCCTTCTAATTTCAAATTTTTCGCTTGCTTCAGATATAAGATTTTCATACTCTGTTGGTGTGTAAATCCGATCATTTTTTCGAATGTCGCTTTGCTGTTCCAAACATTCTATCATTAGGCAAGAATAAGTGACCTCTTTTTGGTATGTAATATTGTATCTCATTTATATTGCTATCAAGTTCAGCTACCAGTGATAAAAGTATTCAGACCATGGCATGATTTCTGTTTTGGCCTGCACAACCATCAGAAAATAGGTGCAATTCTTTGGCTTCGTTGCCAATATTTTTTAAAATATAATCCAGCACAAAGGTATATACTTCGTTGGAACCTTTGTTAGCAACTCCTTCACAATATGAATAAAATATTGATTTACCAGTTTTAAAATCATATATACAAAACTCATACAGCCATAGTTGACGTAGATAAAATATTTCCTGGACAGGGATATGTGGAAGTGGCAAATTTTGCATAAAATCAAATGCACATTTGGATCGTTTTTGCACTTAATTTCAACCTCCTGTATTTTTTTGTAAAATTTGTTTGCTTGTCTTTTGTGGATCTCAATATCTGCTTAATAGATTCTTTTTGCATTGACATTAAGGTGTGGGTTTTTTAGTTTAATTTTTTAACTCTTCACACAGTCCACAGACATCTATTTGCTTTCTACCAAATGATAAACTAAAATTTTCTTGGAAAAATTTAAGGTAGAACTTATATTTAACAGAATGATCTAGATATTTTTGTGCGAATAACGTGTGCATAATTTTCACATTGAGTTTTTCATCCAAATAATAAGATGATGCATCTTTACTATAGTAGTGCACATATTTAACAGGAAATGATTCGATATGCTCACGTACTTTTGTTAATGTATCTCCAGGTAATGAGTTGCATCGTGATCCCTGAGATTTACCTCTGTAATCTATAGGCTGCTCTTTTTTTTTTAATAAAATGCATAAACGTCTAACTTGTTTCATAGAAACTCCACGCATACTGCAAAAAGTTTTCTTGCATACTTTTTTTATCACACCTTCAACCTTAATGTAATAAATAAAAGAAAATTCTTTTTCTTTAGGTTCTTTAGATCTAAACCGTCTTTATTTCCTTCTTTTCAATCAATGACTGCAAGTATGTGTCTTGGGCATTTTTACTATCAAATCTGTTAACAAAATTGTACTTTCTATAACATCTTCAGATACAAGTTCCATACACTTCAAATTACATCTGTAAATCAATAGAATTATTGAATTAATATTATAATAATTATATATCAAGATGTTATACCTCCAAATATTAGTGGTAAAACATGAGTAAATAAGCAAAAATTTGAGAACGAATATAGTCATTCTATATTATAGAACAAAAAACTAACCTGCAAGAAGCACCTGTTTGCCTTGGTGCCACATTATTTCCTTTATGGTTTTTATAAGCTTCTCCAGCAATTTTGGCTTTTTATTTTTTCGTGTTTATAATTTTCACTGTTTCTTATACCAGACACTCTTTTTCTAGATTTATATGCATTTTCAGCAAGCTTGCAATTTTCCATTTCTGTTACAAATAACATGAGATTACGTCACTACAGTTTCACTTGAAAAAGACATAAGTCTGGGACTTGTGCCATTTTCAAACAGACTTTAATTTTAATTTGCATTTTTAATTGACTTGTGGCATATGAAAATGTTTCTCCTTCAAAAGGAATATGTAAAACAGTTGAATAAATAATATTACATTAAAAAGTTCAATTCGAAAAAAGAGTCACTTGTGCCCTTTTTGAAATGACGGGTTCAATTGTGTTCAATTATGAATTATAGAAAAATATTCATATTGATAAAATTTTTGTTTAATTAGAATGATTAATTATTTTTTCATAAACAAAAATCGTAACATTTGCAAATATAAATAATTTGTATGACTTTTTATAAAATTGCTTTATTGTATGTACTGCTGCTATTTCAAAAGTAGCAAAATATTTTATTTTATATATATACAAATAAATAAATAAAGCATTTTATTTCTATTTGAAAGCATTCCAAATTCATTCATTTCAGAAACCGCAAATACGTTGAAACTAATATTTAACATTATAAATATTAGTAACCGCTTTTTTCTTCAAAGAACATAGTTGTATTCAAACACGGATTGTAAATCCGTGTTTGTTGTAATTATATCTTCTTTTTTTTTTAAGATTTAAAATAAAATGGAAAATTTTAAAAATTGTTTATATTTAATTTGAACTTCAAGTTGAAAAGACCGTAAGGAATTCTTGGGGCATCTAAAAAAAAAAAAAAATTGTTGTACCATTGTTTTTGTAATGCTAATAAACACTTCTTATACTAACGGTTGTACTTTATAAATAATTTTTCATCACTTCTCTAAGGCTCAGGGTTTACCATATTGTATGTACATATGCACATATTTTTTTTCGTGAGGAAAGATTTACAAATATTTATAATCTATCAATCTTTAAATTAATAGTTATTAAAATAATTATATATATCTTGATATTTTAATAATACATATAATATAAATAATGGTACAGTTATTTAGCCATATTACTAAAATATTGGCATTACTGCCCCAGTTTTCAATGGCTCCAAAGACGGCAGCAGCCTGTGCCTCGCCTGTTCCAGAAGGAAGCTGTGAGTAGCTTTCTTCTGGAACAGTTCCAGAAGGAACTGTGAGTAGCTGAGAGACTCCTTTTCCTGAAACCAATACGGGCAGACCATCAACTTTCTCTTTTCCAAGTAGATCAGGAATCAGTTTGCCGTCCCAGTGAACAAGAGGAACGTTATCCCGAAACTCAGCTTTTATATTTGCAGATCTCTGGACTCTGTGTTCCAATCTGTGTCGGCGAATTGAGTCTCTGTTAAGAGCAAATTCATTGATATTCTGTCCTAACCTTTTGGCAGTTTCTGCTATAACAAAAACAGCCTTGTGGTCTGACATTTTTGTTCGATCTAGAGCTGCAGCGAGTTCTGGTGTAACAACAGTTTTTTGTCCCCTCTTTCTTTTAGGTGTCTGAAAAGTGGTGCCTCCAACAGCTCCCTCATCTGCATTGTCACTAGTTTCAGTCTCTTCAACATCCTCTGCTGTACTGTTTTCAGATTCAGAACTAGATGATTTCAGTTCAGCTGTAGAAACGGCTAGCTGGTTCATTTGCTCCATTCGCTGTTGCCTGGCAAACATTTGCTCCCTTCTTTTGGAAGCCCTTTTTTCCTTAGCAGCAAGTGTTTCATCTACTCCAGCCATTGACCCCCTTCTTCCTTTTTCTCGCTGGGCTACTAAGAAATCCTTGTCTTCTAGTAAAACTGATGTTTTGGTCAGGGCATCGACGTGAGTGACATCAAAGAGATCGTCAAGTCTTAAAACAAAAGCTGACTCTCTCCCAAGTTGAGTTGTTGTTTTTCGCGCTTTGTTCTTCTTAAGAAGACGCCATTCTTCAAATGTCTGTTCAAGCTTCGTTTAGCAGTTCTGATGATTTCTCATCGGGATTCTAGCTTTTTGCCAAAACTTTGTTATTTCCGTGATGGTAACAGCCGATGATTGTCTTATAGTCTCCTTTAATTCGAGATGGTGATACAAGAAAAATCCAAGCGCCATATGTAATGATGGCAGCTTGCTGCCTGTTAATTCAGTAATAGTTTCGCCAAGTAGATACAACTCAGTTTGAGATCTGGTTAATTTTGCCCGAGATGACATTTTCAATAATTCAGTATTGAATATTTATCTGAAATAAATATAAAAAATGCATTGGAAAAATTTGACCATTTGCAGTCAGAAATTTTAACATGTATTGTATGGTTTATTTAATTATTTTTAAAAATATATTGTATATTACATAATTTATGTTCATTTATTTATCTCATCATCATCATCACATTCATCAGCATTATCAGTTTAACGTCCATATTATAATATAGAATTAATTAATTATTAATATATTTACTATTTACAATTTTACACTCACAAGACACAAAGAGTTAAGGTATTTTAATATATCAATCTTTTAATTTACCAATTGATGAGAATCAGGTACTGGAGAGAAGAAAGTCAACACCAAAATTATAAAAATCTTCTTTAAATTTGAAAATCAAGAAAATTTATTTAAACAATATTTCAACTTAAATTGCCATTTATATTTTAATAACTAAAACAATGCCTCTATTTAGTAAACAAAATAAGCATACAGCTTTAACAGTGTTGCTTAGTCAGCAACTCAGCATTGCAGTAAACAAGTCTGTCTAGCTAGTGATCCTGTCTGTCTGGGATTATGTTTTGATTTATGTAAAAATTACACAGTCAGCAAAAAATTGAATCTGGATTATTTCCATTTGCCATGATTGAATTGGTTGGTCAATGATCAAATATGATAGTATAGACCATAATTGTGGAGTATATGATGATTTAGGACAGTGCAATTTAGCTTTGTAGTTAAAATTAAGTTCTTAATTTAACATGAGAATTATTCTGGTATAAGTAATAATATTATGTAAAAATCAAGTGTAGCCGAACCGCAGCTTTCGAGTATCCAAAATTTTATCATCATTGATACCCCTAAATATTGTTTAATTGTTCTCATATTTTGCCTGAATTATTTTTTCATATATAGGAACAAAATGAGAGGGTAAGAAGATCATATTTCAAAAGTTCAAAAATAAGCTCCACCCTAATATATATATATATATATATATATATATATATATATATATATATATATATATATATATATATATATATATATATATATATATATATATATATATATATATACATATATATATATATATATATATATATATATATATATATATATATATATATATATATATATATATATCAGGCCTTCTTGTAAGAGGCGTGCGATCGGATGCTTTATATAACCACGCATATAGTTCTTTGTTTTAATAACTTGACCATGGCTCTTTGCAAGTTTTGATAATTAGCGCATTTTAAAAATGCGCTAAAAGAAAACAAAGCAATTGTAAATGCGATTTTTAATTTAATTGATTCCATAATTACAATTAAACTGCCACAAAATTTCCTGAGTACTTTAATGCAGCCTAATAAAAGCAATCGTTGAAAAAAATATTCAGATTCGAGTTGAAGGCAAAATGAGTACAGAAGCTATTAAAAAATAATTACAAACCTTTTTATCATGGAACTATAATTTCTAATAAAGAAATTATTTACTAAAAAAAAAGAATTACAACTATCTAGAAATAGTCACATTTGCCAACTATTTTTTATCCCAGGGCATGACGTACCGTTTTTTTTTAATGAAAGTTGATTTGTGTATCTTTATTTATTGACGAACGTCTAATTTAAGAGATTTATGTCAAATAAATTTCAAATAATTTTATTCTAGTTAATAAGTTATCAAATATATCAAAGATGCTTGATAAATTTATTCAATTGTTATTTTTAATAAAAATCTAAATTATACAAAAATAAAAAAATAAAAAAAATCATTTTATAAAAAACATATTGAAAAATTTTCATATTATAAAAAGTCTATTATAAAAAGTGAAAAATCTTTAATAAAAAAATTTAATCATTTTGTTTATAAAATGGTTATTATTTTTTAAATTTTTAAACAGTATGGAGAACATGCACGAAGTGTTGCTACATTGACACTGATTTTAGTAGTTAGATGGCAATATGTGTGTGTGTGTATGTGTGTTATTGTTAGTGTGTGTGTGTGTGTGTGTGTGTTATTGTTAGAGTGTGTGTGTGTGTTATTATTAAAGGAAAAAAAAATGTTTAAACAAAAAATACCATAAAAAAGTGTCAATTTCTAAAAAATGTCACCCCTCAAAACACCTGACAAAATTGTGAGCGTCAACCATGTTGTGAAACATTTTTTTCCTAATGTATATAAAGTTGGGTCTCAAAGGAAGATAAATTTTTAGAATGTTGGATTTATAAAATGATCATTTTCTACTGGTAACATATAACCCAGTATAATCTGTCAATTTTACAAATGCAAAAATCTAATTAAAAGTACCAATTGACAGGTTGTATTGTCTTACTATTTTATCTTGTGAGTCTTACTATTTTATCTTGTAAATTTGGGTATAACTTATTGAAATAACGTTTTATGAATTAAACTTTGTTATTTTACTTTGTAAATAGCATTTTACAACACAAATACATGAACAAAATTTAATTTATATTTTTGCAAAGGAATTAATAAATGCATGCATCAACTGACTCTGCACTGGAGAATGTGCAGGAAGTGAATATATATCAGGAAAAGAATCAGTATTGGCAAACCCTAAATTGATTTATGTACAAAATAATATTGTATATAAAAAAATGAACTACTCAAAATAAACTACTTAGGATAAATTTTAAAAATTGTTTTTTATTAGAAAAAAAAAGAAAAGAAAAAAAAAAACAGGTAAAAACTTTTATTTTTTAAAAGAATCAAGTTATTTCTGCACATTAAAAACTTATAAAAACTAAATAAAGGTAGAAATACCCTTAATCTAGCTTCTCCTGATGATGGATAAAATGTTTCATCTGCATCATGATCATCTTCATCAAATGAAGTCTCTTCATTTACCAAACCTAACGCTACCTCATAATCATCTTCAGCAATAGCCATGTTAGATTGATTTTTGTCTTTTATTCGAAATGTTTGTTTAGAAGAACCCCCTGGAACTTGTGATACCTAATTAAAAATAAAATATCTAATAAAATTATTATATAATTTTATTTAAAAAATTCAATATTAAAAATTTATAATTTTATATATTTTTCTCTATTTTGCAATCAAACATTTTAAACTAAATTAACCTCAAACCCTCTCCCCCCTCAAAAGGCTTCAAAGAGACAGTTGAGAAGATAAATTTCTTTTTTAATTTTTTTTTGTAACTCTCACTGTTAAAATGTGGCTGCACACAGAAAGAAGTTGATTTCCAGAGGTGTAGAGTAAATTTGAAACTCTACTAATCTAATACTGCATTTAAGGTAACAACTTCAAAATATTCACTTAGTTGTAGGACCATTACAAATTATGTAGATGACCCTATAATTTGTTATGTGATGAATTATGAGGAGAAAGAGGGGGGGGGTAGGTTTGATTTAGCAATGCATTTTTTTTAATATTGGAATTGACTTTTTAAATTGACTTAATGTAGACTTAATGTCCACAACACTACACCAACTTACGGCTCTATAAATTTTTTTCTTAAAAGTATCATTTCTATACTTTTTACCAAACCTACTATTTCTATACTTATCTATTCCACACCAATCATTTCTATACCTATTCCTTATTTCAATATTTTTTAGTAAATTCATTCTGAAAAATTGCTTTAAGTGCAAAAAAATCGACATGCACACTTTTTCTGCATACATAGAGCTTATAAGAGATTTATAATTAGGTTTTTTTTTCTCCTAAATCATATCATTGATATGCATATCATTGATAGCTCAGTAGTTTAGTATACTGCCATCAGTGTCGTTTTGGGGGGTTTAAGTTCTCCCCTTAGTGTAATAAATTTTGAAATTTTTTTAATGTTGCTATTATAGCAATAGCAATATAGCAAAAAAATATAGATTATACTATACAATAATATAAAAAAAAAATTTCTAAATAATAAAATTAAATTTAAAATTTTTTCTCACTTTATAGATATATTATACACTATTGTTCTATATACCACCTGTAAACTCAAAATATGTTAAAGACTTTTACACTTACAAACGTCTGTACATAATGCAATACAAAAGGCAGAACAAAGAAGACCTTAGACCATTAAAAACTATAGATGCTGCCTTAGCTATAAAACGCTAATCTAAAAATTAACCAAAAAAGATTTTGCACAGTGACGTCAGTTTGTGGCAAAAAACACTTTTATACGTCAAATTTGCTCTTGCATTTATTTTACATTTTTTGAATAATTTTAATTTTTTTTTGTTTTTGTTTTTAATTACATGAATAATTTCGATAGATCAGTGGTTTAATGCTATGTCATCGATGCCATTTTGCAATTATTTTTTTTGCCTCCACAGCAGCATCAGAGTATCACAGCATGAGTTGCAGGAATGTCTTATTAAACTATTTCTTAAGTTTTTTTAAGGATTAAAAAGTAAAATTTATGGGATTAAGGATTAAGAAGTAAAATTAAGTTTCAGACCATAATTTTTTTCAGACAATCAGCAGCTTATTATGACTAATTACCTGAGCACTTTAATAACATAAGTATCTAAATCATGACAAATACGCAACAAATTTCTCCCGGTGTTTGTATGTTTTAAGAATTTATAGCTTTTTTTAAAACCTTTTCATTTGTTATAGTGTATAATATATTTACATATGTTAGTATATAATATCTATAAAACTTCATGTGTTTTATTTTGTATTTTAAAAAAATCGAAAAAGATAACAAAAAAAAAGTTCAATAGTTTTCTTCTGATTATTTCCTTAACTAAAGTTTATTATTGTTATATGTACTTTCTCTATGTTTACTTTTTACCTCTACAATTTTCTCCTTAAGTTGCTTTTTCTACATGCTGAACCTAAACCACTTTATTTTATTTTTTGACTAATGTTGTTTGATACAACAATTTTTACTTGAATCTCCCTGACTAAAGTTGTTCGGTAAAACATTTTTTTCTAATTTCTGTCTGAAACTATGGCTCCTATTCTTGTCTTGTTAGAGTCATAGCATATATACAACGTTCACTATCTTCTCTTTTGACAAAAACTACACCATATAAATACTAAAGTTTATACAAAAATGTAAAGATTAACTAAAGTAAGCCTGACATATCTCTATTTTATGGTTCTGATCTTATTACTTCAACCCCCCCAAAATAAGGCAGAGTTACTGGCAAAAAACTTTTCTAATTTAGCTCTTGAATGGCATCCTGCCATTCCAGTTAAACCAATCAAGCCATTGTTAGATATCCTAATCACTCCAGCGTCTAATGCTAAAGTAAATTCTTAATTTTGCTTTCCTTAGGCTTGTGGTTCAGACAACATTTCCATCATAGTCTTACAAAAGTGTTCTCCAGAACTCTCTTCAATCCTAGCTAAACTATTATTAAGTGCTAAACAAGTGATTCCAACATTTAAAACTCCAGAAAACACTAAGACCACTCTAACTATCCTACAATTAGGATCTTTCTAACCGCAGTATTTATGTCATTCTCAAAGGCCTACACTCTTTATTTCCAATAACTTTAGTTGTAATAAGCAAAATGATACAGAAGCAAAATTCTATCCTTGTTCCTTGTATCATTTCTTTATTTTCCATAACAATCTTCCTAACAATCTTACATCTAAAGTTGATCTATTTGCTGACAACTCAACTTTATACTCTAGTCTTGACAAATAATTTTCACTTTTTAATCACTTCCAACAAGCAGTCGATTTTTAGTCTTTAGTAAAAAATATACATGCTACTTTTTTTTGTCTATTCAGACAATATATATATTTTTTTTAATGCATAGAAAATTTTTAGGGCTTTTATTCTTCTACTTAATTGGAATTTTAAAATGAAAACATTACGCTGAATATTTTTGGAAATTGAATATGAACAAATTTTTCATACATTCCATTGACTTTAAATTGAGTTTCAAAGCAAGTTTTGATTCATTTTTTTAAATCAAATATTCAGTTAGTAACCAAAAAATTTAAAAGAGTTTAAAGCTTTAAAAGTTAGAGAAGTTACGGTATGTAATTACTTTTTAACAATTGTATTGGCCTGAAGAAAAAATTAACTAGCTAAAATAAACTAGCTTTTTTTTGGGTGCCCATACTATTTCAATGATATTTGAAATAGTATGGCACAATGAATTTCATGATAACACCTTATGTCAGAGAGTGCTTACCATATAAAACTCCACCATATTATTTTTAATTGAATAGAGTAGCTGAAAAAACAGAAGAGACAGCTAAGATGGATTTAAAAGTTTATTCACAGAATAAAGGTTTTTAAGTTGTTATTTAAGTAGAATGCTGATTATTTAAATAGAATGCTAGAAAAATACCTCATGCAGGAAAATCAAAGAGTCCATTTGAAATGATGGAAATATGGTGACCAGTGAACAGATTCAAAACCGCATTCAACAGCTTTTGGTGAACAGGTAAAATGCTATACTTGTAAATATTTCTTCACAAACAAATAGTAAATCCATGGAATAGTTTACCAGAATCAACCAAAAACAGCAACAGTTAATTATATAAAGTTTTATGATGTAAACATGTTCGAAAGCAACAGACAGACAATTATTTGTCTATCTGTTGCTTTCGCACATATTTATATCATACACTGATAAAAATCTTTTAATGAATATATTTTAAAAGTAATAGTACACTATTTCTAATATTTACACAATAGTACACTATTTTTAATATTTACACAATACAGCTAATAAAGAAATAATAAATAAATATATAACAAAATATTGATATTTAAACATATTTTCTTATTTATATTTACTTTTTAAAGTTATAAGTTTATATTTTACAAAGTTTATTTTCCTATGATTTTCATGTTGTTTGTTTATAATTTAACAAAGATTTTGAAAATAGAAAATTAGTTAAAGATAAAAATTATAAAAATTTATAGTTGGTTGTTTTTACCTGAATTTGCAATAAAAATGTTGTGTAGTACTACAACTATAATAACCATAAGTTGTAAATCAAAAAGATTTTGATGTTAAAGTTTTATTTGATGTTATATTTACTATAGTGTAAGGATAATTCCGTATCAAATCAGCCAAAATCTAGGAAATTTTGAAACATGGGTCCTCAAATTTTTAAAAAACTTTTTCGGCTGTTGCATGTTAAAAAGAAAAGATAACACAAAATTTCAGCTAAAAATGTTGAGCGGTTGACAAAATAGTGCAAATTTAATATTGAACTGGTTTCCCAAAAATGACTTGGTTTTCATAGCATTCTGAAAAAAAGTTTTTCTTAAAAAAAAATATAATAAAAATGGCCAAAATAAACATGTAATGTTTTTTTGATGCTGAATTCAATAAATGTACTTAAAATGCTAATATATCAAAGAAACATGCTTAAAAGTTATTAAAACAACAAGGGTCTATAAACCAACTTTGGGGCCCAATATCTTAAAACATCCCTGCCAAATTTTTTTTTTTTTTACTGTTAATATTTTCAGCTCCTTATAATCTTACTAGGCACGAAAAATTTAACTGGAAAAACAACTGAAACATAATGAACTTTAATTTCAAAGATACATCAAATTTTCAATAAATTATTTCAAAAAACTTGCAAATATAATTCTGCAAAATATTAAGTCGTTGGTTGGTGGTTGGTGCGGCGCGGGGCCCCCTGCGATAGCCGCAGCAGGGGGTGCGCCAGTGCTGCGCCTGGACTGGGGGGGGGGTCGGGTGATCCTCTTTTAGGAGAGAAGAAAACCGAAAAGTTTTTTTGATTCCCTTGTTTTTTAATGGGTTGAATGGTTTATAAAAGGTAATTCATTAAAAATATGATGACTAGGAAAATTTTTAAGAATTTTAATTATTTGATCTTCTAAAAGAAGAAGAGTAAACTAATGGAAAGTTATTTGGCTCATGACCAGAATATAAGGGTTCGATTCCTTTCTCTTTATTTTTGAATAAGAGCAATTTTCTTTTGATTATGGAGAAATAAAAGTATGAGAATCATTTATACATGTTAGTGGAAGCAAATAAATGAGTAAAATAGGGTAATACCTGTTTTGTATCAGGTTAAAAATTTTAATATATTTTTACCCTAAGACGCATAGCTTAAGCCATGTTTTTACTGAAACAAAGAAAAATTAACAGCAGTAAAGAAATTTATACAATTAAAGTAATTTAGATATAAAGTAATCGTAAATTTTGTCTAATTAAGTGCCAGCAGACGCGGTGATACTTAAGAAATAAATTTTTATAAAAAAATAGGTTAAATGTGTATAGAATTAAGATTGTAAAATTAAGATTATTGATTTGGTAAAATATACAATAATTAAAAATTTTAAGAATTTTACGAAATAACTAGAAACTTGAATAAATGATAATTAAACAGGATTAGATACCCTGGTAATCTTTTTGTTAATAATTAATCTGAACAGTATACCTAAACAGGTGAAAATCAAATATTTTGGTTGTTTATTTTTCTAATTAGAGGAGTATGTAATTTAATTCGATAATCCGCGAAATACCTTACCTTTTCTTGAAAATACAAGTGTTGCATGGTTGTCTTCAGCTTTAACTTATAGTTAAAGCATAATTCTTAAAAGAATAAAGTCAAATATTATGGCCTTTATGAAAAGGGATATTATGTACTACAATAAATATTATAATATAAATTTATATTTGGATAATCAATGTAAATTGATTTAAAAGAGAATTTAATAGTAATTAAAAATATAAGGTTTTAATGAATAAGTGCAAATATTAATACAAATAGCCCGTCGCCTTGATCATAAAAGATAGAGTAAGTCGTAACATAGTGGGGGAAAGGGAACTTTTCCCTGTGATTTATAATCCAATCATGAATGAATTTTTCTTTTTTTTTTCTATTTTAATAATTTTAGGGTGTTTAATGTGTATTAATTCTTTAAACCCCATTCATTCTGTTTTTTGATTAGTAACTGTATTTTTTTTTTCTTTTGCTTTATTAATTAATTTAAACTTGGAATTTTTGTCATTATTATTGATAATAATATATGTAGGGGCTATAGTAATATTATTTTTGTTTGTAATAATGATGTTAGATATAATTCAAATAAAAAAAAACTCTAATATAAACAATATAATTCCTATAATTTTAATTATTCTAAGTTTACTAACAATAAAAATTATTAATAAAGATATATTTCTTTCTTATCATTTAAATAATGATTTATTAAATTTTAATTTAATAAATCATTACAATTTTCATAATTTAGCTTTATTTTTTTATTCTAAATATTCTATAAATTTTATATTAATTAGTATTATTCTATCCATAGGTATGATAGGAGTAATTATTTTAACAATTACTTATAATTCTAACTCAAAAAAACAAAAAATATTTATTCA
This sequence comes from Hydra vulgaris, assembly GCF_022113875.1. Classification (NCBI taxonomy): domain Eukaryota; kingdom Metazoa; phylum Cnidaria; class Hydrozoa; order Anthoathecata; family Hydridae; genus Hydra; species Hydra vulgaris. The sequence continues at coordinate 26,546,210 of NC_061165.1, forward strand.
ACATTTAAGAAATAATTCATGAAATTAAATTTGTTTATTTATTTATCCATAAGTTTTATTCTTAGTTTTATAGTTTTATTTTTTTCAATTTTTCTTTCTTTTAAATCACCAGATAAAGAAAAGGTTTCTATCTATGAATGTGGTTTTAATCCTTTTCATTCGACTGGTCAACCATTTTCTATAAGATTTTTTTTAATTTCTATTTTATTTTTAGTATTTGATTTAGAAATAATTTATTTATTTCCATGATCAGTAAATTCAAACTTAATAGATTATTATTCACAATTTATTATATATTTATTTATAATGATATTAGTTATAGGATTAGTTTATGAATGATTAAGAGGGGGTTTAGAATGAGAATAATGTTATTTGACTTTAATTTATTAGTAGTAATTATGTTTTGTATTAGTATTATAGGTATAATCATAAATAGAAGTAATATAATATTAATTTTAGTTAGTATAGAAATTTTATTACTATCAATTTCAATGAATTTTATGTTAACTTCATTAATTAATTTTTCTTTAGAGGGACAAATAATAGCAATATATGTAATAACTATAGCTGCTATTGAATCAGCTATTGGATTATCAATAATAGTAGCTTTTTATAAAATAAAAGGATCTATTTCTTTAAAATTATTAAATTTATTAAAAGGATAATGAAAAATACATATTTAATTATTTTAGAAGTTGTAAAGTTTTTAATAATTGTTATTCCAGTTTTAATCTCTGTAGCTTATTTAACTTTAGCAGAAAGAAAGATTTTAGGCTATAGTCAAAATAGAAAAGGCCCTAACGTAGTAGGAATATATGGATTATTACAACCTTTAGCTGACGGTGTAAAATTATTTTCAAAAGAATTAATTATTCCTAATCATGTAAATATTTTTCTTTATTTATTTTCTCCTATATTAGCTTTAAGCTTATCATTACTTATTTGAATAATCATCCCATTAGGAATTAATAATTTAATTTTTGATTTTAATTTGGGAATTATGTTTATCTTTGCTATTTCTTCTATAAACATATATTCTATTCTTTTATCTGGATGATCAAGTAATTCCAAATATGCTTTTTTAGGTTCATTAAGAGCTGCTGCTCAAATGATAAGTTATGAAGTTTGTATTAGTTTAATTATTTTTTCTTGTATTTTATGTGCCGGAACTCTAAATATTTATTCTTTAATAAACTCACAAAGTCAGAGTATTTCTTATATTTTTCCTTTATGACCTATAGCTATAATGTTTTTTATATGTTTATTAGCAGAGACTAACAGAGCTCCATTTGATTTAACTGAGGGAGAATCAGAATTAGTTTCTGGTTATAATGTAGAATATTCTTCAATGTCTTTTGCTTTATTCTTTCTAGCAGAATATTCTCATATAATATTTAGTAGCGCTTTTTTTGTAATTTTATTTTTAGGAAACTGAAGTAATTATTTTTTTATCAATAATTTTATTTTCTTTTTAAAAATGATTCTGTTTATATTTCTATTTATTTGAGTAAGAACTTCTTTTCCTAGATTAAGATATGATCAACTAATGAGTTTATTATGAAAGTCTTATTTACCATTAAGTTTATCATTTATTATTATAACAAATTCTTTATTATGAGCTTTTTGAGGTTTATCTAATAAATGATGTATATAATTTCTCTTTTATTAATCCCATTTTTAAGTATATTAAATATTTTATTTCTTAAAAGAAATAGTAGCAACATCTTTAATATTTCTTTATCTTGATCTTTAATACTATTATTGTATTATATAGTATTTTTTGTTTTAAACTATAGAATTTTTAATTTTCAATTTAGTATAGATTTTAATTGATTATTAATTAATTCAATTTTTGTTAATTGAAACAATTTTATTCTTTCTGTTGATGGAATATCTATATTTTTTATTGGATTAAGTATTTTATTGATTCCTATATGTATATTGATTAGTTTGAGATCAATAAAGTATTTTAAAAAAGAATTTAATATATTACTATTTATATCAGTTATTTTATTAATAGGGGTGTTTTCTATTTTAGATGTACTATGATTTTATATTTTATTCGAAAGCATATTAATACCGGTATTTATTATGATTGGTATATGAGGATATAGAGAAGAAAAAATTAAAGCTGCTTTTTATTTTTTCTTCTATACTTTAATAGGATCTTTGTTAATGTTAATAAGTATATTTAAGTTATATTCCTTAATTGGAACTACTAATTACGAAAATTTATTAATTATAAAAATCCCATATGATATTCAATTTTGATTATTTATAGGGTTTTTCATAGGTTTAGCTGTAAAAATACCAATGGTACCATTTCATATTTGACTTCCACAAGCTCATGTAGAGGCACCAATAGCAGGTTCAATTTTATTAGCAGGAATACTTTTAAAATTAGGGGGATATGGATTAATAAGATTTTGTTATCCAATATTTCCTTTAGCCTCTCAATTTTATTATCCATTAATTATTATAATAAGTATAATAGCCATAGTTTATGGCGCTTTGACTACATGTCGTCAAATAGATATAAAACGTTTAATTGCTTATTCTTCAGTATCTCATATGGGTTTAGTAACTGTAGGTATTTTTTCACATTCTATTGAAGGATTAACAGGATCAATATTAATGATGATTGCTCATGGTTTATCTAGTTCAGGCCTATTTATTATAACTTCAATTATTTATTTCAGATTTCATTCTAGAATTATAAAATATTTTAGAGGTTTAACTATTACTATGCCCATCTTAAGTATAATTACATTTATTTTGATTTTAGCTAATATTTCATTTCCATTAACATTGAACTTTATAGCTGAATTATTTTTGATAATTTCAGCTTTTAAATTCTCCTTATTTATAATTTTATTAATCTTATTAGGTGTTTTTATAAATTTAATATATTCTTTATGAGTTTATAATAGAATGTTTTTTGGGTCAAATTCAATTCATTTAAAATTTTCAAGAGATATAGTAAATTTCGAATTTCAGAGTCTACTGCCATTAATAATATTTATTATTATATTAGGAATTTATCCTAATATATTGATTAATCCTATAACATTTAGTTCTTATATTAATATTTCTATATAATGAGAATCAGAAAAAATAATCATCTTATAAAACACATTAATTCCACTTTAATTGACCTTCCTTCTCCATCAAATATAAATTATTTATGGAATTTTGGATCCTTACTAGGATTGTGCTTTGCAATTCAATTAGTTACTGGTATTTTTTTAGCCATGCACTATTGTGGAGATATAATTTTAGCTTTTAAATCAATAGTTCATATATGTAGAGACGTAAATTACGGATTTATGCTAAAATCAATTCACGCTAACGGAGCTTCTTTGTTTTTTATCTGTGTTTATATTCATATAGGTAAAAGTTTATATTATGGGGGTTATCAAAAAAAACCTATTTGATTTTCGGGTATAATTATATTTATAGTAATGATGATTACTGCTTTTATAGGTTATGTTTTACCTTGAGGACAAATGTCTTTTTGAGGAGCTACTGTTATCACAAATTTTTTATCTGCAATTCCATATATAGGGGATGATATAGTTCAATGAATTTGAGGTGGATTTAGTGTAAATAATGCTACCTTAGGTAGATTTTTTAGCCTGCATTATTTATTTCCGTTTGTATTAGCATCATTAATTTTAATTCATATAGTGTTAATACATAGTGTTGGATCAAGCAATCCTTTAGGAATTAATAGCAACTTTGATAAAGTTCCATTTCACTGATATTTTGCAATAAAAGATATATATGGATTCTTTATATTAATATTTATTTTACTATTCATAGTATTTTTTTATACTAATACTTTAGGGGACCCAGAAAATTTTATCAATGCTAATTCATTAGTCACCCCCGTTCATATAATGCCAGAATGATATTTTTTATTCGCTTACGCCATATTAAGATCTATTCCTAATAAATTAGGAGGAGTTTTAGCTTTAATTTTAAGTATAGTAATATTATTTATTATTCCATTTTTACATACTAATAAATTTTTTTCTTTAGCTTTTAGACCAATAGGGAAATTATTATATTGAGTGTTTATAGCAAATTTTATTTTATTAACTTGATTAGGTTCTAAACCTATAGAAAATCCTTATATATTGATTAGTATAATTTCTAGCTTATTTTATTTTTTTTACTTTTTATTTATTATTCCAATAATAGGAAAATTAGAAAATTATTTATTTTTTCAAAAAATAAGTGTATAATTGAATCACACGTTGAATGTTTTCAACTAATCACAAAGATATAGGAACTTTATATATAATTTTTGGTGCATTTTCTGGAATGATAGGAACTGCTTTAAGTATGTTAATTAGAATAGAACTATCAGCACCAGGAAGAGTAATAGGAGATGATCATTTATATAATGTTATAGTCACAGCTCATGCTTTTGTAATGATATTTTTTTTAGTTATGCCAGTTTTAATAGGAGGTTATGGAAATTGATTTGTACCTATATATATAGGAGCCCCAGATATGGCTTTTCCTAGATTAAATAATTTGAGTTTTTGATTACTTCCTCCAGCATTAATCTTACTTTTAACTTCATCCTTAGTTGAACAAGGAGCAGGAACAGGTTGAACTGTTTACCCTCCATTATCTGGACCTTTAGCTCATTCAGGAGGATCTGTAGATTTAGCTATTTTTAGTCTTCATTGTGCTGGATTTTCTTCCATTGCAGGAGCAATTAATTTTATTACAACTATTTTTAATATGAGAACACCGGGTTTAACATTTGACAAACTTCCTTTATTTGTATGATCAGTGTTAATAACAGCATTTTTATTACTTCTTTCTTTACCTGTTTTAGCAGGAGCAATAACTATGCTACTAACTGATAGAAATTTTAATACTACTTTTTTTGATCCAGCTGGAGGAGGAGACCCTGTTTTATATCAACATTTATTTTGATTTTTTGGTCACCCTGAAGTTTATATTTTAATAATCCCAGGATTTGGAATTATATCTCAAATCATACCTATATTTAGCTCAAAAAATCAAGTTTTTGGATACTTAGGCATGATATATGCTCAATTGGCTATAGCTTTCTTAGGTTTTATTGTTTGAGCTCATCATATGTTTACTGTAGGAATGGATGTTGATACTAGAGCTTATTTTACAGCAGCTACTATGATTATTGCTGTCCCAACAGGAATTAAAATTTTTAGTTGATTAGCAACAATGTATGGAGGAAAAATTAATTTATCTACACCTATGTTATGAGCTACTGGTTTTATATTTTTATTCACTTTAGGTGGATTAACTGGTGTAATTTTAGCTAACGGATCATTAGATATTTTATTACATGATACATATTATGTAGTAGCTCATTTTCATTATGTTTTATCATTAGGTGCAGTATTTGCTATGTTTGGAGGATTTTATTTTTGATTTGGAAAAATTTCTGGATTTGCTATTAATGAAACTTTTGGTAAAATTCATTTTTGAATTACTTTTATAGGAGTAAATTTAACTTTTTTCCCTCAACATTTTTTAGGATTAGCAGGAATGCCCAGAAGATATGCAGACTTTCCAGATAGTTTATTTACTTGAAATGCTATTAGCTCTTTAGGCTCTATTATTTCTATAATAGGAGTAGTATGATTCATTTATGTAATTTTTGATGCTTTCTACTCAGAAGAAAAATTTATTTCTTGAAATAACTTAGATGTGGAAAAAATAAATACTTTAGAATGATCATTAAATTGTCCACCTAGTCATCATATTTTTAATGAATTACCTTTTATAAACCATTCAACCCATTAAAAAACAAGGGAATCAAAAAAACTTTTCGGTTTTCTTCTCTCCTAAAAGAGGATCACCCGACCCCCCCCCCCAGTCCAGGCGCAGCACTGGCGCACCCCCTGCTGCGGCTATCGCAGGGGGCCCCGCGCCGCACCAACCAACCAACGCACCAACCAACGTTGGTTGGTAAAGCATAAGTGGCGATGACGTTTGTCTGACGGGATAAACTAGTTATAAATGCTGATCCTCATCGAAACGCCTCTGAGGAAATGTTTATTACTTAATCACTACACTAATTATGTTTACACATTTGCATTAATGTTTTATTTTTTTTTCCATTTTAGTCCTTTCATTGTTGTTAGCATATTTTTAATTTGTTGAATAGTTTTTTGTTTTACAAATTTTTGACTGGTTATGTATTTCTTGTATATTTTAGTTCATATTGGTATTTATAAAACAATTTTTTTTTTTTAATTTTTTTTATATATATATATATATATTTTTTTTTTTATTATTTATTTTTTTTAATTTTTTTTATTGTTATTATTGTTGAGTACTGTTTTGGTTGTATAGCCTGTCTTATTTATTTTTAAATATTCCTCTATTAATCTTTATTTTTGTCTTGACAACTGTCAAAATATGCTTTGTCTAATAAATAACTATCCTTTATTCTAATGTACTTCATTTCTTCCCTCAGGCATTCACTGCTCGTGTGTGACCATTCGGTGAATTTTATATGCCAAAGTTTTTAAATAAATTATTTCAAAAAACTTGCAATTTTTTTAAATAAATTATTTCAAAAAACTTGCAACAATTCTGTTCTATTTAAGGAAGTCTTAATTATATGATAACTTAGTTATTTGATCTTTACAACTGAAAAAACCATCCTGCTTTGTTTTTATATAAAAACTGACTAAAGTGTGATATTGAAGTGCATTTCTTTATATATAGAAATTGTATATATAAATACATCTTAGCAATATCTATCAGTATAAAACATTATAAAACAAAAGGATTCTGAAAAGGTTTAAATTATTTCTATATTAATTTTTTTTTTTTTTTTACTGAAAATTAAGTAGGAAAGAAGAATTCTCTTTCTTTTAAAGAAATACATTTATACTAAGTAATTTATCTTAAGATGTGTTCTATTGGCTTAATGACATCAGATGCATGCAAAGGCCAACAAGATGTTATTAAAACTTTAAGCAACAAAAAAAAAAAATTTATATCATTACGCTGTAATATTGAACTATCAAACTTAACAATATTATGTGAAAGACGTATTACAAAATATTTGAAAATGTATCCTATATGGCAGAAAGCTTGTTGTGATCCATTCAATAAGCATACAAAAAAAAATTATAAGTAAGTAGATGAAGAATTTAAATATTTTATTATATATATTTTTTTAATTTGTATTTTCCAAAACATAAACAAAATTTTAAACAATTATGCAGATAAGCTTTATACAATTCAATTACTTTTAGAAAATCTTAGAGTCATGATGATGAAGTATAAGTCACAAGTAATGATGAGATGTCATTTGAATATTGCTCCTAAGAAGAAACTTTGAAAACCTTGCTAGAAAAAAAAATCTTAATGAAGAGAAGCAAAATCAGGGTGAACAAGATAAGGATTTTCTAATATCATCATTCAAATCAAAAAGACAGGAGATTAATGAAGAACTTGAACATTTTAATACCTCCTCTAAAATTAATTTTAATACATCCTCAGTCATCAAAACATATTCTCTCAGAAGCAAAAAGTTACGTGCATTAACGAAATTGTAAGTAATGTTACTAAAAAAACTGAAAGTCAAGTCAATAGTCCCTCAAAACTGTATTATGAAACAAATAACATGAAAAAGAAGGCTGAAAACTTTGATGAAATTATGAGCTTGATAAAAGAAAAAATTTTATGTTTTGACAAAACGACTATTGTTCAACTTCTAACACTGGCACCCCCAAGATAAAGGTAAAGCCTTATACAAAGAAATAGAAGATTCTGTTAAAATGTTTTATGACTTAAATGATTTATGTAGAATTATGCCTAGAAAAAAAGACTATATTAGTATTCAAAAGAATGTCCTTAAACAAAAAAAACTGCTTTTGTGTAATTTAAAGGAACAATATGTATTATACAAAGAAAACAATCTAGAAATACAAATAAGTTACTCAAAATTTGCTTCACTTAGACCAAAATGGTGTATTTTGCCAGGTACAATTGGTATACATTCTGTTTGTGTTAGTTCACCAAAATGCCATATTGCTAGTGGATGCCTTAAATATTGGACTAAAGTATAAGGATTTACTTTCGAAAACTGTTTGCTCAGTAGAAGACAAAGAATGCACGACTGCAAAGTGTGATAATTAAAAAGAACCCCTCACCAAATGGTTGTATGAGATTTTTGGAGAATACAAAGTTAATAGATACTACAATTGATGGCAAACTATGTGCAACACTAGAGTTTAATAGCAGATGTTCCAATGTTTATTGAACTATTAACATCTTGCTTTGAAAAGCTACAAACTCATTCTTTTATTGCTCATTCTCAATCAAAGTATCTTAACCAACTAAAACAAAATGTGGATCAATCAACATTATCATTATTGGCAACAAAATTTTCTAATCTGTCCAAATTACATTTATTCACTGATGTTGGTGCAGAACAGTTTAAAAAGGGTATAAGCTTTTATAACCTATGCCAACTGAGAGATGCAAGGGCGAATTCACTTTCAGAAATTAAGCGAATTTGCAGGTGAATTTGCCTTTAAGTTGAATGGAACTTTTTGCCACATACCACAGAAAGTCACAGTGTGATTGGATTGGCGGTACTGTAAAAAGGTTAACAGCGCAAGAAAGTTTAAAAAAGACCATTACAGAAACCAAATTCTTACATCAGAAGCTATGTATAAATTTTATATTGAGAAAATCAAGGTTGCTAACTTCATTTATATAAAGGGATCAAACTTACAATTGCAAAATGAAGAGCAAAAAGAAAGGTACACTGGTGTAACAACTCTACCTGGTACTTGTAGCTTTCATCAATTTATACATCTTGGAGATAACAGGGTTGGGGCAAAGAGGTGTAGTACAGACACTAATTATACAATAATCCACGATCTTAAAAAGAAACAAGATATATTTCAACCTGATACTGTCACTTTATGTAGCTGTAGTCTATGATGATAAGCGGTGGATCAGCATTTTAACTGAAACTAACCTGAAGAAGTTGATGCTAAAGGTAAGTTTCTCCACCCAAAAAATCCATCAATCTATTTTCACTGGCCTGAAAGACTACTGTTTTATTCCAAACATCAACAAATTGAAAAAACTATCTGTTACACAAGCTTGCTCTAGTTCCGGTAGAATGTATATGTTTAAAAATGCTGAAATAAAAGAAGTACAAGTAAAATGGCAACAATATTACTACTACAAATACAGTCAAAATAACTTACTTCTTCAACATCTTTAAAAATCTTGTATATTTAAGTAACTTTTTAATTTACGATTAATTTATTTTTATTTTATTTACAAATATTTTTTGAATTTCTTGAAAAAGTTATATATCTTTGAACATAAAGTTCTATATGTTTCAGTTTTTTTTCCAGTTAGAATTTTCTTATTTTTTCAAGTAAAACATTTTGTCAGAATGTTACAAAAACCGGGGCATTTTGGGAAACCAGGTCAATATTAAAACTGCAGTATCTTGTCAACCGCTCAACATTTTTAGGTGAAATTTTGCATGGAATATTTTTTTATAATTAGGAAGAATGTGTCAAAATATAACACAAAAAGAGGACACATGATTGCGGGTAATTCCACATCAAATCACCCAGTCAATAGACTGGGTGATTTGATGTGGAATTATCCGCAAGTAAGTCTGCAACTACAAATTTAATAATAATTATTATTATTATTATTATTACAATTACTATTATCTATAATCAATAGAACATAAATTTAAAAATATGAAAACTACAAGTGAATTAGGAAATCTAAAAACAGCAAAATAATGATTAAAATTAATGTAAAACCACTCTTACCAAAATTGATTTTATCCTTATTTATCAGTATATAAATCAAACATAAATTAAAACACACATTATTTATCCAATTATAAATCAAACATAATTTAAAACAAACATTATTTATCTATGTAAATTAAACTGCTATAAAACTAATTTTATAAAAACTGTATTTATTAAAAAAATAATTGAAAAACACAAAAATTACCTTTGTAATACATCGAAACCTTAGTTTGCAAAGAGGGCATGTGTTTGTGTTCTTTAAAATAAAATAAAATAGTTATAAATTGATAAAAAAAAATTGCTTAGACTTAAATAAATAAATTTTTAAAGCAAAAACAGCTATTTTTTAATATAATAAAAAAGTATACTAAAAAAAAAATATAAATATTTTAAAAGAAAAAATATTTAAATATAAACTTTCTTTTTCAGTTTTGATTTTAAATACCTTTGCCCACTCAAATATACATTCAAAGCAAAACCAATGATCACAAACACTTAGAACACCACGGCAAACTACTAGATCCAAACATATTACACAGTCTTGTGCAACCTTCCAAGAAAGTGAACTAACATCAGATTTTTTATAAAACTTATTACAGTTCTGCAAAGCTTTTTGCTTGCATCTTCTAACATATCTATTATTACTCATTTAAGTGGTCCAAAGCTATTAAGAAATAAAACGGTTTGCAAATACATACACATTTATTTAAAAAACTTGTATATATTAAGGGGATATAATATAATCTTTGAATTTTTTCTGAAAATATTCTATAAATTGTAAATGTAAAGCAAAATGCTGTTATTTAAAAAAAAATTCAGTAGCTAATTATCAAAAAGTTTTAAAAGTTAAAACAAAAAAAAAAAGTTAAGAAAACGTAAAAAAAGGCTAAATACATAACATTCAAATAAGATTAAATTAAATTTTGAATGCGCGCGCCGTAACGGAAAATAAAGTTGATAAGCAAAGAAGATGTTCGTTTTAGTAAGCTTTCAAGTCCATAACGTCCGTTAAAAAAATCATTATAAGACAGCTGCCCTAACTTAATCTCTTAGAAGATGTAAGTCAACTCAGGGCTAACAACACTAGGGGGCCATGGAGGCTCCCCTCTTTTTATCTAATTTCATTTTTAGAAATTATTAGATATAATAGGACATTCTTTAGAAATTAAGGGTTGCGCCCCTCCCACTTCAAAAGCCGGGTCGTTGGCCCTGACACTAAACAACTATAACAAAGTAAGTTTTCAGCCTGCAGTAAAAATTAATGAACATTTTAATACTGAAAAAAATTGAAATAGTAATGTCTTAAATATATATAAGTCTTTTGACATCAGCAGAAAAATCAAAGAATTAAATTTAAAAAAAAATACATAATGGTTGACTTTTTATATTCCTGTGCATCTTTTTTTGGTAAATATATAAATGAATTTTTCAAACTAAACATGTTCTTGCGTTTTAAAAACTTCTCTATACCACTAAGGAACTGTCCATTAATAAAGACAACTATTTTTTAGCAATTTATAAATACCCCCACCAAAAGAGTTTTCAAACATCGGCATAAAAGCAAATTGGCATAAGTACGAATTAGCATAAGTGCAAAATGCCAGTTCGCACTTAAGTTATTATTTACAATTTTATTCGGCGCACTTATGGCACTTCACATTTATGCAGATTGGCACTTATGCCAATTTGCGACTGCTTCGCGCATAACTAATGTATTTTGTTTTATAAAATATTTGGTAATTAAACTTATCTGTATTTTTTATACAGTCAACTCCTAATATCTCAAACACTAAAGGGACCGGGAAAAAAGTTTGAGGTATCAAGAGTTCGAGATATTAAGAAAGGAGTTGAAAATAAGTAAAATTGCCCGATTTTCATTAAAAAAGAGGTTATTTTTCTGACAAAATTTTTTTAACAACAAAAACTACAACTTTTGGAAAAATTTGTTATCTGGTAATGCTTCAAATTATCCGTCTTTTTCCATTTTCATTAAATCCTCAATTTTTAGTGCTTGGATTGTATTTCGTTTCCGTATTTTGAGCAGTATAGCGAAGCATTTTGAATTGTTTCAAAAGCATTTTCTAATTGAATACCAGATGGGCGTGGCGGGGCTTTGACAACAATACCTTTGTCAACAACTTCATTATCGTTGTTTTCAAAATTAGGGTCAAAAATCTGAACAATCATTTCAGCATCAGTAGCAAGTAAACCGGGGGTTACTATATCGCAATCTAAACTAATGTAAGATTCCACTGAGTGATCTTCTTGGACGGCACTCGAATTTAACTCTCGCAAACGGTTAAGTTCTTCTGTTATAAATAGAAAAGGATGGTCAGCATCAGCTTTTTCAATTCTCTTGTTTCTTTTGGTGATACCACTTTTTTAAAACAATTGATGAAAGTCTCCTTCTACACAGCATTCCATGAAGAAAAAAGATCTTTCATTGCTTTAAGTATAGAAATTTTTGGCAGGAGTTCGTTATTATTGACAGCCATTATACACAAACACACAATTTTGTGACAATAGTGAGCTTTAAGACTTCGTATTACGCCATGACCCATAGGCTGAAGAACAAATTTAATGTTAGGGGGAAGAAATATCAGTTTGGTGTTGCTTAGCTCTTCAATTTGTGGGTGGGCAGAACAGTTATCCATCTAGAGTGCTACATTCCTGTCTTGAGCACAAAAAATAAGTCAAGCTTCTTTACCCATTCTGAAAAAAGTCTCCGGTCATCCAGCTTCTTAGCTGATTTTTATATGCGCAAGGAAGTTGTTTAATGTGCTTAAAACTTCTAGGGTTTTTAGATTTCCAAAAACAAACATAGTTAATTTTTCTCTCGTTGCATTTCCTGCTGTCATGCCTGTTATTCTGATTTTACTATTTTTTTCCCGTAACATTTTTCTCGTGATAAATGGTACGTTTATTTTGTTGGGCACTGGTAAAATAGTCCAAACTCATCGGCATTATAAATGTTTTCAAATTTGTAATTCGAAAGAAATATTGGAAGTGTATTTTCATTCTATGAAGCAGTCATATCATTCATCTCTTTCGCCTAATCTCAGGCGGCACTTTCGCTTGGGATTAATGCTGTTCCTAAAAATAGGAACAGAATAGTTAAATTTTAATTACACGTTTAAAAATTTCATAAATTAAATATAAACAGATACATGTTTATCTGTTTATATTAAAAAAGAACAAGATTTGACAAAATTTAACTGAACCTTTTTTCCAATTATGAAACCACCAACCAGATGCTTTAAAATCCAACTCTCCTAATGCTTCTGCAAATTTTAGAGCCTTTTCTTTCGGTATGGTGCCATCAATTGGTACTTGTTGACACCTTTTTGAAACGAACCACGTTAATACTGCCTATATTTTTAAAGTTATCATTACAAAGTTTAGATTTTGTGCCATTTTTTTCCAACGTGGTTAATTTTTTTTTTTTGCTTTTAATCTAGGTTGATAATGCGTTCTTTGGGACATCATACTTTTAGGCAACCTCTTTGCAGTGCCACCGAGAGGGGGGTCACGAGGTACAGTTTGTCCTGGGCGGCAGATATACAAGGGGTGCCAAATAAACTGTAGGTAGCTAAAAAAAAAAATACACCTTATATAATATAGGGAAAATTTGATAAATAAGGGCGCCGATCAGGATTGCTGTCCAAGGCGGCGTGAAAGCTCTCGGTGGCCCTGCCTCTTTGTTAGACTTTCCTTTTTCTAGGTCTTTTAATGCCTTGCATTTTCCTATTATAGATTTGTTCGTTTAACGAGCAGTATGTTATTGCGTTTGATAAAAACAATAAAACAATCGATTGATAGAATACTTTTTAGAAATTCGATTTATAAAAAAATCGAATTTTAAAAAATTTCTTTTTTGAAAATACTTTTCAAAAATTAGAATTTTCAAAAATCAAATGTTATTAAAATATTTCTTGAAATAAAATGTTAAAAAGTTCGAGATAACGAAAGAAAATTGCCATGTGGACCAGAAATATTGTTTAAGATACCAAAAAGTTTGAAATATTAGGTTCAAGATAAAAAAAGTTCGAGATACGCAAAAAAAAGTTCGAGATATCAAGTATTCGAGATATCGATAGTTGACTCTAATTTGTTTACTTATATACCATATTTTATTATATTTTATTGAACGCATCTGTACTGTATATAAGAGGGGTTCGAAAAACAAAAATTTTTTATGATGCTTTTGGGGTAGAGCGGAAAACTTGTCTCTATACATAACCTCTGTGCAAAATTTCAACACCAAGTAAAATGTCTTTTGTTCTGGCAAGGGACTTGAAATTTCAAATATTTAGTAAAATATCCATATTTTAATATATTTTTAGAAATATTTTCTTGGCATCACAGCACTTCGCGGTTTTGTGCAAAAGCTGCACATGTATTTGATTAGTTACTGTACTAAGTTTGATGCCCCACTTAAAATTTATTCTGTTCTGGCAAAGAGCCTGAAATTACACCATAATCGACAAAACCGCTATTTTTTCATTATTTAACTAAAATTTATAAAACACAAACTTGATCTGTTATACACTTACATATAAATTATATAAAAGCATATTATTATAAAAATTAAAAAATAAGTATATAAAATTAAGAGTACAAAAATGGTTGTTTTGTAAGGTCTTAAGGTTTTGTACTGTCTCTTGTACCTAAATGTTAAATGCTCGATTTTAGAGTGGAGCTATTAAATCTGTCCCGTTTGTTATGTCCACACACCTTCTTTGAAGCCTCCGTAACTATTTTTACTGTTCTTTCCGCAGCTTGTGTGTGGCATGTAAAACTCCAGTCAATCGGTATTGGTTCTTTTAGCATTTTTTTAAATCTTCTGTAGTGACATTATTTAGAACTGGTAATGAAGTAACTTTGTTGGACAACTAGTCAATTAGATCAATGTAGTCATTTGCTTCAAAGTTTATTTTCGGAATATAAAATTTTCTTGTCCGAACGTTTCCAACCATTTCAATGGATTCTTGTGCTTTTATCACTCTTCGTACGTCGAGGGTTCTGATATGTGATCTCTTATCAGTTAGTATTGCAAGCAGAATGTTTTCTGGAGATGTAAAGTAAGCATTCCGAGAAATTACTGGGTCAATGACGTTGCGGATAACGTAATCCAAGTATCTGGATGATTGAATTAAGTTGTAAAGATGCCGCGCTTCACCCTTAATTGAATTATGGATTTTAATGCAAAACCAAGAAGGTGCATACACTCTGAGAACGAACTCTTCTATGGTACGTAAGTTATTCGATGGTTCTACGGTGGAAACATACAATCTGAATATTATATTGGCTGTTATAAACCAGCGTGATATGTTTAAGAGGCCTGGATCTTGCTTAGCAAGACCTGGAGGACATATGTCTAATCTAATGGCAATAGCAATATCCATCAAATACCTCCGGTCCTTACTCTAATTTGGTATATTAACTGGTGGCAAGGTGCAGTTAACTGGGTTAAATGTTACCACTGGAAGTAGCTCACACATCTTTAAAGATTTTTCAATGCAACTGGTGTAGGAACTAGGTCCGGAGGTAGGACCATCAAGGGATTCAAACAAGTGGCAAAGAGGCGATTTGTTACAATGCAGTTTAAAAACAACCCATTTCACACCAATCTCTCAATCTTCAGTTCAAGACAACGCAGTACCCCATTATGAGTTCCAGTTTTTACAACCGTTCCATCACACCTTATAACAAGAACATCGTTTAAAACTTCGCTCACCTCTGCTGTGGTATAGTTGTAAATACTTTCAGCAATGGCTAGACTTGTTCCTGATGCATTTGTAAAAAGGATGAAGCCGACGGTCTAGGATTATAGTTGTAGTCATCAGGTTTAGGAACTTCATCCATTGTCTCGTAATCTTTACAAAAACTTGATGATGATAAAGGCTTTTCACCTTTAAGCTGTGATAAGCAAAACGCCGTAGATTTTGAACTATGAAAAAAGTCTTTTTTTTTTCTTTCAGCACGTGCTTGGAGCATTTTAATTTCTTGCAAATCGAGCGATCATTAAGCGCTTTGTTCTCTGATCAGCAAAAAATGTTTATTTGTTAGGGGGGACCTTGTATTCTTTTGGGAAATTACAGTCTGTAAACGTAGAAAACTTACAAGCTGTAATATAAAAAAAAGCGTGATTTTTCTTTTAACTTCTCAACTCGTGCTTTAGTTGACATACTTTTCTCTATTCTTTTATAAACAGACTTAATATCGATATAAGATTTGTGATATGCATCAATCATATCAATAACACGTTTCTTTGTCTGAAAGGAAGCATCAAAATACAGCAGTTGCAGCTTTACAAAAACGAAATGTAATTTAAATGAATATGTGGGTTCCTTATTATCAGTTGTTTCAGATCCAAGACGCCACCTTTCGTAAATTAAGCATTTAATAACCAAAGGATTCAATATCGAGAAAAAGTGGAGTGGATAGAAATCGAAAAAAACTACTTGTAAAAAATAAAATTATTATATGTGTAAAACTTTCCTTGTTATTTTAAGACCAGTTTTTGTATATAGGGAAGTGAGGGCATAACCGCATAACGAGGCACAACCGTTTTATAATATTTCCTTTTGAAAAATGTTATCTAATATGGCAAAAAAATATACCACGCTTTAGTAAAATAGTTTACTTCATTTCGCCTATGCTAAAAGGAGTGCCTGTTACGTTTCTGAGAAGTTGTGAATAATAGTGTTTATTTTGATAAAAATATTATATTTACATCATTTTTTCCGGACCTTTTTTTGAAGATTAAGCAATATTTGATTTTATGGTTAAAGATATGTGTTATTAACGTTATTTCATCAAGTGAAAACCATTTTTGATATCATTATAACCTAATAAGCTATGAAACTGTATTCTTTCTAAAAACTGTCCTCTGGGGCAGAACCGGATAGACGCACAAAAGGCACAACCGCATACTTTTGATATTTATCAAAGTTATGTAATTATGAATAACAATATTTACAATCGTCACACTTGAATGCGTTTATGTAAAAACTTATATCGAATGAGAAAACTCAGACTGTAAGTACAAAGAGTGCCTACACAGTATGCAAACGTGCAACAAAATCAGCAAATAATCTGAGCTCTGACAATTGTAATGAAAATGTACCAAGAAAATTATACCCCCAAAGATTTTTGTGATGGTGTGGTTGTGCCTCACAGTGGGGGCAAATCCGTTTTTTTCACTAAATGTAATTTTTGTGTAATAAAATTTTCAAAAACAAGTTTAATTTTTTTCTTAATCAGTTTAAAGCTGTTATAGTTATTAAAATAAACTGTTAAAAAAACACATTTCGTTTTTATTTTCATATAGCTTTTTTTGACAAAACAAAGGTATTTTATTATAGATTACATTTTATTATACCGCAATTGATTTTTTTGGATTTAAAAAGTTACTATACTAAAAGAGTTTTTGAAATAGTACAATGGGTAAGTATGAGTTTGTTTTATTATTTGGTTTTGAATAAAATGAGCTTTTTTTTTTTTGAGGTTTTTTCTGAATGGATCCATTGTTAATAACATCTTCTTTTGCTGAAAGCATCCTAGCAAAATCTGTCATTTATCCAAAAATTTGGCAGTTTAATGCTCTTGGCTTTAAAAATTTTGAAGATTTTGCCATGTTTTGCTTCTCGATGCTGTTTTCTTTCTTACTTACGACCTGAAGCAATAACTTGTAATAATTTATTAGTTGTAAATAATTATTGGTTAATTAATTAATAATGATAATCTAGAAAATAATCTGCTAAAATAATAGTTATTACCGTATAAGTCAAGAAAATTTCAATACAGCATAACAGCTTCGACTTGTGCGAGGATCATAAAAATTCAAATCAATTTTTTAACTTTAATTTTATAATGTTAATGTACTGTTACTTGCGTTTAAGTCAAAAATTTACTGTCTTAAAAGATTAACAATATTAGAACAAAAGAAATCGAAAAAAGAATAGAAACAGCTGCACTTATTCTTTTTCAAATATGTACTTGGTTTTGAAATCACGTTAAAAAAATTGATTTAAAAAAAAAAAAGTTTAACAAAACAACAATAAATTTTGTGGGTAATTTCAATGTCTTTGCCAGAACAGGACATATTTGCGCCGGCCAACAGTTTGTCGTCGACTAACATGATGATTTGCGAGAGAAACCCACGCTTTGTCACTTATGTGAGGATAAAATCTCTTGTCCATATGATCCTTTGAAGGGAATAGCGCTTAGAGCTTGCTCAGCGTTGGCACCTTTAGTCTGTAATATTTTCTTGATATTATGGATGAAAAAGGTAGTATGGTTGCAAAGCTGAAACCTAAAACATGGACAGTTGTAAGATACGAGTTCAAATCCTGCCACCGCCAACTCAGCGTTTGAGTAGTACTTCGGTACGCAAAAAATGTTGGTCAATAACGGACGCTACTTTGGATTAGTCTTAATGACTATTTGTGTCTGTTCCTATGCTAAGCCAACAATTTCTTCGGATATAAGAACATTTTTATAGAAAAATATAGCATGAAAATTCAAATAAAAAATAAAAATATATATATATATTGTCCGTGCAGCAAGAAATTTTCCTCTTTAGTTAACCAAAAATTGGTGCATTTTTTGAACACTACCTCAAAGTGCTGTGACGTTTAAAAAGTATTTTAAAAAATATATAAATATATGGATATTTTAACAAATTTTTGAAATTTCATGTTCCTTGCCAGAACAGAAGATATTGTACTAGAATGACCAATTTTTGCACAGAAGTTACTTATGTGTAGAGACAAGTTTTCCGCTCTACCCCGAAAACATTTTGAAAAATTTTGTTTTTTCGAACCCTCTACTGTATATTTTATATATTGTATGTTTATTTGTTATGCTTAATTTATCATATTTTATTTATAATATTTGATATTTTATTTATATTTTACATTTTATGTTTTTTAATAAAACTATTTAATAGATTATCTGCATCTTTGGTTCAAAAAATAAAACTCTGTTGATAATTTTACATTCATAAAATGTCTTATTGTATTTTAAACTTTCGTAAAAAAATTACTCACTAATATTTTTCTAAAGTATGGTATTTAAAAAAAAAAATTTATTTATTTCCTTATGAAGAGGTACTTTCCTTATTACCTTATGAAGAGGCACTTCACAAAATTGACGCATACGGCTTGTTAAACATTTTTTCTTACGCGCATTACAGATACGGCACTGTCACTGGAGTTTTTCTTTTATGCCAGCTGTAAAAATGTTGACCAATTTATGTTTTGTTGCATCCTTTAACATATTTTCTTTGGATCAATTCTTCAGGATGTAGCTAGGGTTACCAGATGTCCGGCTATTACGGAGGAAAATACAGCGCTAAACCTGTAAAAATAAATTTTTTTACTGTGTTTTCCTCCGTAAAAGCCGGACGTCTGGCAACCCTAGATGTAGCTGATGTACTTAGCAAAGAGCGATTTTTATTTTGCGGAGTAATTTTGCTTATTAATTCCTTTGCTATATCATGTAAAAAAACATTGTACTTTTTTTTTTCTTCTTTACAGTATGAAAGTTGCAAATAAAGCCGCTTTTAGCATCACAAACCGTTCTTTTTTGTCATTTTTGAAGCATTATAAACTTTGAAGGTCTAGAACTATAAATAATATTCCGACGAGAAACATTTTAAACATGCTGTACAACACAATATAAGATCACCTTACTTTATTAAAAGTTTGTAAGAATCTATTTCCCTTTAACAGTAATAAGTGCATGCAACAGGCTTTGCGCTCCAAACAGCCTGCAAGAGGACTTTTGCTCTGGGCGTGGTTCTGCCAATAAGAGTTTATCTGCTTAAATATATTTTACTTGCGGTTACTGTGGTTTTTTATTAATAAAAACAACTTTTTTACTTGTGGTTTTAATTTTTTTTTTGAAAAAATTATACCACAAGTAAAAGTTATACGTAATATAGTTGCGCTTGTTTGATTTCCTGGGGCCGTATTCTCATCTCTCCGTTAAGCTTAACGGAATGTTAGCGAGAAATTTCTTTTTAACTATATTAATAAAAAAGTTTTTTAATATATAATTTTTTAAAAATAAATGTTTTAAATTAGTATTAGTTTTATTTTTAAAATTTTAAATAAGATTTACGTCATTTCTTTACTTAGATATATTGTAATGAAATTTCAGACAAAAGCTCCGTTAAGCTTAACGGAGAGAATACAGCTGCTGATTAAAAAGTGTTACTTTAAGTCCACACAAGTAATTTTGATGCAAATTTTTCTCGTTGAATATATTTAAATTAATCATCGACAGGTTTATCTTTATTCTTATAGTAAAATTGTTGACCAGGAAGATGTGAAAAATTCGCCTTGCATTATGTTTCGTCTTATTTTTTTTATCAAATGCTTTAATTTCAGCATTTATAAGTACTTTTTTGATATAAAAACGCTAAGTCTTTCTTGCTAGATCTCGCTCTGACTGGTTCGAATTTCTTGCAATTGAACTGAGAATCGACTTAACCTTTTTGGATTTATGGAAAGTTTTCTTTCTTCCACTTTCAGGTTTTCTTTCGAAGATTTAAGTAGCCTTAAACTTATTTATAATATCTATGAATATCTATGACTGTAGATTTTGAGATATTTGTAGGTTTAGCAATCAAGCGATATCAATTTGATGGATTTTTGCAAAAAAATTCACGACATTTTTATGCACCTCAATTTGTTTCCAAAACATTTTGCAAATCATTGATTTGTAAACAAAATTTTATCAACACAGTTAAAGATAAGGAAGTAACGTTTAATTAAAAAAGTAAAAGAAATAAAAAGCATTTGTGGCTTTAGAAAAATCTCAATCTAAAGTTGACCGGATTTTTCCGTGTCCATCCTATATGCTCTATCTTATAACATAATTATAACCTTTTGAATATGATGCTTTTTTAGTTTAATAGGAAACCTAAAAAATAACGCAAGTTACATATTAAATTAAAAAAATAAAATAAAAAATAAAATAATGCTGAATGAAGAAGTGTACATTTATAATATATAGAAGATTTAAGTACACAATTACACTAATTTCTTTTTTTCTGATTTACATTATTTAACTTATAATGACTAAGGTGTATGGTTTTAACTTTTCCCTTAATGAATATACTCAGTTTTTCCTTAAACGATATAATTAGTGTCTTAATATATTTGATGTGATTTTGGAATATGTATTTAATTTTATGCATATAATATAATATACACATGGTTATAATTTAATGGTAAAACACATTAACTGCATTAAGAGTTGGCTTTAAAACTTAAGTCTAAAGTTTTAGGACTGTATCTTTATTGAAAATATCTCCAATCAAAAAATTTAAGTAAATGTGACAAATTAGGATGTGGAAAGCAAAAATTTGAAAAAATGAATGCGAGTTTAATTAACCTAGTAAAATTAACATTGGATACCCAAAAAAGTTAGAAAAAAATTGAAAAAAAATCAAAAGTGCATAAATCATTAATTAAAAAAACCCTTATAAGATATTGTTATACAGAAAATCATTGAAGTTTATGAACCTGAAGAGTTTACAAGTGTATGTCCAGAAAGAAAAGTTGATTGACAGTTAACAGTAGTAGTAGTCACTACTTAAGGGCCATGTAATATATTATAAAGACTTAATGAATGTATATGTTTGTAATATAATATAGATTCAAAGCCGTATGTGTCATCTATGTTCTAACTGCCCTGGTAAACTACATTTGAAGTCATACTTGGAAAATGAGTTTTAAAAGAATAATTTTGATTTTGACTATCAGATCACATACAAAAACAGTTCAAGCAAACATAATTAAGTTTATCAATACTCTAAGTAAAACTTATGATCTTTGTCACATTTACTTTATCACAGAAGCACAATCGTTCTACTTATGAATCGCAAAAATCACAATAAATCAACACACCTGTGTTATTTTTATAGATTTTGCAGAGAACAATTTTTTTTTGTGCATGATGTTGTTTAAGGGTTCTACCATAAAGCCGATCAAGCTACCTTACATCCATTTGCTGTTTAATACAAAGATAAAAAATTCCAACTCAAATGTAAATGTTATTGCAAATTTGCTAATGCAAATGTAAATTTTACTTCCTATGGTCAAAATCAAACTACCCACAGTCAATAAAATGAATACTTCAGTAACTGTTTTGCGTCACAGTAAAAACGTTACAAATGTCTAAAATATTAAACTTAATGTACAACCTTAAAGATAACATTATAAATGCTGAGCATCACTTGTCCCATGGCAAAAGCCTATGTAGTGGAACAAGAGGAACTATAAAAAATGAAGCCGCAAAAGCGAGTCTACGAACAACATTTACAAATCAGATTTCTGCACCACATAAACTGTTTACATTGGTGTTAGAAGATACATTTTTTATCAAATGATGATATTGATAGCTATAAAACTTATTTTCACCTCCAAAAACGATAAATAAAGATGTGAGCACAATCCCAAGCATGGCAGTTTTGTACCATGTAAAGAGAAATATTTTTTACAGAGAATCTCTAGCAATCCTCTTTAGGGATGGCAAAAATCCCGGAAATTTTCAATCCCGGAGTTTTGGGATTGAGAAATTTGTCCCCGGGAAATCCCGGGATTAAATAGAAAAAACGCAGTTGAATACTTTTTAAGTACTTATCAAACACTTAAAAATGATTAGTTTAAAGATAATATAAATAAAATATTTAATACATTAATGAACCTAAAAATAAGTTAAAAACATGTTTTAACTTAATTTTGTTATATTAAAACTTATCTGAGACTTTTAAAAATTAATGAACCTAAGTACTTTAAATTATAAAACAATACCTTAAAATGGTAACACAGTATATATAAAAATTTTAATTGAAAAATAATATAAATACGCATGACTTCATTAATTAAACGGAAGCTGAGAAAATTTTGTAATTTAATAAACCTTCTGTTTTTTGATAACTTTATTGATTTAGGGATCGTCCATAAAGTACGTACACTCAGAGGGGAAGAGGGGTCTGCAAATGACGTATATAAGATTGGAGGGCAGTGGATCAATTATAAAAGAAAGAAGACACTAAATTAAAAAAATATCATAAAATGTTAGATAAATAAGTTAAAAGTGTAGGTGCCTTTAGGGAGTTAGAGGGTACTCAAAAAAGCGTATTGCAAAATGCGGGGGGGGGGGGGGGTTAGTTGTAGAAAAAAAAGCGTACGTACTTTATGGACGACCCTATAGACCCCTAAAACAGCTTTAAAAATACTTTCGTAAATCACGCACGTATTTGAAATTAAAATTAATGGAAATAAAAATAGAATTTGAATCGCTCACACGTTTGAAGTTAAAATGAATGAATATAAAAGTGAAGCTAAAATCGCGCACACTTTTAGAAGTAGAAAATTCAAAATTAAACTAAGGTATACCTTCTTTTAAAAACTTCTATTAAAAACACTTGCTCTTTCTATATATATATATATATATATATATATATATATATATATATATATATATATATATATATATATATATATTGATTTTTTTTTTTTGCAGACGTGCAATAATGATTTGAGTTTTAATCTTTAATGAAATACAGAAAGACAGAGTTTTAAAAGGAAAACATTGCAAAGAGAATAAATAGTTAAACGACCAAACAGCTACAATACCAAAGACGATGTAGAAATTACTTAACTACAATTATAAGATTCCCGGTGGGAAATCGGCTAGCGAATAGCTATAATCGTAACGATAAAGACAGCGATTTGGCCATAAGAATCGCTAGCTTTTTTAAGTTAGTGAAAAGCTATCGATATTTGTAAAGATAAAGACAGACATTTGGTTAAGAGGACAGCCAGCTTAATTAGCTAAAGACCCAGTGGCTATTGTAGCTAGCGTCATATCGTAATAAAGTCGTTGTCTATCAACCAGCTATAGCTTTGTATATATTTTTTAGCTAGCTACAAAGCTACAATATGTAGCTAGCGACACATTGTTACAAAAACGCAATGTTTAAAGTTCGATTATTCTCATAATTATAATAGACACTAAAAGTCGAATTTTTAAGATGCTAAAGACTTAAATTAAATTAAATAGGAAAAAAAAAATCGCTAGAAAATTGCTATAAAGCTAGCTTGTCGTTAGCTAGTCGCTAGCTCATTTCCCACCGGGTTAAACTTTATCCCGGGATTTTGGGATGAACAAATTGTAAAAAATCCTGATTTCGGGATCCCGGGATTGCCATCCCTAATCTTGTTTATGATATCCATTTTCTAAATAATGTTAACATGGTACAAAAAAATCCTTCAAATTTTAAAACAGATAAATACATTGCATGTTAATGAAAACTGAGATGTTTATGTGAAGCATAAAAACAAATTTAAATTTGAAATATGTAATTAATACACAATCAAATAAATTTTTGTCCATTTGACAAAGTAATCTTGCTAAAAGTGATTATGAAGGTATTATGAGTTATGTAATTTGGAGATAAAGAAATTAGTGTACTTGTGCACATTTCTTTTTTCAGCATTATTTTAATTTTATTTTTATTTTTTTGCAATATAATGTAACTTGAATTATTTTTTAAATCTCCTTTTAAACTAAAAAATCACACTCAAAAGACTAAATTTATGTTGTAAGATTCAGCAGAGGTCTTTAAACTTTTTTTGGTGATTGTTTATAAATAGAACTTCCACATTAAAAAAGTTTTATAAGTTATTTTAACTGTTTACACTACTTTCTATGCCTGCAAAACAAGTGTAATTTATCATATTTTTTAAAAAAAAGTGATACTCTCACAGGCTGCTGCAATTTTTAAACTAACTTTTAACACATAATTTTGAATTTTACCACAAGTGGTTAACAAAAAATCGGTACTGCCTGTAAGTAGGTATTGAGCTGCAGCACATTAAAGTTTCCATAACTTTTCCTAACATTGCGTTATTTAGCAACTTTTTTTTGCTAATTAACGCAATTTAATGAACAATAATTCAAAAATTGTTATATTTTTAACTAATAAATGCAAAAATGAATTATTTGGGTGAAAAACTTTAGGATTGTATTTTTTTCATAAAATCTGTGGGTGGTAAAAATTTGAATCAAATCTGAAGTGATACTCTGGGGCACTTTCATAAAACTAGGTGATTTCATATGTAAATAACCCATTAAACAAAATGATATCAATTTGTTTAAAATTAATGATCATGTAACATTTATTTAAAAAATCCTTCAACTGTTTTGTTACAAAAAATCCTTCAACTGTTATGGCTATGAACAAAAAAAGAAATGTTGTAAACATCACTATTACTTATCATTGTTGTAAATATCACTATCACTTATCACTGTTGTAAGCATCACTATCACTTATCATTGTTGTAAACATCACTATCACTTTTCACTGTTGTAAATATCACTATAACTTTTCACTGTTGTAAGCATCACTATCACTTATCATTGTTCTAAATATCACTATCACTTATTACTGTTGTAAACGAACAAAGTTAATATTTGACCAGTCAGTAGATTAGGTAAACATTGACAAATCCTAAAAATACTTTATTTTATTAAATAAAATTCCTCTACTATTTTATTAATATATTCTTATCATATATACATATATTTATTCATACCTTTTTTAATATAGTTTTTAAAGATTTATAAATGTTTTTTTTTTTTTTTTTTTAATTAAAAGTTTTTTTTTTATAAAGAATGCTACCATATTTGACATTAATACAAAATAAATCTTCAATTTTCTTTCATTTTTGCAATATCTAATTGTGTATAAAACTAATCTTCATTTTCACAAGGTGAATTAGTTTTTGATTTTCTACGAAAAAAAAAAATGTTCACAAATACTTGGCCGCTTTGAATGACATTGACTTTTACGTAGGTTATTCTTCATTCTTTGTTTTGTAATAATATCTTCTAGTTCGCTTATTTTTTCTACAATATAAAAGACGTGTCCCTGACTTTCAACTTTAGAAGAAATTTCACTTTCGGCTATCTTTGAGATACCACCGTTTTTTAACAACTTTTTAAATATTTTGTTGTTGTTTTCAGTGTTTTTTAATGTATTCTCCTTTTGTTTGAGCAGTAGCAAAATATTGAAAACTACAAGGATAATTATAACAGCTATCGATAAAAGTTGAGAGCAGCACAGAAGCATAAAGAACATCCACCAGTCCTTAAAGTCACAAAAATATTTTAGTTACGAAATCTTAGAGAATCTAAAAATTCCTATAAATATTTTATCTTATTTGATACATAAAGGCTATCAGGCCGGGTGAATAAAATAATTGCTTTTACTCAATTTGTTCAGCTTTACGTGAATAAAAATTTTATTACAAACTAATATTTATTGGTGAAAAACATTTTTTTTAGATCATTTTTATACTTTTTAGGGTTTTTCACAACATTTTTTTTTTTGCCAATTTTTAAATAAAATGTTTTTTTTTTTTAAAATCTCTGTAAAAAAACGCTTTTTTTGAGAC
The DNA here is from genome assembly GCF_022113875.1 of Hydra vulgaris. Classification (NCBI taxonomy): domain Eukaryota; kingdom Metazoa; phylum Cnidaria; class Hydrozoa; order Anthoathecata; family Hydridae; genus Hydra; species Hydra vulgaris. Next base: position 26,572,506 of record NC_061165.1, read on the forward strand.
CCAGGTTGACATACTTTTAAAGAAGTTTTTTTTGACAATTTTAGGGACTTAACCCCAAATAATTGGGATTTGAACCCTAATATCTTTAAAACTTGAAGATATAAAAAAAAAAGTATTGCATATTTGAAATCAGAATGAGAGATATTATAAGATAAATATATTGAATGCAAAAAAAAAAGTAAAAAAAATTTGTTTACCTGTGTTACTCAACGTTTTTGGAGTAAGTTGCTTTACGTGAATAAAATTTACCAATTTACTCAAATTTGTATTCGCGCTTAGTAAAAACAGTTGCTTTTTTTTTATTCACCCGGCCTAACTAAGATACTAATGTTTTGTATGCTTTAGAACTGTAAATGGCAATTTAAAAATAAAAATTTAAATAGCAAATAAAAAGTTTATTAAATAAAGTTGAAAACTCACCATAATGAAAAAAAATTACTATCTAAATATTATTAATATCTAATTCACCATTTAAATATTATTAAACATTAAACAATAGATTGGAGTATTAATTTTAAATTAATATTTCAATTTAACGTTTAACGTTGAACGTTGCCTACGTCAATCTTACGTAGTTTTTTAGTTTTTCTGAACGCGTTTCTTTTAATTAGTAATTTTTGCACTCAGTTACAGTTTAAAACGATAGTTATAAAGATTAGGATTTGTTTTCCGGGGGAGTGTATTGACGTCAAATTTAACTGAAATTTTTATTTTGATTTTTTTTATTATTATATTTTATTATATTATTATAATATTTTATTATTATTATATTTTATATATTTATATTTTTTATATTTTATATTTATATTATATATTAATTATTATTTATTTTATATTTTATTATTATTATATTTTTTTATTATTATATTTTTTATTTTTATTATATTTTATTATTTAATTTTTATTTTTATTTTAACTGAATATTTTATTTTCGATAAAAATACAGAAAGAATAAAAGGAAAAGATTCCAAAAAGAATAAATCTCAAATGACATTTTTGTCCCTTTAATTTATAACACTTACTTTTTTTAACGGCTATTGTTAGTGAGCAGAAACTAGTTAACAAAAATCAATCAAAAAGAACACAAAAAAACTAATTTCTAAAGGAATAGTTTTAAAGGAAATAATTGAGTGTAATAATACTTTTTAAATGATTGCGTTAATATTAAAATTTAAGGTAATATATAATATTATTTAGATATTTGCTTTTTTGGTAGGTCTTTGCAAATGGCTGACGCGTTTTATTAATGGTAAAAGATAAAGAATAAAGAAAACTCAAATTAAAAATATAAAGTAAATAATATTTATCTTAAATAATAGTTAATTAAATATAAATATTTAATTAACTGTTTTATTTAAGTTCACACAAACAAAATAAAACTGATTTAAAGTATATACAAACATAATAAAATTTTATTGTTCACACAAACAAAATTTATTGTTCACACAAATAAAATTTTATTGTTCACACAAACAAAATAAAACTGATTTAAAGTATATACAAACATAATAAAATTTTATTGTTCACACAAACAAAATTTATTGTTCACACAAATAAAATTTTATTGTTCACACAAACAAAATAAAACTGATTTAAAGTATATACAAACATAATAAAAAAATATTAAAAAAAAAGAATGAAAAAATTAAATAAAGTGTAAGAAAAAGAAAACGGATAATAAAAAATAAAAGAAAAAAAAAGTACTTCAAATTTAAAAAAAAAAGAAAAAAAAAAAAAAAAATAGAAACAAAAAAATAAATTTTATTTATAATTTATTACTAATATATATATTTTTTGTAACTATTATTATATATTTGTTATAATATATTTTTTATATATTTATCATAATATATTTTTTATAATTATTACTAGATACTTATTATAATTATTTTTTTTATTATTACTATATAAGTTTATTTTTGTTACTATATAGATTAAAATAATATCATTATAAATATTATTTAATATTACTTTAGTTTAAGTATTATTATTTTTATTGTCTTTATAATTAAACAAAAGTATAATTTATTGTTTATTAATTGACAGATAATCTACTATTATATTGCAATATCTAATTGTGTATAAAACTAATCTTCATTTTCACAAGGTGAATTAGTTTTTGATTTTATATATTTATCATAATATATTTTTTATAATTATTACTAGATACTTATTATAATTATTTTTTTTATTATTACTATATAAATTTATTTTTGTTACTATATAGATTAAAATAATATCATTATAAATATTATTTTATATTACTTTAGTTTAAGTATTATTATTTTTATTGTCTTTATAATTAAACAAAAGTATAGTTTATTGTTTATTAATTGACAGATAATCTACTATTATATTATTAACTACTATATTATTCAGTCGTTAGCCCAAAACACTGACAAGCCTTTCAAATAGCAAATGAATATGACCAAGCACTAAAAAATAACGGTATCAAATATCAGATCAAATAAATATGGTTCAACCTCCCATTTAATAACATGTCTCCACAAATGTTGCTAAAATATTTTTAAATTTATCAGAAAAAAAGCTTTCCTAAAAAAACACACAAAGCTTCACAAAGTCTTTAACAAAAACACTGTAAAGGTAAGCAATAAAAATATCGAAAAAAATTATAAAAAACCACAACAAAAAAATTATATTTCCTAACAATTGAAAATAATGACCCAAAATGCATTTGTCGAAATAAAACAGAATGAGCCCTGAATGAAAGTGCAAACCCACAAACATTGTATACAAATGCAACCTCGCAGCTAAAAACCAACTTAACAAGTTTATATTGGATTAACGTAAGGTGAGTCGAAAACCAAATGTAACAACCACAAATTATCGTCCAATAATGTTAAATACAAAAATTTCACTGCCGTATCCAAGGACGTCGGAAATTTGAAAAATAATTTTGACGAACCCCCTAACATGGTTTATTCTGAAATCTGTACACCTTTACTCAAATATTTCCAAAAGGTGCCCACTTATTCTCTATGAGAAATTTGCTATTATATCATATCAAAACCTGAGTAACTGCTAAATAAAAGAACCAAAATTATATTAAAGACATGAAAATATATTCTTATTAAAAAATTACAAAGCTCGTTACAAACCTAACTAATAACTAATATAACTATATTACTCTACTTCATATCTCTAGGCTATCTAATACTTTACTCACATACACTGCTATTGTGATATATTTCTTAATATTATTTATACTTTTATATTAGTTTTTAATTTTATATTTTTTTAGTATATAAATAATGCACATTATCACATAAACGAATATTTTAAACAAGCATTAAAACATATAACTATTTCACAACTATTAGCTAACTAAAAACAAGTAATAATAACATTAACCTAACTACTGAGCAATTTCCGTCCCGTAACGTACTAAAATACAAATATAAACCGTAACGTCCACTAAACAAATCGTAGCAAACTTAAATTTTTATTACTTGCCTGAAGATTGTGGTAAACATGAAACTCAGAGTTGCAATATTAAATTATATTATAAACATTAGCATTTAGCTAATTCCCGGTATTACGGGTAGCAACAACATATACACTATATAGCTCTAGTTTATCTATTGAGCTTTCTTTTAACTATACAATATTAGTGACGTTAAAATAAAATGGTTCTATCTTCCTTTTGTACTGTTAAGAGAAATTAACAAAACTTGTTAAACTCTCTTAAAATAAAAAAAAAAAAAAATGTAGAAAATTTGCTAAAATCGTTAAATTAAAATATCAAAATATCAAATTTGTTATATTTATTGCTTAGAATACACATTATTTATTCTTTATTAAGTAATATAAATTAGTATAAGGTAAAAAAGCACTTCGGTAGATAAGAATAATAAGTTTCTGTCTTCAAATTTTCATGGAAAAAAAATTTAATTTTCAATTTTTAATTATGATATTGATTTTGTGTTCAAAATTATATAACTTTAATATATTAATCTTTTTATTATTATTTATATAATTTTAAAAATTGTTAGTTTTTGTTTTTTCATTCACAATTTAAACCTTATTTTAATATAGTTGGAATTAAAATTAATTTGTGAAGTAATTTTAAAAATTATAGAATTAATAATTTAAGATTAATTATAAAACATAAATAACATATATTTTAACAATATAAACAATAACAACTGTAAAACATTTAAATAATTAAAAACCGAAAGATAAATTCTCACAACGTTAAAAACTGGAGATAGAACCCTATTATTCTAACGTCACGATATAAAGATATTTTCAATCGGTTTTATCTACCATCGTCCATACATGTCAATTCATAATTTTAATCAAAATATTCTAATTAATTTATTGGAAAAACTTACTAAAAAAAATAAAATGTTGTGTTAATGGGAAACTGCAACATTAATCTTTTAATTATGAAAACTCGGCTGAAATTTTTCATTAATAATATGTATTAAAATGCTTTTTTTCCTTACATTTCATTGCAAACGAGTGTCAATTTATATTCAAAAACTTTTATCGTTTTATATTTTCATTAATCTTCACTCTAACAATATTATATCAGGTAGCCTATTAATTTCTCAGATCATTTAGCACAACTTGTACAAATCCCTAGTTTTCACTCCAAATATATAACAGGAAAGATATACAGAAGGTGTTATTAAAGGTTCAACCATGATGCTTTTCTAGATGATGTTAAAAGTTTTCCTTAGCCTTAATTAATGGAAGCTAATCAATCTGTTAAACTATTTATGCAAAATTTTGAAAATAATCTTTATATACATGCTCCATTAAACTTCTTACAAAAAGGCAAATTAAATCTAAGAGTAAGCTGTGAATAATTAAATCTAAGAGTAAGCTGTGGATAATTCATTTTGAAGTCAACTAAAATAAAAGATAAACTGCACACAATATTTTTTATATATATATTATTTTTTATGTATAGACCTAACAGTCTTCAGACTTCAATTCTTAAACTATCATTAAAAATTATCTGAATTAATTCTAAAATGAATAAAAACTCATTTAAAAAAGGGATTTTTCCTGACATTTTTAAGATAAGATGCCAATATTATTCCAATCCACAAAAATGGGTCAAAGCTTGAACCAATTCAGTTACAGACTTATTTCTTTGTTATCTGACATCGGAAAAATATCTGAGAAACTATGCACAAAAAGACTGTACTTTTTTGCGCATAATTTTCAACTTTTGTGACACCTTTTTTGATACCTTAAATTGTTTTCATAAATTACAATGCGGATTTAGAGGTAACCATTCTACTACACATGCGCTAAAATGGCGGCCGTGGCGCAGTGATTAGAGTGCTTGCTTTATAAGCAGGAGATCCAGGTTCGAAGCTTTGGACAATTTTTGCGTCACGGTAAGGAAGGAGGCGTGAACTTCCTGGTTAAATGCACTTCCGACTTTCGGACTTCTTAAATAAGAAGTAAAGCACCTAATAAGAAATAAAAAAATAAAAAAGTGATTTTACATAAACTTTGCAAAATGCTTTTAATAAAATTAAGTTTGTTTGTGGTGTTTTCCTCGACCTGCAAAAAGCATTCGACTCAATGAATTACGATTTTCTTCTCGCCAAATTATCGGGTGGACACGGAAAAATCCAGTCAACTTTAAATTGCGATTTCTCTAAAACCATAAATGCTTTTTATTTCAATTTTTTTATTATTAAATGTGTTTACATAAATTAGCCATCATTTTACTGATTTTTTCTTTTTTCACCATATTGGTGGCATTAATCCATTAATCTTCAATCTTGCGCTCTTCAGGACGATTAGGAGGAAGTCTTAAGTCTTTTTTGGAGGCATTCTTTGATGTAGAGATTGGCAGTCAAGGTCTTTTTAGTGACAAAATAAGAGGACTTCATACCACAGCTACAAATTGCTTGCCACACAAGGAACTTGGATGCAAATTTTTCTCGTCGAATATACTTAAATTGATCATTGACAGGTTTATCTTTGTTTTCATAGTAAAACTGTTGACCAGGAAGTTGTGAAAAATCCACCTTGCAATATGTTTCGTCGTCTTCAATTACGCTCATATTTTTATCCGCCATTATTTTAACCAACTTCTTTGCGCGTCAAACTCCTTTAAATTAATTTTAACTTCTCTTATATGTATTTTTTTTTTTAATGAAATGCTTTAATTCCAGCATTTTTAAGTACTTTTTTGATATAAGAACAAGAAGTCTTGAATTTTCTTGCTAGATCTCGCTGTGACTGGTTTGGATTTCTTGCTATTGAACGTAAAATCGACTTTACCTTTTTGGATTTATGGAAAGTTTTTTTCTTCCACTTCCAAATTTTCTTTAGAAGCTTTGAGTATAGTCTTAATCTTGTTTATAATATCTACGACTGTAGATTTTGGGACATTTGTGCGTTTAGCAATCAAGCGATAGGAAGTCGATGGGTTTGGCAAAAAAAATACCCAACTTTTTTATGCACCTCAATTTGTTTGAAAACATTTTGCAAATCATTAATTTGTAAACAAAAATTTATCAACATATTTATGATAAGGAAAAAAGGTTTAATTGGAAAAAAAAAAAAAAAAGCATTTGTGGTTTTGGAGAAATTTCAATTTAAAGTTGACCGGATTTTTCCGTGTCCGCCCGATACAATACTATGGGAATTCCATTTATATAATTTAAATCTTATTTAAATAATAGACTTTAATACATTACAGTTAAGGAAACATCTTTATTAACCAAAACTTTCATTTCGGAAGTCTCTAAAGGGTCAATATCAGGGTCTCTGCTTTTCTTTGTATACAAGCTGTATAAAAGCTCTGCTTTTCCTTGTATATTGCATGTTCTACATATTTGTCGATGTATGAAAAATGAAGGATTAAGGTTTTGCTTGTAACATAATATGTATTTATAAACTATTTATATTATAAACAACCATTAAAACATCATTTTATGCGCTGTAAAAAAAAGTTCTGAGGGATTTTTCCGGGAGGAGGAGGGGGGGGATATTTTCTCAAGGGGATTTTTTCCAGGGGAATTTTCTCCTGCTACCGTTCGAACAGTTTTAATAGGAACGTCGAACGAATAAAGATTAATACTTTTTTTTATTATATTAATACTTCGAAAAAACATTTTGTTTTTTCGAAAAAGTATTAATCTTTATTCGTAAAAAAAAAGTTTTGCCTTTTTGATCTCAAAAATTTGCTTACGAATGTCGCTTTTGATTTTAGTAGCTTTTACGTTCAAAAATTAATTAGGCGTCAAAACATAATTTTAAAATGATATCAAAACGCTTTAATGAAATTCGTTATTATCAATTATAAAGTTTATAATTGATAATAACGAATTTCATTAAAGCGTTTATAATATAAACAAGTATTTTTTTAAATTAAAAAAAAAAAAGAGTTTCAAGGAAACTAAATACATTAATTTGTTTATATATGTATATATATATATATATATATATACATATATATATATTTATTATATATATATATATATATATATATATATATATATATATATATATATTATATATATATATATATATATATATATATATATATATATATATATATATATATATATATATATATATATATATATATATATATATATATATATATATATATATATATATATAGTGCTTAGAAGCATCCTTTAAGGAGTAATAAAACAGTACCTAGATTCCTAGATTTTTTTCTACTCTTTAATTTATTCTTAAAATGAATTAAAAATGAGATAACTAAATAAAAAAAAGGTTATAAGAAAAAATCGGTAAAGCTACAGTTACGCGGCCTAAAATAATTATATTTTTGCCAGGGGGTTTTGCTACATCGACTATCTTATAGCCTGACTCGCAACGGAGTGCTGCTACATCGACTGACAAATAGCCTAACTCGCAAGGGAGTGCTGCTACATCGACTGAGGGTTTGGCATGGGGAAGCTATCTTTTTTCATTTATTATATCGATGTAGCAAAACCCCCTGGCAAAAATATAACTATTTTAGGCCGCGTAACTGTAGGATTACCAAAAAATCTACCTAAAGAAAATCCCCCTGAAATAATCCCCCAAGGAAAATCCCCCCGAAAAAAATCCTTCAGGAAAAAATATCTCCCCAAAAAAATGCTTGGTTTCAAATTAAAAAAAAAAGTATATCAGAGCTTTTGTTTGTCAAGTATTTAGCTAAAGTCAAATAAATTGCAGCGTTAAAAAACAGAATAAATGAAATTAAAGATAAAATTAAATGAAAACAACTCTATTTTATTGTTCTATTTTGTTGTCTTTTTATTTACATTATTGCAACTGTCAATTATATACTAAATTTACATAATTTAAATATTTGTTATTATTTTATCTTTTAGTTTTAGTAGAGTTATTTCCTATCTAAAATTATAAAAATTATGGCTACAAATTATGGAAAAAGTACATTTAATGAGGATGAGAATTTTGAAGATATATCTGATACTCCAGAACTGGCAAGATTGAAGCAGCAAAAAGAATTATATGAACAGAGAATGATTGATAGCTCTTTTCGCTCTCTCCGATTAATCAATGAGTCACAAGCTACTGCATTAGAAACTGCAGCTGAATTAGAGTCACAGCGTTTACAACTTGAGCGAACTCACAAAAATCTTAATAAAATGGATGCAGATTTAAACCAATCTGATCGTCATATAAACTCTATAAAAAGTATTTGGGGTTCTGTTGAAAATTGGTTTAAAAAGCCTGCTAATTTAACAAAATCAAATATAGTTCCAGCAAAAATTAGTACTCTTAGTCAAAATGTTAAAAATGAAAACGCTGAAATAAAAAACAACTTAAATGTAATAGATAAAAAAGTTGATTTATCATGGAGTAATGAGGTATCAATTAAAAATCAAAAACAATCCACGAATCAGATTGTTGATGAAAATCTTGATCAAATGTTGTCTGGTTTGAAAATGTTAAAATCACAGGCACTGGCTTTAGGTACAGAAATTGATTATCAAAATGATTTAATCGCTGACATTCATGTAAAAGCTGAAAAAGTTGATCAAAGAGTTGATCAACAAAACCTAAAAATTCAGAAAATATTGAGATAAGAATATTTAAAGATATCAAAATAAAATAACGAGTTTACTTTTATGAAATTTTTGTACACTAAAGTATTATTTTTTATAAGGTTAATGATGTTGTAATTTATACTTTTGCTTTGTTTTACTAAGAAATTTAAAAATATAAAAAAAATAAAATTATTTATAATTATTTCTAATTAAAATATATGCATATAATAATAACAATAACAATAACAACAACAACAATAACAATAATAGCAATAATAATAATAATAACAATAATAATAATAATAATAATAATAATAATAATAATAATAATAATAATAATAATAATAATAATAATAATAATAACAACTATATTGATAATGTTAAAATGTGTTCTATTTGCTAGTGATGTACCAATAGAAAAGGCTGGTTGTGGGTAATAATAGGGTTTAATGTATGTATACAGGGCCTATTCTACGGAAAAAAATTTGGGTATGGTACCCTCTCGTTCCGGTGAACTTTATTGGAAAATCCAAGTTATTTTTGCGAAAAAAATCAATATTTGCCGTAAAAAAGGAAAAAAAAAAAGGTCCTCAAATTTTAATTTGGGTTTTGCCCAAATTGGCGCTCACACATGGACGACGCTGTTGAAAACAGTCTAGAATAGCCCCTAGTATATAAGGTAATATATTAATATTAGGTATGTAATTTGCACATATAAGTTGCACTTATGCACCAGTAGTGGTCCATTGTTGATGCATCAGCCAATGCAGATTCATAGGCTTAACTATTGGCTGATTAATCAACTGATTATCGCCCGATAGTAAGCCAACTAGTTGATCATGGCTGATGCATTGACATTGGTTAATAGCCAAACCATTACCAGTACATAGGCGCAACTTATATATGCAAGTTACATACCTAATATTAACATACTATATTTATATACATACATTAAAATCTATTATTAGCCACAATCAGCCTTTTTCATCTGTACATCACTATTTTCCGAACACTACACAGTAAAATCAAGTCTACTACTTCCACATTGAATATCACTGTTTGACACACAGCTTTTAACATCAAACTAACATCAAACTTTTAACATCAAACTTTTTTGCCAAATTTTATATTCAGACTTCATATATTCAATTTTACATTTTTTTATAATTTAACTTTGCAGATATCTAGGTTTAAAAAGTTTTTCTTTAATAATAAATATAACAAAACTAACAAGTTTGATTCTTTAGTCTATATACTCCAACCACTATATACTACATACCACTCCATAGTGTAGTATATATTGTATTAAAAGTTTTTTAGATTTAATTAATAAATAAGTAATGGTTCAGAAGTTTGCATTAGGAGACAGGTGCTCTTTTGAAACTCATAAAGGAACAATTCGCTATATTGGAGAAGTCCCTCCAACGGTTGGTAAGATTTTGGCTAACATTTGATTTTCTTAAAAAGTTTTTACAGGTTTAATTACTTTTTTTATTTTTTCAGGGGATTGGTATGGAGTTGAATGGGATACTGCAAGAGGAAAACATGATGGGACTTATAATAGTGTTCAATATTTCAAATGCAAGTAAGCAATAATGTTTATCTACATATATGTTAAGTTAGAACAGTTTTTAAAGCAAAATAAATATGCTAGAAACACAAATTGTTTTATATTAGTTAAAACAATTTTTTTTTTTAATTCAGATTATTAATTTTTTCAATTTATTAATAGTTGAATAAAACAGGATAGAATTAAATAAAGGTTATAATAAAGTGACAGTATTTATTTATTTTCTCCTAAATATTAAATAAACGTTTTGTAGAAAATATTTAAATCATGTTGTAAAGGATCTTTTTATGAATAAGATACTGTAAAATTTTAATAGAAAGAATGCTTGGTAAAAAGTTAAAATTTAAAAAATGGAAATAAACTATAAGGGGTAATCAAATACATGTTTAGAAGAGTTAAAAATATTTTAATTTTGTCTAAACTGATTAATGAATCTCTATAAATTCTTTGTATAAGTTTTACAGGGTTATTCATTTTTATATACTCTTCTATTCATTTTTATATGCGTGTTTATTCATTCTTATATGTGTATTTATTCTTTCATATATATGTATTCATTTTTTTTATATGCTTATATGTTCATTCTTACATGCGTAGTTATTCATTCTTATATGCGTATTTATTTATTCTTATATGCTTATTTATTTTTATATTTTTAAAAAAGCACAGTTTTTTTTAAAATTATTTATAATTAATATTAATACACAAATATTTACCCTCTGGATGAAAGAGAAACAGCAATGCCAATTGAAAAACATGGAAAAATATTACAAAAGAGCACAATGAAAGGCTTAAGTATTTAGTTGAAAGAATGAAACTACAACAAGCATTTCCACTTCTCCTTGTTTATCTAAGCGCACAGTTCAAAATTTTGTCATTAAGTTAAACAGAGGATAATTTGACGACATGAGTGCATCAAAGTTGTTTTCTGATAAAAAATGAGTTTAAAGACCTATAAATGCTCATATAAAAATTTTTTTATTGAATAATTTGTACAAGAAAATAATTTTTGTACGGAAGAAGCAAATCTTTTTGCAGCAGGCTTCAACATGTCTCAGCCTACTATTTCAAGAAAACTCAAACATTCTGATTTATCAAGAAAGCGTGTTGTGCATGTGGTTATTTGCTAAGAGGTGCACCAGTAGTTTTACAGTCGTGTGCAAATCGAGTCATGGCAAGGATGATAGTTTGATTTATGCTGTTATAATAATGAGAGTGCTGGCTTATAAAATAAAAACTAGAGGCTGGAATACAGATTCATTTTGTACTTTCATTACTACAATGTTGGCACTAGCAATTAGAATGTAGATGTGGAAGCGCCGGTGCTTGTTATAGACAATTATAAATTCCACTGGAGTTATCTGTTAGACAAACACTAGTCTCTTATGGTATAGCTGTTAAGTATTTACACGCTATACACGCTACAGCTTAATCCAATAGGAGAATTTTTTTATTCTTTAAAGCATACTTACAAATAGGGAGAAAGTCTTCGAAATACAGATGGGGTAATCAGGAAACTTTAAAATATTATGGATGCTCCAGAGTTTAATTTAATTCCATTTTACAACCATATGCATAGTTACATAAATCCAGCGCTGGCTTGGCAACCATTTTTTAACAAATAGCTGTGGTAATAACCTAATTTATATTTTTAATATATCTATATAAAAACATAAAAGCCTATTTATTTTTTATTTAAAATTATATTAGATATTATAATGGTAGTTGACACACGTATAAGATATATTAGATATTATAATGGTATAAACATGCATATAAGAATGAATAAATTTGCATATATAAATGAATAAATACGCATATAAGAATGAATAAATATGCATATAAAAATGAATAGATACGCATATAAAAATAAATAACTCTGCAAATCAATTATTTTCAAATCTATTCTAATAAAGCATGTCTGGAAAAATGCTGGATTCATTTTTTATGGGAAATATTTAAAAATTCATCATCTTAGTTCTTAAATTTAACTTTAATGGCAATATCTTAATTCATTTTTAATTTCAGATTTAAATAGGACAATAAATACTAAAATGCTGAAATTATTTTTATTTTGGTATGCTTAAAAGTTAACACGGTTGAAGCAGTCCTGTATAAAAACTTCTTGAATAATTTTATTTCCCTCAATTTTATCTTAATTGGTTTTTGTGTTATATTTTGACACAATAAACATTGTTTATTTATATTTATTACATTTAATATTTGATATATATAGATATATTTTTTATTCACTTCCAACAAGGCTACAAGCAACCACTATTAGGTTGGGAATTACTAGGAAAAAAAAAATAGAGAGCAAGAGAAAAGAATAGAGAGTGTAATGTGTTTCAGGATTATAAATATATAAAAAGAATAGAGAGCAAGGTTGACAGAAGACTTTAAGAGTTGTAGATTTTATGAGTCAGGATAGTATAAAGATGGGAGAGAGTTCCAAAGGGTTGAAATGCGGGTAAAGAAACTAGGCGAATAAAAGTTTTTAGAGCATAGGCTCCTAAAAATTTTGTTAAAAAAGTTCAATTAATTAACAATGCACTACCCACAAGCTTTTGAAGCATTGTCAATAACAATAGTTCATCAGGAAATAAACTATTAAATGCACAATTTGGATAATCCAACAAAAGTGCTGACTATTTCAATGGGGGTATTGAAAACAACCAAATATTTTATATTTAAATATTAGTATTACAGGCCTTGTTTTAAATAAAAAAGTGCTTAATGCAATAGCTTAACGTGATTTTGATGTCATAAAATTATCTTTATTTTTTTTTATAGACGTTAAGTGTTTTAACTACCGCAATAAATAAATAACCGCTAACTAGTTCAATTTAACAACTAACTCAAATAACTATTTCTGAAACTTGTTTTTGAATAATTGTTTTTAATCGCTATTGAATAAAAAATAATAATGATTTTTTTTATTTTTTAAAATTTCTAGAGTAAACAAAAAATATTAACATTGATAAACACAAACCCATGTTAATTATTTAAGCAACAATTTTGTTTTGACTAGCAAAGAAAAATTTAGGTTTTTAAATATTTTTTAAACTTATCTTGCTTGGCGTTTCAACTTGCGTTTTATAAAAATATAAAAAAGTTTTGTCTGCTTTGAGCATATTTTTGATACATAATTTAGAACGCGTTCGCCAGGAATTTAATTCATAAATTTTTTATGTTATTGTAAAAATATTTTACTTTTTAAACAAATCACAAAAAAACAGAGCTATAGAGAAAAATCGTTTTTAACAATTAAATCTTTTTTTTTTAAAAATTTTAGGAAATTAAAAAAAAAAATTAAATTAAATATAAAAGCTTTAATTATGCAAACTCTTTTGTTAATTATTCTTAAAACAAAAAAACAAATACTTCTAACTTTAATCGTGCAAACTTAAAAAAATACTCAACTGAAATAAATTAAGTATATTTAATAATTTGAATTGTATCTGTTTATAATAAACGTTCGTAAAAATTTGTTTAAAAATTAAGTTCCTTAACTTATAAACAAACTCAAAAGTATTTTCATTCAACGTTTAATTACAACTCTTTTTTTTTTTCGTTTGTAAGCAATTTAATTTATAAAATAAAAAAAGAATAAATATGAGGTAATCTTTGTTAAGAACAAATTTAATTTATTTATTGAACTATATTTTTATTTTTAATTATGTATCAACTTAATTAAAATATAGTAATATGTTAAAACATTTTAACATGACTTGTGTTATTTATAAATTGTTGGGCAGTTGCCCTTACAGCACCATTCTGCCGCCCTAAGTAAAAACGCAGTAAACAACAAAAATGACATTCTGAGAAAAAGCCACTTTTAAATTTTGTGTGTATATATTTTTTTAACTTACGGCAAAATGAACTATGGGTTTGATGACTTCGGAATATACCACAATATTTTTATATAGAGCGTTATTACACAGAAAACGATGTTAAAACGTTTGGTGCAATAATCTAGATTTTTCAATTTTTGCGATTACTGCGTTTTTTCTTAGGACGGCAGCATTGTTTTTGGATAATATTTTATTTTGATGAAGATCACATAACTTACATTTGATTTTAATACCGTAAGTCTTCTCTTTTTCTGTGATCATCGCATCGGCAAAGCATCAGCAATGTCCCAAGATTTAAAAGTTTTTAAAGTAAATCTTTTGTCCTTCAAAATACAATCCATATTCGAACTTAAAACAATTTAGAGAGAATAGAAATATACAAGGTTTTTATATACTAGTTTGTCTTGTTTTATAAAGAAAAATATATATTCATTAGTTAAAAATAGAGACTGTCATTAAACTAAAGCGTGCCTTAGTATTTATTTAACGGAATCTGTAATGTGCGCGTGCATAATGAAACCTCCGTTATATAAATATATTCAACGTAATATTAGTGTCATCAGCGGATGTTATAGTCTACTCGTGATTTCTTTACCTTATAATATAACTTGATTTATGAAAAAAACTTATTGAATCGCACGCAGAAGAAATTTAACAAATTGTCTTCATTCAAATATTGCGAGTAACAGGTAATTTTTTTTTCTGTGCCGACCCCCTCCCCCTGCATAACTTAAAGGTAAAGGTATACCTTTAACTAATAAGAAAAGCAAAGACATTTTTTTTAATATCTCGAAAAAATGTCTTGATATTTTTGTTATCATGATAACAAAAATGTTAAGACATTTTTTGAGATATTAAAAAAAAAGTCAATCCTTAATTACAAATTTTTTTGCAAATTTTTTTTATTATAAATTCAGTAAAAAATTCTTAAAAAATCTATATTACAAAAGACATTTATATTCTGTATTAATAAATATGGAATATAGATTTTTTAAAAGTTTTTTACTGAAAAATTAAAAAAATTACTACTTTTTATTAAAAACATTGCAAAAAATTTGTAGTTAAGGATTGACAAACAATTTTTCATGTTGCTAAATATTTGGATAAAAAGTTTAGCGTCAAATTAATTGCTATAAAAAGGAAAGATATATTGCTTTTAGTTAAAAGTTACAACAATTATTTTCAAAAAAAAATTCTTTTTTTTAATAAATATCTTTACATATCGTTATTTAAAAGTTAATGTGGTTTTTTTAAAAATTAATTACTTCTTTAATGTTACCGCTAATTTAAAAGTTAAAAAATGATAAAAAGTAGCTTAACCAAAACAGCTCTACGCGTACGTAAAAATCGGTTAAGGCGTACGTAAATCGCTCTAGGCGTAACGCTTTAAAACAAGGCCTGGTATTAATGACTTTTTATTCTTTTACATTTAAAACTTAAAAAAAAAAATCTTTATAAATAAATAGCAATTAGTTTTCTTGTTTGTCTGTGCGTTAAAAAACATTTGAAAAACAAAGTTAAAAAGTCCATGTTTCTAGCGCAAATGAAAAAATATTTCCTTAATATATTGACTGAAAAAAGTCGTGAAAAAATTGTATACCAAAAAAATTTATTATTATCTGCTTATCTCCACTATTTGTATCAATTTTGGTAGTGAAAAAAAACAAATGCCCTAAAAATAATAAAACAAAAATAGTAAAATATTTAGGTATATTATTCTTTTGAAAACATTTTTCTTTTTTTAATATTTAAGTTTTTAGCTTATTTTATTTATATTTTTTATTTCGTATAGTCTTTGGTTATTTTCTTTGAGTATTACTGTTTTATTCTCTTTAGTTTCTTATAGTTTTATTTTGTCGCAAGTTCTTAAAACGCTTTCTATATAAAAACGTGGTCAAGTTATCTAAAAAAACAAACCATGTAAGACTAAATTATTACAAAAAATACAAGTGCTCAACAAAATAAATAATCTCAATTTATTGCTTATTTCTTTGAGCATTTGAAGTATGATATTAAATTGGCATGGTATTATATACTAATATATTTACATTATCAAAATGAAAATGTTAACTTTCTTATAGGATAAGAAGAATTTCACAGTTGTTAGGAAGTACAACATGGCAAATAAACATTCCCATACATTATGCCTAGATATATAACTAACTTATAGCTAATTTAATTTTTATTATAAGTTTAAGTTAAATTGGTTTTTATACATGTAGTTGTGCTTTTAATCATCATATAGCTAAAAACAAAACAAAAAAATTGCTTAAAAAAATCCAGAAAAACACCAAAACAAACAAACAACAAAAACCAAAAAATTTTTTTGCAACTCTAGACCTATTGCAATTGATCCTGCAAACTTTTTCTAAAACTTCTAAAAATTTATATTTTATTACTTTTTTTTTGTTATCATCAATGTGCTCTAGTTTACATTGGTAAATTGGTGAACTGGAATTTGATTAGGATTATTTCTAATGCTACAGTTGAGTTATTTCTAAGTAGAAGTGATATTTTTAATCATGTCTTCCAAGCCAACTTCCTTTAACACCATTTTCATTGTTGGTATTTGATGGTATTTGTTTATTTAATGAGTTATGCATTAAACAGAACTAGCAGATGTTGGCAGTTTTGTTACCATTAAAATTTATTTTTCTTTTTTTTCTGGAGTACATACATTGCTTGGCATGTTTCCATCCTATTCCAAAAACTATAGCAATGGCCTTCGCATAATTGTTAATTCTTATAATTATTAAGTTTTTTTTTAGAATGGAGATTTTTAATCAGTATTTTTTTGTTCTGTCTTTACTGAGTTGATTGATCAGGCTTTGTTAGTGGCTACTTTTTGATAATCGTTTGAGGTTGTCTGCAAGAGCAGGTCCAAGTATGTTCAGGCTTAGCCAGAAAGGCATTTGATTTCAAGTCTTTATATGACCACGCAAATATATTTTTTTGATGATTTAAAAACAGTTTTTTAAAAATGCGCTGAAAAATGGGTTTTTAATTATGTTGAAAATAAATAATTTTGACCTGTTTATCTTTACTAATTTTATACAAGCAAAATGCTTTTAAATAAAGTAGTTTTAAATAAAGTAAAGATTTTGGTTAAAGTATTATTGAAAGTTGTATAGATTTTTATTTATATTATTTTTGTATATATGATTTTTTTATAAGTAAATTAAAAAAAAGTAAAAATAGTTATAAAAAATTAAATTTTATAAGCAACAACTTCATACAGTGACGTTCTCTTTAATAAACTATACATAAGAATCATTAAAGTTAATTAACTCAAAAAGTAGAAAATTAAAGAAAAGTAGCAACTTACATCTAATGATTGTTTAATAAATGCCCACATTTGAAAGTTAAAAAAAAGAACCTTAACAATTCTTTGCAGTAACGTAAACAAAAGAAAAAATAATTAAATTGTTTATTTAAAAAGTTGATATATTTTTATTTTTTATTTAAAGATAACTATAATAAAAAATATATACTTATATAAATATAAAAATATATATATATATATATATATATTATTCATAAGTATTTTTATAAAAAATCATTAGCAGTAATTTGTTTCTTTATTTAAATAGTTTCAATAATATAAAAACATAAGTAAAAATCAAAGTTATTTAATTCAAACGGCTTTCAAAAAAGTTTGTCTTTTTTTTTCTTCTCAACAAAATCTTTTTACTTTTTGAGTGAATTAACTTTAATGATTCTTATAGAACCATTAAAGTTAATTCACTCTACCATATAATTAATTATATGATAGATTTGAAGACCAGGATGTTGAAGAAACTCTTAGTGAAGCTGATGAGTGTGTATTGTTTAAAAAACAGTATAATGGTTAATTTGCAAAATCTCAAGAAATAAGCATCTTTACCATTGATCTTTAACGATGTGGTGCACACACACTTCAGCTCAGCATTGTAGATGTTATGAAGAAGTTTCTACAGTTATGTGAAATAGTTTGAGGAAAAATATACAAAAGGAGATTTTAAAGTCTAACCATCGCAAAGGAAACTGATGAAGGAGTTGGAAAATGTCCTTGAGAAACCCGCTTTTGCTACTCAAAAAATTCAGTTTAAGGATTTCACTCTAGGACACTTTGTTTATGTATGGGAACTGTTAAAGGAAAATGTTGAATGAAGAAGATTTCATAAGGTCTTCTTTTGCTAGAACTATAAAAAAATCTATGGAAGCAAGAAAAACAGTCTTGTTGAGTAGTTCATTTTATTGTGCAGTGGTCTTTGCAAAATAAATGTTTTAACAAAAAACAGCAGGTACTATTCTAAATACTTATTAAGTATTTAGAATAGCGTTTTTTAAACTTCCATTATTATACACACATTTTTGGCTTTGATTAATTTGATTAAAAGTTTAAAGCAAAATTATTTAGTAAAAGGATTTTTTAGATGGGACAAGTTTTCAAATTTATTTCAAATTTATTTGACAACAAATTGTTTTCAAAAACGAATTGTTTATTTAGTCTCTATTATAGTTTCAGGTAGTTGCTGAAGATACTCTCTGGTTGGTTTATAAAAAACTCAATCAGCAAAGTTTTGGATTTAATAGGTTCAAAGATGTTCATGAAAATTTATTTGCTGGGAGTTAGGATCAACAATCGGAGGACTTGACTCCAAAAATGTAAATTCTTAAGTGAATGATACAAGCTAGAAAAGATAAAAAGCCAGTCAAGATTTAATCCAAAACAAGAAAGTTGGAGAAAAGGAATTTCAAAGTCTGCCAAAACTTGCTGAAAATCTACTATAATCTACTAAATAAAATCTACTAAATAAACCGGAAAAATTGAAAATGCTTTATAGGCATAGAATATTTTCTATCTATTTTCCAAACAGCATTTAAAATCACCACAGCACTTCAAAAACCAGGAGCCGAGCTTGAGCCAACTAGAATCCGTACATTTTCTAGGAGCTGTAAAACAAGGTCACAGCTCTACAAGCTCTATAAGAGATTTATAGAAGTACAGAATGAAACTAAAAGTAAGAAAATGATTAGCACGATAAAGTGAAGGAACCTTAGCAGATACTAACTTAGCAATGAGTTGTATATATGGTTTCCATGAGAGGTCAGTGATGATAAATCCAAGAAGACATAAAGTAAAGGACTGAGTTAATTGCTATTTATCAATTTATCAACAGTATTGCAATAGTTGTTTGCAGTAAATAGACCCTAAGCTGTTACAGAAGAAAGATCAGATTTCAGATCCACTGCTTGTTCCAAGAGATCAAAAAATGAAGACTTTTTATCAAGACAAGATTATAAAGTTTGACTTGGAACTGACAAAAAGGAATAAAAGCTTCCATATCTGCTTGGATCCATGAGGCGCATTTATGCATACATCATATGGGCATAAACATGATTGCTTATACAGGCTTGGTCGGGAAGCGGGAGCGATCGCTCTCGAATACTGACCACGGAAATTATTTTTAGTTGCGTAAAACTGGCCAGGTTTTTTTAGTCGTTTTGAGAACATTTAAGTTTATGTACGAAACAAAAAAATTTTGTTTTACGGACATACATGGAAACCTAAAAAAACTTGAATGTTCTTGTGCGAAAGAATAAAAAGAATATTTGCGAACACTAAAAACCCGCCAAATTAACGAACAAACTAATTCTATTGGTTCAAAAAATACGCTGATTAAGCGAAATAAAGTTCTAGAGTATTCTGTTAAATTGTTTTTTACTTACGATTTGTTTCGTTTTGAGATTTCTAGCATTGTTTTAAGAATATATATTATTTATTTACGAAAATAAATGTTTTAAATATATATTAATTAAATTGTTAAAATTTTAAAAGTTTATTATAAATCATAGATTTTATTAGTATATTCTTATTTTTTTATTTTAAAAAAGATTGTATTCTTTATGTAAATGTAATTGTGTGTATCTGTTTTTTATCCTAATGTATCTTTTAAAGCAATTTTAATGATTTAAACAAAGACTTACAAAAATAATTGCGTTTTCAATGAAGTTATAATCGTTAAAGTTAATAAAACTAATTATGTAACAAACATATAAGTTTCTGGTTACTAAACACACACAACGCATACAAAGTAACTCGCGGATGAACAAGCATCGCGCCTGAGGTCACGACAGAACACAAATATATATAGCAAATAATTAGATATAAAGAAAAGTTTCTAGATATTGGTTTACTAACTCTAATTATTTTCGCTTAAGTTGCCATTCTTAAAACTCGTTTTACTTTTTTCTGCTTTAAATACTAATTAAAATTAGAAAGCCCACTCACTAAACATCATCAGCGATATTGTGAAGCAGTTTCGCTTCCTGGTCATTAAGTATTTTTAACCTTTTTAGTTGATTTCTATCTTGTTAATTTAATTCCTATAGTAATTCAATGATTTAATTATTTCATTTGTTTATCTAACTAAGAAGAATCGCTTCAAATATGTTGAACTTTTTAAACTACGCGAAACATAGAATAAATATTAAAAAAATTAACTTTTTTATTTATAAAATAATTTAGCTTAAGTAAAACTAAAACTTGCAAACTTAGTTAAATAAAGAATATTTGTTTCCCTTTTAAACAATCGTAAGTTGTTACTTTATATAAAAAACATCGCTTAATTTTATAAAAAAAATTGTAAAAGAGCGATGTTTCGAAAATATTTGTTCTAAATGCAATTTATTTAGCTTTAAGTTTTTTCGCGTTTAAAGATATTTTATTTGCCTACTTATTTTTTTTTTTTGTAATAGTCTCTCATCGGTCCAATTAATCTTAGTCGCTTTTTTTTTTGCTTTTTAAAATGTTCTCAAAACGACTAAAAAATCTGGCCAGCTTTTCGCAACTAAATATTATTTACGTGGTCAGCAATCGAGAGCGATCGCTCCCGCTTCACGACCAAGCCTGCTTATATGATGTAATATTTGCCTGCTTATATGATGTAATATTAAAAAAATTAAAAAAATAGCATAAAAAGAAGCTAATGTAATAAAGTGATGCAGATGACGATGATCTTGATGATGATCATGATGTTTTTATATAAATATCTATGTATATACAAAATATAACATGAATTTCGAATAAGATTAATATATTTTAGGATGAATGAATGTATATGCAGTCCTAGTCACAAACACCAATATATATTGTAAATATATATCGGCAAATATATATTGCTGACCTCAATCTGTTTAAGGACGGCATTATATATATATATATATATATATATATATATATATATATATATATATATATATATATATATATATATATATATATATATATATATATATATATATATATATATATATATATTAGGGCTGTCCAAAAAAAATTTTTTTTTCAGATTTGATTGCATAGTTGTTTATTTTGTGCCATTTGACATATTAATTAACTGTGCAAAAAATCTTTCCGATCAGATAATGTTTAGGGGGTGCTCAATGACCATAAAGTTTTACGAAAAATGTGAAAAACATGGAAAAAGTAACAAAGTTCCACAAATTTCTAAAACCCGGTTAATTAGATTTTTCAGATTTGATCAGTTTTAATTATCTCTAAATATTAAATTCTGAATACAAATTACAATCCACATCCACTTTATACTGGTTTATTAGCAGAGAAATTAATGAAATAAAATACTGCAATACGACTAAAGTTCTGCGGTTTTTGTTATATCAGAATTTTTTAAAAAAAAACACTAAGATTTTTGACTCTTTGTCATTGATTAAAATACGAATTATAAACAAAAAAAAATTATTGTAAAGGAGTAACAGTTTCTCAAACCGTTATCAACTACTAAGTAGGTCCACTCAAAAACATATGAGCAATTAACATTTAATTATCGTAATGTTATGTAATCGTTATGTTGTCCAGTTCCAGCTGATAGTTTTGCTATTCCAAGTATTTTGTCAACATTGTGACCTGTCACACCTACAGATAGCCGGTCAACATTTGCTTTAGGGTCTGCAGAATTTCTACGATCTATCATCAGTTTGCCATCCCAGTGGACGATTAATGGTGGTTTGTCCAAATCGCAGAATTCAGTTCGAACAGTGGCTTCAATGTTTGATCGATGATAAGTTCGTTTTCTACGGACTGTAGAACGTGACAATGATCCATCATCGAGGTTCTGTCCACCAGCCCTTGCAATTGCTGCTGCTAGTACAGTAAATTTTGTGTCAGATAGATTAATTCTGTCTAATGTTGATGAAACATCAGGCGAGTCAAGAATTGTATCTAAGATACATTGTCGTTTTGGAGTACTTGCTAAACTTGATTCAGCTGACCCTAAAGAACTTGCTTTACTGACTTGTTGTCTGTAATAAACAGGGATTTCTATCTCAAAATCTTTATCAACCATTTTGTCATTATCAATAGCATCGTTATCGTTGTCATCACAAGGTTCAATAACAGGAACTATTGCACTCGCACCAGATTGTCTTTGCTCTTCTTTTAGCTTTCGTTCTCTCTCTGCTTGATTCCTTGCTTCATTTCTTGCTTCTAATTTTGAAAGTTCTTTGTCCTCTCCAAACATCACCATTTTTCTCTGACATCTCTGATCCAATAAAAATTCTTTATCTTCTTCAATTCTGATCATGGTTTCAGCATCCTTGTGGGCAATGTCAAAAAGTAGGCCAATGGTGTCTGTAAATGATTTCTCTCTTGATTTCTGAGAATCTGACAATCTGGATTTTTTTTTTTTTTATTAATTTAAATTCCTGGACTAAAGTTTTCAACTTTAAGACTACATTCGGATGAAATGCTGTCGGAATACGGGCTTTATTCCAAATAATAATCAGTTCATCAACAGTTGTTTTAAGACTTTTCAAATTAGAAATTATTATTATCTGCACTTAATAACAAACAATACACTACCAGACTACCATGCTAGTTTTCTGTAATAGGTTACTAAGGTTAGGTACTATCAAAATATTAATACATTTGTTGTCAAACTGAAATTCCAAATAAAAATAATATTTATACTTGTAAACCTTTTTATTCTGTTTGAACAAATTCTAAATTGAGTTAAATAATAGTATTAAAATTATGAATACAAATTTTAACAAAATGATATAAACACAGTTGTTTTAAACACTAGCAGACATTTTTTAGTCTGGTGCCCTGATGACAGTTAATCTGCTGCACTTTAATTAATCTATATAGCACGCAATCAGACAATATTTCAGTGGAAAAAATCTAACTAACCAGGTTCTAGAAATTTTTGGAACTTTGGAACTTTTTCCACGTTTTTGACGTTTTTCGTAAAACTTTATGGTCATTGAGCACCCCCTAAACATTATCTGATTGGAAAGGTTTTTTACACAGTCAATTACTATGTCAAATGGCACAAAATAAACAACTATGCATTCAAATCCGAGAAAAATTTTTTTTTCCTGTGTTCACATTAACAGCCCTAATATATATATATATATATATATATATATATATATATATATATATATATATATATATATATATATATATATATATATATATATATATATATATATATATATATATATATATATATATATATATATATATATATATATATATATATATATATATATATATATATATATATATATATATATATATATATAATATATATATATATATATATATATATATATATATATATATATATATATATATATATATATATATATATATATATATATATATATATATATATATATATATATATATA
>NC_061165.1:26597650-26602650 GCF_022113875.1 Hydra vulgaris
CAATCTGTTTTCAAATCAAAACCTTCAGATCAATTGTTCAAGAGTTTTTTTTATTGTGATGCTTCCATTAGAAGGATTACTATTTAAGGTTGCCCCTTCTACCTGTAACTACATTAACTTTGTGGTTTCATATCAAATTTTTCCTTCTAGGTAATGAATATCTCTGATATGATATTGGTTTGATTTGAAATCTAATTTTTCCCAAATATAGATCAGTTTAATGTTATGATCAGGCCATATTACCTTTATATAAATTTTTATATAAACAAAATTAACTTAATAAAAACTTTTATATAAACAAAAATTGTTCACTATCAATTAAATTGTTTTTTACAATAGTTTGCTTAAAAAATGGATACTTATAAAAATGGATAAAATTAAATGTATAATTTTTAAAACCACTTTTTTAT
This sequence comes from Hydra vulgaris, assembly GCF_022113875.1. NCBI lineage: Eukaryota > Metazoa > Cnidaria > Hydrozoa > Anthoathecata > Hydridae > Hydra > Hydra vulgaris. The sequence continues at coordinate 26,598,061 of NC_061165.1, forward strand.
TTCATAATTTTTTTGTTTAGTTATTTGTTTAAAATATGATTTTTTTGTTTTGTTTTGTTTTGTTTAGATTGATCAAATTGAAAGAAAAGTAGCTGAGATAGATTATTTACGAAAATATGCTGCAGAATATCTCAAAGCAAAACTAAATCAGACCCTTGATATATTTGAAAAGCAAAACCCACAATATCAGATTCTTATAAACAGTAAGCATTTAAAAATTTTCACTCTATTTTTCTTTTCATTTCTGTTCCTTCATTTTCATGTATATATATATATATATATATATATATATATATATATATATATATATATATATATATATATATATATATATATATATATATATATATATATATATATATATATATATATATATATATATATATATATATATATATATATATATATATATATATATATATATATATATATATATATATATATATATATATTCAGGTCAGGTTTATCCTGCTACTGGTAACATGTAACCCAGTACAATCTGCTTCATGTCCTGCTGCCTTGTAGGATATGCCTTTTTAGGCATAGGCTAGGAGATGTCAACTCCAACATAAAACACCCCTTGCCTTGGGGCTTTTGGCTGAGTAAAGGCTAGAGATGGTGTCTCGATAAAAATACTCATCTTGGGCAGATGTTAAATGCATCTGGCTGCTGTCTTCTAGAAGGCCTCCTAGGCAAAGACTTAAGGGGTAAACAGATTCTATCTGTTGACCAGCCTCGCACCCCTTCTCCATCTATTAGGCTGGCGCAGATGTATTTTTAATACATTGTTTCCAGTTTAGGATGTTGAATGCTGAATCTTCTTGACTCAATGCATGGGTTTTTTTTGTGTCTCTGTTTTTATGACTAGGCAACTCATTCTATTATCTCCAAATAAGGGTACAGCTCTAAAACTCAGTTTTATGGTTCTGAGGCCGGCTGGTAGTCAGGTTTCCCAAACTCTGTGGTAGCTCTCAGAGAGGCTGATTCCATCAACAGCTGAAAAATATCAGGTTACTAACAGTGCCATGTTGCGCATGGGTGGTGTCCCTGTTTGTACTTTTGGTGTGCATTGCCAAGGCCACATTGGAGCCCTTTGTTACGACTTAGGGCTTATTAGTGGAAATGAGGCAATTGCTTGGGCTATAAAACAGTGTACTGAGTACTATCTATGTTTCGAGTCAAGTTCTTTAATAAATTTAAAAATGAATAAAGTAACAAAAACTATAAAACACAAAAAACCACAGTCATCGTCAAGTTCGCTAAACCTATCATTCATCAATATTGGTGGTCTTCGAAGTAACTTTTCTTCTGTTGAGTCTTATCTCTTGCAAAGTTCACCAGACCTACTTGCTCTTTGTGAGACTAATTTGAGTTCAGCTGTCTCATCTTGTGATCTTAGTGTTAATTGTTATCTTCCTTTAATTCGTAAAGACTCCAATAGTCACATGCTTGGCCTAGGCATTTACATTTGTAAGAATTCACCCATTTGTCAGGAAACTAGGTTTGAATCCACAGACTACTCTTTTATGTGCTTTCGTTTAGCACCACTTCACTCTATCACCTTTCTCTTTGTTCTATATCGCTCTCCTTCATATCAAGACTGCACTCTTCTTGATGTTATTTCTGATTATATTGACCAAGCCCTCTTTATTTATCCATCAGCCAATATTGTTGTTGTCGGTGACTTTAATGTTCATCACACTGAATGGCTTGGCTCTAGTGTCAGTGACTCTGCAGGCATTAAGGCCCACAACTTTTGCCTTTCTCAATCCCTAACTCAAATAGTCAACTTTCCAACTTGCTTTCCAGATAACCCGAATCATTTACCTTCTCTACTCGACTTATGTCTTGTTTCTGATCCTAGTCAGTGCTCATTTTCTCCACACTCGCCCTTAGGTACCTCCGATCATGGTTTGGTCTCTCTAAAACTATTATCTCATTCTTCTTTATCATCAGAATCCCCCTATCATTGTACTTCTTACAACTACCTTGAAGCTGACTGGGACTCTTTCCGTGATTTTCTTTGTGATGGCCCCTGGGTAGAAATTTTTCGTCTTCCTGTTGACAAATGTGCTTCTTACATAACTTTATTCCCTCTCGAGTTTTGCCTAACGCCAAAGCCCGTTATTCTCAGATCATGAAATCTTGTATTTCATCACAAAAATTAGGCTCTCGTGACTTCTGGATAATCTTTAGTAGTATCAATAATAAGAGCAAGTCTGTAATTCCACCTCTTTTGTACGATTCAGACTTTGTCACCTCACCTAAAGACAAAGCTTAATTGTTTGCCAAGAACTTTTCATCAATATCATCTCTGGATTCCACTAGTTGCATTCTACCTGATATAGCCGTCAAACAGATTGATCCACTGCTCGACATCCGTATCACTCTAGCTTCTGTATCTAAAGTGATTTCCTGCTTAGACTCTTCTAGAGCTTGCAGCCCGGACAACATACCTGTTATAGTCTTGCAGAAGTGTTCTCCGGAGCTGTCGTCTATCCTTTCAAAACTATTTAACAAGTGCTTATCAGAGTCTTGTTTTCCAGCCTGCTGGAAAGCAGCATCTGTTATCCCTATTTTTAAAAATTCTGGATAGCGATCTGATTTGTCTAACTACCGTCCCATTAGTCTTCTTTCTATCACAAGCAAGGTTTTTGAATCTTTAATTAACAAACACTTAATCTTTCATCTCGAATCTCATAACCTACTTTTTGATCATCAATATGGATTTCGATCTTCTCGTTCTACGGCTGATTTGCTAACAGTAATAACTAATAGGTTTTTTGCGCATTAGACAAAGGTGGAGAGGTTAAGGCCATTGCTCTTGACATTTCTAAGGCGTTTGATAAAGTTTGGCATGCTGGTCTTCTCCATAAGCTTTCTTCTTACGGTGTATCTGGAAACATCTTTAAGATTATCCAATCCTTCCTTTCCAATCGTAGTATAAAAGTTGTCCTCTATGGACAGCACTCTTCTTCTTATTCTGTAACCTCAGGGGTTCCTCAAGGTTCAATCCTTGGCCCTATACTCTTTTTAATTTACATTAACGATCTTCCAGATTTTCTCACATCTAAGGTGGCATTGTTCGCTGATGATACTACCATTTATTATTGTCACAATAAGAAGCCAACTCCCTCTGATTGCTTGCAGGGGGCATCTGAGCTTGAAAAGGATCTCACTTCTGCTTCAGCATGGGGCTCACAGTGGCTGGTGAGCTTTAATTCAGATAAAACTCAATTTTTTTCAGCCAATCGTTATCGCAATAATTTAGACCTTCCTATATTTATGAACGGTAATGTACTCGATGAGTCTCCTACCCTTCATCTTCTAGGATTAGCTCTTACTTCTGATCTTTCTTGGAAACCTTATATCAAATCCGTTGCAAAATTAGCATCTGCTAAAGTCGCTTCTCTTTATCGAGCTTGTTACTTTCTTACTCTGGATTCTATTCTCTATCTCTATAAATCTCAAATCCGGCCTTGTATGGAATACTGTTGCCATATCTGGGGCGGATCTTCTAATGATGCCCTTTCTCTTTTAGGCAAGGTGCAAAAATGCATTGTAAACATAGTTGGACCTACTCTTGCAGCCAACCTTCAACCTCTGTCACATCGTCGTAATGTTGCTTCTCTTACTCTTTTCTCCAAATACATAATAAATACAAAATAAATAATAGGTACTGCTCTAAAGAGCTAGCGTCTCTTGTGCCATCTACAAAAATTCATTCTCGTGTTACTTGTCATTAAATTAAATCTCATCCTTTTTCTGTTACTGTTCCTAACTGCTCCAAAAATTCTTATTTGTCTAGTTTTTTTCCTCGAACATCAGTTCTTTGGAATTTGCTTCCTTCATCTTGCTTTCCTGATTCATATAATTTGCAATCTTTTAAGTTGCCTGTCAATCGTTATCTTGCTCTACAATCTTCATCTTTTCTCTTCCAGTAATTTCCAACACTAATTAGTGGTTGCTTGCAGACTTGTTGGAAGCAAAGATATTATATATATATATATATATATATATATATATATATATATATATATATATATATATATATATATATATATATATATATATATATATATATATATTATATATATATATTATATATATATGTTATATATATATATATTATATATATATATATATTATATATATATATATATATATATATATATATATATATATATTATATATATATAATATATATATATATATTATATATATATATATAAAAATATATTATATATATATATTTATATATATATATATATTTATATTTATATTTATATATATATATATATATGTATATATTATATATATATATATATATATATATATATATATATATATATATATATATATATATATATATTTATATATATATATATATATATTTATATATACATATTCATAATATACATATTTTTATAAAATATGTAAATTTTTTGTAAGTTTTTGTCTTTATGACAAAAATTTATTTTTTATTTCATTATTTTTTATTATTCATTTTTTTTATAGTCCATGGTCCACCAGATGAAGTAACCTCAAAAACGTTAAAAGATAGTTTACTTTGTATCCTATTTTATTGTA
>NC_061165.1:26607650-26632650 GCF_022113875.1 Hydra vulgaris
ATGAAGAATTAATGATACAAAATAAATCTCTATCAGAAGAATTGGCTCTTTGTCAAGTATGGTTTTTTGTTTGCTATCACATTGTTTGGTTTTATTATTTTATTTTTTAAATTTCAGGATTTCAGGATTATGTTTAACTAGTCTTAAAATCCTGCAGTTTTTTTTTTGTTATTTTATTGTGATTTAAAATAAAACTGTTACTAGCCACCCATATCTATTTTTTTAAAGTTGAATGCAAGTTTCAACTTTTTTTAAAATAAAAGTTATGGCAACATCAACTGTGAACAAATTCTCACAACAATGTTGATTTTATTGAGACTAGAACATACATGTTAGCAGACATTTTAGTTGCATTAAGTAAAACAAAATATTTCCTTTAAAACTTATTTTTAATTATGTGGATTTTATACAATTTATTAAAATGATTTTTAATAATTCCATTTTGTTGTATTTTTTCAAATAAATTTGTTCAAGAAGTGATAAAAGTTTTAGTTTTTCACTAATAATAATTTTTAAATTATATTTTAATGCTATATTTTAATTCCAAGATGGAATTAGAAATAAAACAGACAAAACAGTTATTTTACTTTAGATCAACAGTAAGTTGACATTTAAAAATAAATTAGATTCAGTTGTTTTCGTATAAAAGTCAATTTATTTTGTTTAAAGCACTAACTAAAAAATAAATAAACTGAAATAATCTTAAATGGAAGCAATAAAGTGGACAAAACTTGGTGTTTTTAGATCAATTAGTGACTTTAGATCAACATTTAGACCTAACATTTAAAAATGTTATTTCAAAATGTAATTCAAGCTTGGGCTTATTAGTTCGTGCATCTTCCAGATGAAAACAAAACAATTGCTAAAGATGGCTCATATTGTTCTTGTAATAAGCCACATGGAAGTGGTACATTATATGCACCAGTTGTCAAGACACATCTAAATAAACACACTAGTTTTCAAGACACATCTAAATAAAAACACCTGTTGTCAAGACAAATAAACTTGATTTAACTCAAATAAAATCAGCATGAATTATGTTGTGCTTATCAAAATGCTCATTCGATCCACTAATTGAATCATTTAAATTAGATTCTCTGAAAAAATAAATAAATACATCTTTAAAATGGTCTGATCTATTCTAGATAAAAATTGTCATCCAGCATTAAAAGAAATATTTACAGTCTTTGAGAGCAATTTTATCATGATAAGAACCTCCAAAACATGTCATGGAAAAAAAAAGATTCTGATTAGTTATATAACAAAGAATAACTTCCAAATTATATAAAACATCTCAACAATTAAATTTGAATTTAGTTTTAAAATGAACATGAAATAAACATTTAGCTATAAAAACAAAAGTTAATTGTGCATCTTTTATTTAGTGTACTAAATATCTATTAAAGCAATAACAAATAATTTTGGAAATTGCAAGTTATTGTTGTTTCAGAATTAAAAATACATAATAAGTGAATTAAATTTTGTTTTTAGAAAGATAAAGATTTTGTGTGGGATCTATGGAAAAGTTTACAAGAAGAAAAACCTGATATTGCTGAAATTATATCTAAAGTTGTTGAAAGGTATTTCAAATATTTAATTTGTGAGTATTGTAGTTGTACCAGTGCTCAAAATAAATGTTCAATCCCTGTAATATATATATATTTATATATATATATATATATATATATATATATATATATATATATATATATATATATATATATATATATATATATATATAAATCTGTGTGTGTGTGTGTGATACAAATACATTTGTAAATAATTTTTTAAGGAAAAAACTATACTTGCATTTCACCTGATAATTGCAATAGCATGATACAAAATGTTATATAAAATTATAATAACATTTTGTATCATGCAATAGCATGATACAAAATGTTATTATAATTTTATAATAACATTTTGTATCATGCTATTGCAATTATCAGGTGAAATGCAAGTATAGTTTTTTCCTTAAAAAATTATTTACAAATGGTTACGTAAACTAGTTACGTAAAACATAAAAAACCTATACATAAAAAACTATTGTTACAACCCTGTCTATCTTCAGGTTTGTGGTTGCTTTATAGAAATTTCTATTAAGCATAAAATATTCACACATTACCTTTTGCTAAATATTAACTTACATTTTATGTGTTTCCAAAATAATTGAAAAAAACTTAACAACACAACCTAGTAACACCGCTTGGCACTGCCAATACCACCACAAAACACTGCCAAATAACACAGTCAAATAAAACCATAACTTAGTAAGATATTATATTAAAATACTTGAACTGAAGGGAGTTTTATTTATTATGAAATTTAAACAATCGAAGACAATTGTATAATTTGAATAATTATTTCATGAATAAGTTAGTAACTTGTAAACCATTTCTAATGCATGTTCATTATCAAATGTGGTATTAAGAAATACATAAGAGCTTAGTAATTACATATTCTATTAATGGGTTCCCTTAATTCTCCCTTTACTAATAAACCCTCATTTTAGAGAAAGAGGCAGACATCATTTCCAAGGACTGTTAAAAAAAGTAAAAAGAATATGCAACAAATGTTTATGAGCATATAAAAAGATATTGTCATTAACAATGTTAATGATTATGACAAAAACGACGTAGTAGCACTAAGTAGCTTAAACACAATTAATTACAATTACAAAATATTACAAATTACAAAAACTTGTTTTGGTAATGTTACCAGTATACAGAATTATTTTTTACCTGTTTGTTTTAAATGTCAACATTTCTTTTAAAATTTAAATAAGTAATGCAAGCTTTTGATAGGTGGAAAAAAACATTGTTTTTTTCCACCTATCAAAAGCGCCACATAAGGATATATACAGATATATAAATATTATACAGATAAGGCGCCACCCATAAATGATGTCATTTAATATAGGGGGGTGGTACTGAAAAATTTGACAATAATTGACAATGGGAAGGGGTGGGGTGTTGAGACCAAAATCACGTTAATTTTTAAAAACTTTTTTAACTCTATACAAGCAGATTTTAAAGGTATTTACACCTACAATGTGGTATAGAAATGGTGTATTCGCTTTGTGGGGAATTTAATATAAGTTTCCCAAAGACTACAAATAAATTAATAGTTTACTAACATTTTACTATCATTTGACTGCAAATCTAATTGTTTACAAATATCAACTATTTTTATATAAAATTCACAATTGTTATTCGCTCCCTAGCAGAAAATAATCTTTGAAGCAAACACCAAAAGTCATTTATCATCATTTCAAATACAATTGTCATAATTTCAAATATGAAACTCTAATTGGTGTCTAGCAGCCTGTAAAATGTGATGCAGTTCAGACACATAAAGTCATTATTGCAAATACGAAACCCTAATTGCTCCTAAGAAGCTTGAAGAAATTATTTTAGGCAGCTTGCGCTGACAGGAGCAAGATCATTATTTTGATTGTGATGTAAACAATTCTGATAATTCAATAAAACAAATATGGATAAAGCTGCATTGTTTAACTTTTTGATGATCTTGTATGGAAATACTCTTCCCGATAAAAAAAAGGCCAAGTCCATAGTCTATGGAATTCATTAAAGGAAGAGAAACTTGAGTACAAGGATCTTGCATCATTAATCAATTGATTAATGTATATAATCAATTCATTTAATGAAAAGACAATGAAGTTCAGAGATTTTGAGCTAATACTCCAAAACAGTAGGCCCCCACATATATTTCTCTTAGGTTTGATAAGAATTCTTCACAGTTTGTAGAGCCAACTAATGAGCGGTGTAACTAGAGATGAAAGCGGCCATGATATTATTTGTAAAAAAGAGAAAGAAACTTTACAACAATGGGAAATTTAAGCAATAAAATCTTTAACATACTGAGGAAATTTATCTGAATTTCTTTTTTAATTTGAAGATATTAAATCATTGTTAATGCTCTGCAGGTTTGTATTGTTATAGAAAATCGCTTTCCATGTCTTCCTTTTTATAAGCTCTTCTGTTTTTTTTTAATAACTTTAATTTTTAGGTTTTTTCTGATGGTATAAGAATATTCTTGATAGCATAATTAAAATTTACTTTCTCTTTAAAAGTGAGAACTTTTCTTGAGAAAAGTGCTCAACTGTTCGAGCAAATATTATATTACGTAATATTTTGTATTTGGAAATAAAATACATATATATATAAAATATACATATATATGTATATATATGATATCAGGAATTAGAACCATTTATAAATATATGTATATATATATATATTTATATATGTATATATATATATATATATATATATTTATATATATATATACATATATATATATATATATATATATATATATATATATATATATATATATATATATATATATATATATATATATATATATATATATATATATATATATATATATATATATATATATATATATATATATATATATATATATATAGTAGAAAATAAAACTATGTGATTTTCACAACTTTAAGTTTCATGCTGTTGCAATCATCTGGTGAAATATAAATATAGTTTGTTCGTTTAAAAAGTTATATGCAATTGAAACTATACAGAAAAAACCTATACAGAAAAAACTTTTTTTTATTGTTACGACCGGGTATATCTAATCTTCAGGTTTGTGGTTGCTCAATAGAAATTTATTTTCGTGACGACACTTGGAGATCAACTCTGTTTTTTTATTGAGTAGCTCTTCAGCATTTTTATAAAGCAAAATAATCAGTTTTTCATATAAGCATAGTAAACATTTTTTTGTTTCATTGTTGTAGGCTTTTTTTAGGATAAACCAAGTTAATTCTGGTGTTTCTTTCAGTTTTTCTCTAGTTTCCCATATATGTTTTGAGAGAGTGGTTGCATTTGAAAGTTTCTTATTTAAAAATGATTGCTTTTGTTTGCATACCTCTTTTTCCACACTCCTTCTGATAAACCAATGTATGCTTTGCTGGGAGTGTTTGGGGAAGATGTTATACATTTGTAAATGATGTTTGTCGCTCTACAATTTTTATTCAGCTTGCAATTGCAAGGGAGATTTTCAGTGTTGTTAATTAAATTTATTTTTTTGTTGTGGCTTTTTATAATTTTTGAAATGTTGTTTGAGCAGCTGTAGCTCATTTTTGTAGTGCTTCGATAAATATATATATATATATATATATATATATATATATATATATATATATATATATATATATATATATATATATATATATATATATATATATATATATATATAAATTTTTGTTGTTCTTCTCCTACTTTTCAAATCAAGTTTTTCAGTGTGATTATTATAATGTTATAATGTTTATTATTTAATTTGTTTTTAATGCAATTTTACTGTTATTTGAAATAAAAGAGTTTAAAACGCATATAGTTTAATCGCATAGTAAATTATAGTTATCAAAACATAAGCGGAGAAGTAACTCATATTAAGAGGATTTTAAAATAGTTAATGCTTTTATTTTATATTTTATTAAAAATACAAAATACTAAGTGTTACATATTTTAATCCAATCAAAATGTGTTTTACATTTTAATCCAATTGTAACAAATTTTATATTGCATCCAATTGAATTTGAATTAAACATTCTGATTGACTTAAAATACATTTACAATCTGTGTATATATATATATATATATATATATATATATATATATATATATATATATATATATATATATATATATATATATATATATATATATGTATATATATATATATATATATATATATATATATATATATATATATATATATATATATGTGTATATATATATATATATATATATATATATATATATATATGTATATATATATATATATATATAGTAGAAAATAAAACTACGTGATTTTCACAACTTTAAGTTTCATGCAAGAAAGTTGTGAAAATCATGAAACTTAAAGTTGTGAAAATCACGTAGTTTTATTTTCTACTATATATATATATATATATATTATAGCTCTGACTTTCTTGAGTTTATCGAGCAATTTCTTGATAGTATATGCACAAAATAGCATCACTACATATATCTATATATATATATATATATATATATATATATATATATATATATATATATATATATATATACACACACACACAGGGGTTAAAGTAGAATAGTGAATCAAGTGGAGCGGTGTTAAAAAGTTCCAATTGGATGCGGAATAGCCAATTTGGGTGGGCAATCATTCATTTTAACTTTTGCTGTGGGTGTATATTTATTAGGTGCACTTTTGCTGTATTTCGAGGTCTCGCATGATTTCTAATACTACTTATGTCCACAATTATTTGTTTATGTCAAATGTTTTTCTTGAATGGTTATACTAGGGAAAAACTTTAAAATGAGCTAATTTCTGGTGTTCAAACAGAAACGTAATAGCCTAAACAAGAAATAGTTATGTTTATGCAATTGTTATAGTAAATTTACAATTTATTAACTTGTTGCTCTCATGTTTGGGGCAGAGGGGTCTCAAATTTTAGGGCTTTTTTTTTTACCAAGGCTTTAATCATCACAATTTGTTGAAAAGTATCTTTTTTTGACATAAGTATAAATATATAAATGTTTGGAGTTTTCTCCATGTCTGGTTGGCTAGCTCATATGAAAAGTTAGCTATATCAAACACAAAAAAAATGTGAGCTTTCTTAAAATCTTAATGAAATATTTTATTTTATTTAAAGATCTTTTAAGTCATTTATAAATTACCCCAATTTGAATTTAATTGTAAGCAAAAAATAAAAAGTTTTTTCTTGCCGAGTCATAAGTTTTAGCAAAAATTGAAATAGCTGTTTAACTTCCATAAAAAATTAGTGCGCAAAGTGAAAATGATCGTCTACTTTAAAGAGATAAATTAGGCATTGTGTAATATATGGACAACCTTATTCTGAAAAAAAACAAAAAAACAACTCAAAAATGAGGTTGAACAGTTGCAAATAAATATTGAGTGAAGCAGAACAATATCTTGATTTGTCAGCTATAGAGGAACAGCATTCCTCTATAGCTGACAAATCAAGATATCGTTCTGCTGGCAAATCAAGATAGCGTTCCTCTGTGTCCCCCCCCCCTTATTTAACCCCTATATATATATATATATATATATATATATATATATATATATATATATATATATATATATATATATATATATATATATATATATATATTTATATATATATATATATGTATATATATATATATATATATATATATATATATATATATATATATATATATATATATATATATATATATATATATATATATATATATATATATATATATATATATATATATATATATATATCAGGGGTTAGAAACCTAAACTCTCAATTTTGGGTTTCTGAGGGTTTTAGAACCCTTAAGGGGTTCTAAAACCCTCAGAAACCCAAAATTGAGAGGTTTTAGAACCCAGAACCAGAAAAATGTTCTGGAACCCCTTTCTCAGAAACCCAATTTTCGGGGGTTCTAGAATCCCACCGGTGGTAGAACCCTTTTTTTTTCAAAGATTTCTAGAATGCTTTTTTAGAACCCCACTTTTTCAGGATTCCAAAAACCTTGGGGTTCGAACCCTCTTTTTAAATCAGGGTTTTGTATTAAAAAATAAAACCTACTTTAAGATTTTTTTCAACTTATAAATATTTTTGTTTTTGCATTCGCTGCTTAGCTCAATTACAAAATTATTCTTTTTTCTATTCTGTAAAAAATATTCCTGATTTACTAAAACTCTATTTTAATAAGACAGCAATAGCCGATATAAACACAGCTATTCACTGTTTATAAAAACAAGTCAAAGAGAAGTTATTTTTTTAGCTTAAACATATTTCATATTATTTATTCAACTATAGTCTCTATAAAGAATTTTAAAATTGGATGTAACATGGAAGAATAAAATTAAAGAATTAATTTATACATTACTGTTTCTAAGATAGTTTACTAAATATGAATAATGTTACGTTTACCCTTTTCAGACAATTAATAAAAAAAGCTTTGAGAAATATTTAGAATCATATCATATATTTTTCTTAAAATATTCTTCATCAGTAAAAAATGAATTAAATAAAAAAATTAGCAGCAACATAAAAACAAAAAAATATATACACAAGCATTTAGTTTTAGATAAACCAATTTAACAAGAAAGTGAATTTATTTTGCCTCCATCTTGTCCAGGTAAATAAAATAGTATCCATATTTATACATTGTCTTTTGAATTCAATCAGTAATTTTTGTTTCATTATTAAAACATTCATAATGTAATCAGGAAAATCGACAATGAATTTCAAAATACAATTTTATATAAATAACAATAAGAAATATTTTTAGATTTCTCTCAACCTCCAAAAAAGAAAATAAGGAAAACCATCATTTAAACTTTTGTAACCAAAAATAAAATACCATTAAAATAAAAATGAATAAAGAAACTTACGAAAATGCTTAAGTGGAGGAAGTAGCAATTAATGATAAACCATTTACTTTCATAAATGATAGTGGCTTAAGAAAACTTTTGGATTCAATTGGGGAAGGTTTAAAATTTCAGTATTAACTGGCAGGTTAAAAGCCCATCTAGAAGAAAAGGGTTAGGAAATTAACGAGTAACATAAAAATAACTTATTAAAATTTGACACTGTAACTAAAAATGAAAAAAAATATTTTTCTGAGTTTGCAGAATGTGGAAAATGGAAAGATAAAGCTTAGGTGGGTATATTTTATGATAAAATATACAACTTAGGTGGGTATATTTTATGATAAAATATACAGCTTAGGTGGGTATATTTTATGATAAAATATTTATCTTAAGTATAATGATGATAAAATATATTTTATGAGCTTTGATATTGATGTAACTTCAAAATTTTATATAATTTTTTTTATATATTTTATATATTTTTTTTTTAGAATTTAAAAACAATGACTTAATCCATAGATTTAGAACTGCTCAAAAAATAAATTAAGTACTCCATAATACTATAAATAGTTAAAAAATAGGAATATGAAACAACCAATTTTAAATGTTTTGACTAAATGGTCATCGGCTTTTGATGTGTTACAATTTATTATGTCATTGCAACATTTATATTATAAATAAAAAGAAGGATGATACCATTACATTCTCATTGAAAAAATGGAAAGTGTTGCAAATGAAAATCTTTATTCAATGCAACCTGCTAAAATAGCAACTAAAAAATTAAAAGCTTAAAAAATTAAAATAATAAACATTAGGTGATACCTACAAAATTTGGAATATTTGCAAAGTATGACTTAGAAAAAATAGAGGGCTAAAGTATGTTAGCGAAAACATTGTATGAGGAAATAGAATGGAGAGGTCATGAAATATTATATAAACCTGTGATTTATGCTGGATTATTTCTTGATCCATAGTATCATTGTAAATTAAGCAAAACTCAAATTAAAATGGCATTATCTCATCTAGAAATATTGGGCTTAAGGTTACTAAAGTTGAAGAGAAAATATGTCAAAGTTTAAACTTGAAGGAGGAAACTGAGTTATAAATATAATGTGAGAGTTTAAGAAATTAAAACAGAAAAAAAAAAATGATGAAGATCAAGATAAAGAAGTAAACACCACTTTAAACAATGGAGAAAAAAAATTTACTATTAATACAAAACATTAAAAAACAAATTTAATGCTTTTTCTCCTAATTACAAAAATGATCAGTCTATTGAATAAAATATGGATGTGTTATCATGATGGGAGAGTCAGAAGTTATTTTATCCACTTTGTTATGAAATGGCACAAGTAACTCAAGGTGTACCATCAACTTAAGTATTGATTGAACATTTATTCAGTTCTTTAAGATTTATAACAAATCCTCTCAAAAAGAAACTAAATTAAAGGCATGTTTTCGTAATTATGTTTATAAGAATGAATAATATTTACACAAAGAGCTATCAAAATAAACAAAAACTTAAAAAACATAAATGTAAAATGAAAAAAACATTTTGAATAAAAGTGTAATACAATGTATGTATTACAAAATAGTTTTCTCTATGTAAGTAGAACATCTTAACAGCATAAATGTTTATAAATATAAATGTTAACCTGATTAAGAGGTGCTCTGGAAGCCCTTGAGGTTCCAAACCCTTTTTTACGCAAAGGGTTTTAGAACTCTAGTTTCAGAAACCTAGTTAAAGTAGTTCTAAAACACCAAGGTTTTTCATACCCTGTTTTGCAATAGGAATTCCAGAACCTGTTCTTTAGAACCCTTATGATTGTGGTTCCAGAACCCGGGAGCTCTAGAACTTCGAATTTAGGTCGGAGTTCTAATCCTTGATATATATATATATATATATATATATATATATATATATATATATATATATATATATGTATGTATATGAAGTTAATATATTAATATTAGGTATACAATTTGCATATATAAGGTGTGTCTATCCACCAGTTTGGTTTGGCTTATCAGCCAATGCTGATGCATGAGCTAATGCTGAATAATCAACCAATGCCATCAGCCAACTAATAGGCCAATGGTTAAGCCGATTAATTGGTTGCTGGTTACCAATAACATAGGCTAGTAGGTCGAGTCACTGCTGATGTATAAGTACATGTTTTATATATACTCTATATTCTTAATATTTTTATAATACCTTTATATAAATACAATAAAATCTATTATTATCACAATCGGCCTATGCCATTAGTACATCACTGATATATATATATATATATATATATATATATATATATATATATATATATATATATATATATATATATATATATATATATATATATATATTGTTTTTGTAAAATAAAGTCTTTTTATTTATGGTACTCGATTTGACATTTTATAGTTCATCATAAGTGTTTCTATAATGACATTTTTATAATGAAGTAATTTTGAACTTATTTCATCAAAAGAGGTTTTAAAATTAAGTTAAGAAAACAAAGTTATTTACTTAAAAGGACAAAGCTTAAAAGACTGAGCTGTCAAACCAAATTTAAGTATGGAAAAATTGAAGGAAAAAAAAGGTACATTAAAGGATTGAAAAAGAGGGTATATTGAACAGGTGTTTAAAACATAAAAGTTATAATAAAATATAAAAAAAATAATGAAAAACCTAAATTTATTCTTCCTAGGGAAAGTACTTTTTTTTAATTCAGTATTTTCAGACAAAAAGTACTTTGGTTTTACTTTTATATATATATTTTTTTTTTCAATACTTTTTAATGATATTTTTTAATTATATATTTTTTAAACACATAATCTTTTTATATTTATAATTAGATAAAATTTTTAAACCATAAACAAAAACTATAGCACATGCACTAAAAGCAAATGAAAATTTAACCATTAAGGGCATTTCAACTGCATTAATGCTATAACAACTGGTTTATATATGATAAAATCTAGAAAATGCAAAGATAAACAAATGCCATAAACAATATGTCAAGCTTTACATCACTGTATTTGCTGTAATAATTTAGTTTATTCTAGGTAGTAATTAATTGTGCCCAATACCAATCAATTATTTTAACAAACTTACTTTAAAACATTTTATATTTTTTTATCCTATAATTTTTTATCAAGTAAATCATTTTAACTATTAGATAACTTTGTATTTTAGAGAACAAGAAAAATCTGATGTGAAAGATTTAAAAGTTTTGTTAGTACTTCAGCAAAAAGATATTCACATAAAAAACTTAGAAGAAGTAAGAATGTTTACAATCAATATATTTTTATTATTCATGATAATGGTATGGATGATTTGTAATGATTTGTACCATTTATAATGATTATGGCTGATGATAAGGATGGTGGATAATAAAAATAAGGATGGTGGATAAAAAAAGTTTTAGGGTGTTGGATGATGAAAGGTAGCAATAATAAGGGTGGGGAATAAGTGAGATGTTAAAGATGGCAAATTTTGGTGGTCGATAATGATAAGGAGATATATGAGCATTTCCAAAAAATCACACACAGAAACTCATATATGTTTTGTCTATTATTTTCATAATAATAAAAAATCTCCAATTTACTATCATTTAATTCTAATCTCTTTAAATATTTTGTAAACAAAGAATGGTATACTTTAGTAATGTTATCAAAAAATAAATTAAGTTTGTAATGGAATTAGGTACAAAACAGAAAATTGCTAATTTTAGTTACTAGATAAACAAAACTTTAATAAAAAATATTAGCAGAATACCTTTTTAATTATATTTTATATATTAGCAAAGATTTCCAAAAAGTTACAGGATTGCGCTTTGTATCATAGAGTCACAGTAATCAGTTAAATGCAGTTCATGAATGGTCATGCAGGGAAGTCATGCACGAAGTTTGCAAATTTGTCAAGTTCATGTAGTTATTTTTGTTTTATTAAATTTTATACTATATCTCTACAACTCATTTAATATATTTTTGATGAGAACTAGCAGTCATCAAATATTTCTAGAGTATAGCATTTAAAAAATCATTCTAGTGAATATCATTTAGAAAATCATTCTAGTGTATAGCATTTAGAAAATTATTCTAGTGTATAGCATTTAGAAAATCATTCTATGTTATTCAAACTATTGCAATATTAACACTTAAAAAAATAAAATAGTCAAGATATAAATATTTAAACATTCAGGTAACCTAATTTATGATAAAACTATTTTTATTATAGTTGTTCTCTTTAAGATAATCATAATAGTATTGTTTTAAGTCCTAGCTTCTAATAGTAAAAACAAATAAAAATAAAAAATCATGCGCAGAAATAAAAAAGCCCATATGAAAAAAGCTGATTATGAAAAGGTGTTGGACAATGACGACTAGTAATGATAAAAATGGTAAGTGGAAGGTTATAATGCATGTTAATGTTATGGTAGCTATTAATGATTGTTTTGATTAATTTTAATAACAATTTATAGTAATAAATAAGATAATAGACGATGATGTAAAACAGTAATAAAGAAGTTAAATGATTCTGATGTTTTCTGAGGGTAGCAGCTATTGATGATGCGCAATACACATAGAAATTTGATAATAAAAGTATCAATAAAAATTGAAATATTGATGATGTGATATATTGTTGATTGTAATGGTTGATGATGTGTAATAATAATAAAGATTAATGTTGTCACGGCAATTTAATATCAGTTATCACAAAGGATGAATGATAATAATAAAGATTTTAGTTTTTAGTTTACTTTAAAATGGTTGAAAAAATAAATTGTATACATAGTTTAAATATTAAATTTTTTTTATTAAATTTCAATTTTTCATCTTTTATTATTTTAAATTATTTGCATTTTTTTAAAATAGAAATCACTTGATCTTCAAACACAGTTAAAAAATGTTAATGAAAGGTCTGTATATTTGTTACTATTAAAAATAAAGTGCAGAAGCATATTTGTTTGTTTAAAAAATGTTAATGAAAGATCTGTGTATTTGATACTATTTAAAATAAAGTGCAGAAGCATATTTGTTTGTTTAAAAAATGTTAATGAAAGGTCTGCGTATTTGTTACTATTAAAAATAAAGTGCAGAAGCATATTTATTTGTTTAAAATTTTTAAATTTTATTAGATTATCTTCTTATATTGTGGAAGAGCAAAAATGGAATGAGAATTTAAAGCGGTTTGAAATTGAGAAAGAAAGGTTAACAAAAGAAATAGAAGTACTTGCTGAAAAAGTTAGTCTTTAAAAGGAATTAAAACTTTAAAATTCTCTAAAAGAAAGTAAAATTTTTCAAAAATTTTCAAAAAAAATTCAATGTTTCATAGTAGCTAGTACTCACACTTTACATCATAGTAGCTAGTACTTACACTTTACATCATAGTAGATAGTACTTACACTTTACATCATAGTAGCTAGTACTCACACTTTACATCATAGTAGCTAGCTCATAGTATAGCTAGCTCATATATATAGCTTAGCATCATAGTAGCTAGTACTCACACTTTACATCATAGTAGCTAGTACTTACACTTTACATCATAGTAGATAGTACTTACACTTTACATTATAGTAGCTAGTACTTACACTTTACATTATAGTAGCTAGTACTTACTTTACATCATAGTTTCATAATGTTTATGAACTGTCAACATAAGTATTATTGCTTTGTAATTAAAAAATTAACTTTTCAAATTCTTTTTGAGTTAAGGGTGAAAGAGTCTCACTCAAACATTATGGAGACCGAGGCAATGAGTAGAATTTCAAAGTTACAACATAAAAATGCAGGTTTATTTTTTTTTTCTTTTACCACATGTATGCCATTAAATTTTTATTTTTGTTCAATTTGTTCAATGAAGATAAATTTTACTTGTTGTAGCAAATATGAATATGTATATGCTTTATATGAATTAATGTGTATATTTATATATATTACCACAACTATAGATAGTATCTTTTTATCATTTTACATAATGTACAAATTTTTCCTTGAAAAGATATAATAATCTAACAAAAATCAAAATTCTACATTTGAAATTATAGATTTGTCTACTTTTACTCTATGTATTTTTTCCTCAAAATTTATACTCTAACCTTCTGAGTACAATAATCTACCTTTATACTCTAACCTTCTGAGTACAGTGATCTACCATTATACTCTAACCTCCTGAGTACAATAATCTACCTTAATACTCTAATCTTCTGAGTACAATAATCTACCTTTATACAAGTTGAGATAATAAATATAAATAGATGTACCATTTTAAAATGAAAACTCAAAATTAATTTTACCTTTGGTGTGTGAACTGTTAACCTAAGTGTTCTTGTTATGTAATCAAAAAGTTAATTTTTTTTTTTTTTCAAGTTGACCTAAAAAGCGCATTAAATAAAACAAAGTAAAAAAAGAAGCAAAATAAATAAAAAAAGAGAAAAACAACTTTTATTGATGTCTATACATCAATAAAAGTTGTTTTTCTCTTTTTGATTTGAACATTATTTACACTAGTTAAACATTTTAATAAATTTCACTTTACTTCACACATTTCATCTTCACTTTTATCTCTGACAAGTTATGACTTAAGCATTATTGGGTATCTCAAAATAGAAAATGTCTTTGAAAATCTGCTCCAAAATAATTGAGTGAACCATTGTTGACAAGTTATTGGCTAGTGGGATGTATTTTACTGCGACTGGGGCTGGTTCTAACACCAATTGACCGTTTTGTAAAATAATTATTATGAGTTTGAGTTGTCAAAATCACTATAATAAAAAAAGAATTTTATCAGATTAAAAAGTAAACAAATAGAAAAATCAATTAAGATGTGACAAATGAATGAGAATGAATGAAGGATTAGCTAAATTGCTGAAATCATGCAATTTTATAATAATATTTTTATGATAAATTATGTAATTAAGATGTGAAAAGTGAATATTAAGATTAGTTAAGTGATTAGTTTAATAATTGTTAGAAAATCTAAATAAAACAAAATTTTTATGAGTGCAGTGTGTTAAAAGAAGAAGATTTATGTAACTAATTTGAAGTGAGTAAGATTTATATAACCAATATATTTGTTATGAGGCGTATATATATATATATATATATATATATATATATATATATATATATATATATATATATATATATATATATATATATATATATATATATATATATATATATATTAAATATATATTAAATATATATACATTCGTTATAGGGTGAATATGTTACTTATGCAACTTCGCTTTAATATATTAATAAAAACTAAAAGATTTATTTACTTGGTTTTTTTGCAATTAATATTTGCAGAATATAATTTTTATATACTTTACTTTGATTATTCTCTAAATATTGCGAGTAAACATCGATAAATATTGCGAGTAAAATAATCCAATATACACAATGTTTTGACCACAGTATATTTTTTTGATTGACAATTTAAGTTATTATGTTTTTTCATTTGGAACTATCATGTAATGATTGTTAGCATATGCTCAAATGAGGGGCAACTTCGTTGTTAAAGAAAAGATTATACTGAAAATAAATTAGGTTCTTTGATCACCCAAATTTTTAAACTACCAAGTACCGTTTGAAAGAAAATCAAATTGTGTTTAAATTGCACTGCAAAGCTTCAGATTTTATCTATAAGAATTAAGTAGTGGATGAATGGTGATTCCTCTCCTCAGAAATGTATTGCAATCACCAATGGCGTTTTAGAGAGCCCGAGACCTGTACTAGGGTGTGTCAATTTTAGACTTTTTTTGAAAAAAAAGTTTAATAAAATTTGGGGTATAACTAAAAGTTGCGAAATTTTACGGAGAATCTAAATCTGTTAAAATTTTTTAAATCAGAAAAATATTTACTTAGGTGATTAGCCTTTTTATGAAAGTATTAACGGTTTTTATTTCCTTTTAAACGGAACAACGACGTTACCGGACAATACTGTACGTAAAAAAAAACAGACTTTTAAACAACAAAACAAATTTACATTAAGTTTATAAAAAAATCATTTAACTTAATATGTATAAAGTCTTTAAAAAATTTTTGTATTAAATGCGTAAAATAACTTTTTGTTAAAAAAAAAAATTTACTCAAACGTAATTTTTTAATCTTAATAATGGTCAGTAAATTAATTTTTCATTGCCGCATTTAGTAAACAACTGCGAACTGCATATTGTTAAATATAAATTTAAGAACTTTTGATCAATTGTTTTCATTCTTAAAATATTAAAATAAAAAAATTTTTTTCATTACTAAACAATAATAAATTCTCTTTAAAAGTTTTATAACTTGGAAGAATAATGGCACTCAAAACCAGAATAAGTACTTGTACGCAAATTAGTGTTGCATTTGGTACAGGAAAACAATTTCTAGTTTCAGAATTACCAACCAACAGAGATGTTATAAAATATGCAATTTTATTAAGAGAGGGCTGCGAAGACATAAAAAAAAGAAATTATCCTGTAAAAGAGATGGCCAAAGATATACTTCCAGCTTTATTACACCAGTGGTCGAGTGCAAATTTGGAATTTACATCGCCTAAATTAATTACTGATAAAACAATTTGTGATAAAATAGTGACTTTGTGGAACAACGCTTCAGCAATAGCTTGTCCAAGAAAAAAAGGAGCTAAACAAATAATAAAATTTAAAGAAAAACTTGATAAACTTTTTGATACACTACTATGCAAATGTCCAATTGTAAAATGTGATGATTTTATTTGTTCTGATGATTGTGATAATGAAGTTCATTTTAAATGCAAATGTATCAAAGAGTACAAAATACCATCTATTGACGTTAAGTTTATATATTTCAAAGAATTAAAACTGGAACTGTTAGCAAGTTTCAAATTGGTTTACCTGATAGAATTGAAACCAGGAAACAGTTCAAAAGATTACTTAAAAAAGATCGAGAAAAATATTTTGAGAATAAATACAGCAATGTTATTTTAACTAAAAAACAAAAAATTGAGTCAGATCAGATAAACTTTCAAAAAGAAAGTGATTTTAGTAATGAAATAGAATTAAATGATAACATTGATGATATTACTAATGTAGAATTACCTTTAGTACTAGAAAAATCATTAGGAAAAAAAAGATGTTACAATACCTTAGAAATTTCACACATAGCTATGAATAGGGTAAGGTATAGTTCTTTTTAAATAAATTTGTTTTTTAGTAATGTATTTATCCTTATAAAGGTATATATATATATATATATATATATATATATATATATATATATATATATATATATATATATATATATATATATATATATATATATATATATTTTAAAAGTAATTCTATTTCTGTGTAAATTTTGCTCACATAAATATGGTCTATCTGCGCGTGCTACAGCTGCAATTGCTACAGCAACACTAATTGATGCAGGATTAATAACATCTGATGATAAAAAGTTAATTATTGATCATAGTAAAGTTTCGAGAGCGCAAGAAAAAGTTATCTCTGATCTTAGTAAAGATTTTGACAAAATAGCAATAGTGGAGAAGTGAAATGCATATTTTTTGATGGGAGAATTGATCAAACCGAGCAAATGATTGAACTTGATGACTCAAATGCAAAATTTCCAGTAACAGTGAATTAAGAACATTACTCTGTTTGTATGGAACCTGGAGGAAAATATTTGTTTCACTTTACTCCTGAGAAAGCAACAAAAAGTGTTAAACATGCAGAGATTATAGCAAATAAAATTGTTGAATGGCTGACTGAGAGAGGTATTGACAAGTCTTTACTGGCTGTTGGTGGAGACTCTACAAATGTAAACACCGGTTGGGAGGGTGGAGTCATCAAACATATAGAAATAAAATTAGGAAAAAAACTTGTTTGGCTTATATGTCAACTCCATACAAATGAGTTACCACTGAGACATCTTATAACCAATTTAGATGGTCAAACGAAATCAAACAATAAATGGTCTGGTGTTATTGGTTCCATGCTTGATCATGCTACAGATCTAGATATAAATCCAGTATTTGAAACTATTAAAATTGGCAATCCACTTATTTCTCTCGATGATAAAATAATAAATGACCTGTCTGCAGATCAATTTTATGGTTATAAAGTTGTTTGTGCCATTAGAAGTGGTATTTTACCACCAAAATTTCATTTGGGCCTGTTTCACATTCAAGATGGTTAACTACTGCTAACAGAATATGTAGAATATGGATGTCTAAACATGGAATTCAAGGTAAAGATTTAGAAAATTTAAGATCTATCACCGAGTACATTGTAGGTGTTTATTTTCCTTGTTGGTTTAAGATTAAAGTTGAACATTCTTGGATTGAAGGTCCTAAACATGTGCTTTACCAACTGCAGCAACTTAAATTTCAAAAAGAAGATGTCATTAAAATAGTATCACCCTCTATTCAAAGATCAGCTTGGTTTTGTTTCAGTGAGTGTATACTACAAACATTGTTGTGTTCTAATACTGAAGAGGATAGAAGTGTAGCTATTAATAAGATAAAAGATATTAGAGGTACTGGAAATAAAGATCTACAAAAAGGTGATTCCTCTCCTAGACCAATGTACCAATGTACACTCATGAAAAGAGAGAAGGATTTGTCCGAACTCAATAGGCGAGTAGAAAGTTAATGCCTAAAAATAATAGTAAGCAAGACCTTGAAAGTTTGACACAAATGTTTTTGTATTAAATTTATAATATTTATTGAAATAATTCGGGTTTTTTTTTTTATTATATTGCTGTATTTCTAGCATCAATACCAATAAAGTTATTACGCGATGTTAAGGCAAACTGTATTTAAAATACATTGAAAAATATTTTAATATATATAAATTAATCTCAATCTAATTTCAGTTTTAAATTAATATGCATATTAAAAATTAATTTCAAATTCTAATTTTGAAATAAGAAATATTTCATTTATATTTTATACAAATTCTTAAAGAAAGTACTATAATATCTAAAATTAGTTTTAATCAACATTTATATTTCAACTGATATTTATCAAACAAAGTAGAAAAAAAGCTTATTAATTTCCAAGTAAAAACCGGGTTTTTTTGAGAAACCAGGTCAAAATTTTATTGAAATATAAAAAGTTAAATCACCTAAGCAAAAAAATTTTTAATTCAATTTTTAAAAACATATTTGGATTCTCCGTCAAATTTTGCAACTTTTAGTAATTCCCCAATTTTTTTCTTGAAAAAAATCAAAAATCGACACACTCTAACCTGTACTAACACCACTTGTTAGGGTCGTGTCCTTGCAACAGATCTCACCGCCTGCACTTTATGTCATGCTAATCAATATTGCAATATAATTAGACTACACTACAAAAGCCAAAAATCCCAATCCCTATCCCAGTTTTACAGCTCCAACATTCTTAGAGATCTCGTGAGGGTGGTGAGGGATGTGTGTGGTGTGACCATAAACAAATATGTAAATACATATAAATATTCAGAATATATTCGTTTACAGTTACCTCTTAAATCTTTTTGACTAATTTATAATAATTTAAAAAAAAAATAATATTTCAAGTAAAATATATAGTTATTATTATATATAATGTTGAGAAATAATGGTGGATTTTATTAACATTATTTTTCATTTTAAAATTGGTTGATGGTACTTAATTATGAACCAAAGCGACAAAAAAATTAGACAGATAGAGAAACTATATCAGCTGCAGCAAAACAATTTAATATATTATGTACAATATTGACTAATAAATTATGGGGAAAATATCAAACTCATTCTATAGGTGCTAAACAATTTTTTTTAAAAACCAAAAAGAAGCTCTTGTTCAAATTATGGGAAAAACATCAAACACACTCTATAGGTGGTAAACAATTTTTTTTTTAAAAACTTGTTCAAAGACTGCTTTATATAGCCCTTTGAAGATTTCCTTTCACAATAATGTGGCAAAGATCTACTACTTATTTCTTTACCATAAGCTTGTTTTGATGTTCTTTATTGCAGAAGTCTATTCAAAAAAGTTGGCATAATAAATGTTTAGCATCACGTGATTATCTCATTCCAAAATAGGCATACTTAAATGACACTAAGAACTGCTGAAGAGCTTTTGCAAGCAAGAGCAGAAGCATTTAATGAGAATCGCGTTCAGACATTTT
Organism: Hydra vulgaris; assembly: GCF_022113875.1. NCBI lineage: Eukaryota > Metazoa > Cnidaria > Hydrozoa > Anthoathecata > Hydridae > Hydra > Hydra vulgaris. Next base: position 26,628,182 of record NC_061165.1, read on the forward strand.
GTTACGATTTTCAACCATTTTATGAACATCTTAACATCAAAAACTACCAAAATTTAATTTATAACTGTGATGAAACTGGCCTTTCATCTGTGCCAAGTATCTCAGCTAAAGTAATTGCATTAGTGGGTGCTTGTCAAGTAGAAAAGTTTTCTATTGGTGAATGTGGCACACTAACAATATACCTGGTCACCGTCAATGCAGCTGTAGACAGCTAACCATAATTTTTCATATTTAAGGGAACAAAGATTCCAGATGCATCTAAATTTCCTTATTTGACTAAAAAGTTATTTGACTATTAAACCAATCACAGTTAGCATGGATCCTTATAATACCTACCTAGCTGTCCCAAGAGCGCCACTTATACGGAAAGTTAGTGGTACACAAAAAAGTACCCAGTGATGCAAATTTTGAAATCATTTAATTTTGTCCGCAGAAAATAATTTAATTTGAATGTTCAAATTAAGTCAAATTTCGAATTCATAGTGCACCAATGAAAACACATGTAGAATTTGAACCACTCAATATAATTTGATAAAAATTGGTGCAAATGTAGCCAATAGTCACACCAAACTTTGGACAAAATTTCAGCCTGATTGGATGACTGGTGTAGGATTTATTGCAGTTTTAGTTGAAGTTTTGTCGTTTTTTGCTACTTATACCTCAAAGCGTTACTGATTATTTTGAAATTCGATCACTATTTTTAAAATAACGGTTACATGAGTGCTCTACTATGTAATACCAACAATTTTTGTTATAATTATTTTATCAGTACATGTACTGTTTTCATTTTATAGACCAAAATAGTGTTTTGCTACTTAAAGCTTGATTTGAATTGGCTTATGCCAATGGCGTTGACACGGCCTTCAAAGTGGAGGGGGTCAACCCGTCAATTTCTAAAATAAAATCCATAATTTCTAAAATAATTGCCTTTATTTCTAAAACAAAAGGTATTTGCAAAAAAAAAGTGGGCAAGCCATGGCTCCCTTGACAGCCATATATGCTTCGTTTGAATATACCAACATTTCCTAAGGTATAAACTGCTGCAAAAAAAAGTGCAAAACCTGGTCAAAGGACTACCAGTTAGTCAAAGGACTAGGTACCAGTTAGTAAAACAAAAAAAAAAGTAGATCTAAAATATTTTGTATTGACCTCCTTAAATACATTTACTTTTAAAATGAAGTGAAAACTATTTAAACCCTATTTTTTACATTGTATTACCATCAATTATCTAATTACATTTTAAGAAATGTTTTTTTGATTTTCTCCACCAAAAGATTATTAATAAATAGCTCAATGTACTCTTTTAATACAAATACTCTATAATACTACTTTTAAAGATGGTGAAAATATTAATTATACGCCGTAAAATATGAATTTCAGCAGCCTAATTTCTAATAACTCAAATGATGTTCTTTAAAGATGCTTACTGTTTAGATCAACTATGTAGCGCAACAATCTTTCTTTATACTCTGGATGATTATTATTTCGCTTATACCTCGACCAATGTTGATAAAAATCTTGATGAGAAGTTTCAACAGTTTGTTCACTATAGGGCCCCAAGGGGGATCCTTTGTGACTGATGAAATCCTTGATATGGTAGAAGAGAGCGTGAATTTTGGGTGTTACGCTTGCACTAGTTATCATTAGGTAACACTTTTTGAAATTTTAAATTTTTTCAGCAAAATCCAGATGAAGGGTGTATCCAAAGAAAGCCTTGACAACTAAATTAAAGCTTTTGAATGCTTCAATTATGCACTCAATATTGGGAACCATGTTTGTGTCAGCAAGTTGCTGCAGCATTTCCACATTTTTAAGAAGCTGCATTCATTCTCCTTAAACTGGCTCCCGTGATACGGGCTCAGTTGAATGCGGAGAGCAGCTGGCCACTTGACAGCTTCTATCCAAGCAGTTTTAAGGATCTTGAAAAGATGGTTGACAACTCCTAAGAGGAGATGCAATTCCATCGGTGGAACGATTTCCAAAATCAGAACATTGACAGGCCCGCAGATGATTGGCTTTCGAATGACATTGCCAAACAGCTTTGCATTAGCAACAACCCCGATTGCTGAAAAGACTCAAGGCTTGAATTAATTGCGCCCAGTGTTTGCAAGTTTCCAGATTTGGCAAGACAATTGGATTTGACGTCACACCAGGTGCAAGGGTGCGTACTTGAATGAGCTTGAAGACCACAAATTATATTTGCAACTTTCATATCACAAGCCAAAATTAGTTTAACTCCATTTGCATTAATCAGTGACCAGATTTGTTCAATATTGGAGTGTGTTTCTGGCAAATCTTCTGAAAACCCAACAATAGTTTGTCTCTTGACTCCAGTGTCTTTACTAGTTTTTTGAGTGAGAGGTTGTTGTTGGTGTGGTGAGCTGGTTTCATCCCTTAACGCAGTATCAACAATGCTTAGGCAAAACTTGAGAAAACCTTTGCCACCATCAATTCCGAGCTTAACAAAAAAGCCACCTGAAATTTTGCGGGACTGAATAACATGATTCACAAGACTTGATAAATCATTGCAGTGAGCAACAACATGAACTCTACAAGAATCTGTTTTTTCTTCTGTGATTTTTAAGTCGCCGCAGGTGAAGAAATCGCTCAATTGTTGATCTAGTTATAGAAAATTCATGTAGAAATTTCGCTCTACCATCTTGCTGCTTGATGTTTTGTATACAGTTCTAACAAGTTTCTTTAATCTGTTGTTTGACAGGCCCGTATTTAATTGCACATTTAAAAGGGCTACAGTGATCATTTTCGGAGCACTTGATGGTGTCTGCGCACTACTTTGACCTAAAACCAAAACGTACATAATTTATAGTTACAATAAACTTTGTTTAGTAAGTTTGTGTAAAACTTTCAAATTATTTGTTTTTAAAGAAATTAGAAACTAGCCAAAAAAATACTTCTTGAAATTCATCTAGTGTTATTTCTTAATAGTCAAGACTTTATTTCAATACATATGTTAAAATTATTCAAGTATAAATATTTACCAGGGGTAACTGTAATTGGAGGCCCGCCAGATGCTTTAGCCTGTAGAATAGTTCCTTCCGGAGATAATTCTTTATTGGAAATAACTGGAGATGCAATTTTTTTGGACGATTTGGCATCTTTTGCTGCTAAAGATTGAATATTTTCCCTTAACATTATTTGAGAGAATTGGTGGGGCAAACCTTTTCCTAAAGGGCTGAGGCATTTGCTGTAATGCATCTTTGGTTTTTTCTCAATAGTAGTTTGCTCTATAAGAGAATGTTTTTCTTGCAACTTTGAACGACCAATTCGGCATATTAGGCAACAACACATCGTGCCTCTTGTTTCAGGTCTCACCTGTATTGACTTAAAATCGAACAAAGGAGGGAGTGCAACTTCTTTCCTCTCTTGTTCCCTGTGCAAAGTAATTCTACATGATTCCCAGAATCCTTTTGGTACCCGAGTATCACTGATATTGATCTTGGTCTTGTACAGTTGGCATATTCGATCTGCTTGAAAATTAGTAAGCTGTCTTAAACATATTTTCAGACAGAGCAAGCACACAAACTTTCTATTTTCAGCATGATTCTTTGATTGATTTGGCATCGTGGCAATTCACTAAATTTGACTTCACTAAATCAAACTCTGCCTTTTACAAAATTTGACCTAAATTTATATTTGATAACAATCCACTTAACATATTAACATATATTATTAATAAAAAACTATTAAAATGAAGGAAATATTTACTTGATTTAATTAAGGTAATATTAAATTACAAGGAAATAGTTCTTTGAATAGTTCTTTCCTAACCAGGAAACAATTGTTTTAACTATTTACTTGTAAGGAAATTACATTATTGATAATTGTCACACTTATTAAACTAATGATACTTGTCACACAGGTTGTTTTCCCTTCAATCTAATTAGTTATTCAGTTAGAGTAATTTTCCTCTGACTGGCCCTTCAAACTTTGTATTGGTCAGATATCTTAGTTATCTTATCTAAATTTTTTAATTCAATTATCTTTGTCAATATAAAAAATATTTGGTTTTTTCACAGTTGTTCTGTTTTCAGTTAAATAAATATTTTTATTTTCTATGTAGGTATTCCTAGAAATCCTTCTTAACCATTTTTTTAGAATTTTTTTTGCATTCTGGCAGTAGTTTATACCTTAGGAAATGTTGGTATATTCACGCTATGCATACATGGCCGTCAAGGGAGCCATGGCCTGCCCACTTTTATTTTTGGAAGGATCTTTTGTTTTAGAAATATAGGCAATTATTTTAGAAATTGAGGGGTTGACCCCCTCCACTTTGAAGGCCGCATCAATGTTATTGGCATAAGCCAATTCAAATCATGCTTTTGGTCTATAAAATGAAAACTGCACATGTACCGATAAAATAATTTTATCAAAAATTGTTGGTATTGCATAGTAGAGCACTCATGTAGCCATTATTTTAAAAATAGTGGCCGAATTTCAAAGTAATCGGT
>NC_061165.1:26637650-26643997 GCF_022113875.1 Hydra vulgaris
GTAATTTAAATTAGTAATTTTAGCATTAAAAAAAAATTGTAAAATATATATATATACTAAAAATTTTTAAAAGAATTTAAACTAAATTTATTAAAATAAACTTATATTTATTAATAATAAATGATAAATTTAATTTAATATAATAAAATAAATTTAAAATAAAATAAATTCAAAATAAATTTTTTTTTTAAATGGAAAATAGAAAAAAAGTTTATTTAACTACCTGTTTTTTATCTAATAAAAAAAAATATTTCACTAATGCTTTTTTTTTAACAACAATTAATTACTGCTTGTTGTTTTGTTTTCAACGTAAACTATTTTAAAAAACTAATTAAATGTTAATCTAATTTAAGAAAATTTTGGCATTACATATATGGCTTAACGCTTCTTAACAAGGCCTGATTCATATATGAGATATGTTATTAATTTGCTTAAGCAATTAGTCAAGTCTGCGCGTTAACACACATTAGAGTGACATTTTTTTGTATTGTAGGAAAAAAGATTTTACATTCAAACTTTTATTTTCTTCAAAATATACTTACGAGGTGAGAGTCCTAACTGCGGATAGTCTAGAAAAAAAATTTAATAAAAACCTAATAGAAACCTAATAAAGAAAAAATTAGTCTGTACCTGTTTTTTTCTATAGAAGTTACTACAATAAAAAGTTATAAAGTATTGACCATTAATTTTTAACTCAAAGCCAAGATTGGACTTATTTTATTTTCTAGAAAGTGTTGAAATAAAATGACTATATAAAGAATAAGTACAGAAATAATCGATGTGGAATAGACTTACCATGGTCCGTATTATATGGGTCGTAATAAGTTCATTATTTCACATATTTTTAAGTCTAATTCCAAATGTTATTTAAACTTTTTATTCCAATAGTAATTACTCATCATATTTTAAGCGTTATAAATGTTATTTAGCTTCAGGTGTATCCAAACCACTGAAAACTAGCAGTTTGCACAACAACTACTGATACATTTTAAAAATTTTATAGTTAATTCTATTATATATTATTTTTTTATTCATAACTTTAAAAGGTAGACAATATTTATGGTTTTTGTACTACTTTCTAAAAAATATTGAAGTAAGGAATAAGTATAGAAATGGTCGGTGTAGAATAGACTTACCAAGACTCGTATTTTATGGGTCCAGACAGCTAATATATATATATTAACTTTTCAATCTAATATATATTGAATATATTGAATACATATAATATATTGAATATATATATATGTATATATATTAGAGCTGTGCCCGATTTAATATTTCCAAATCCGGCCGGAGCCAGATTTCTACTGACAGATCCGGCCGAAATTGGAGCCAGATTTCAAAACAAAATTACAGGAGCCAAAATCTTGTACATCCCTACTTGGTGTTGAGAATGGTCAATAATGTGGACTATTCAGAATACCAAATGACAGCTGTTTTCTATTAAACTTCATTGTTGTTATTAAAAAAGTTTTATATCAATTTCTATAGAAATTAATAGACATTCTATAGAAATTCTATAGGCCATATGTTTCAAAAGTTTATAGAAATTCTATTGAACTGTTTTTCCGGGATGTTGTCACTTCGCCACTGTAGTGGGTCAGTGTGTTTATTTATTTCTGGTTCTTCCATATTGGCTTAGCTGAGTGTTAATGTCTTTTAGTAATTGTTGTTCATGTGCTGTGCCACCAGCGGATTAGACTGAATAATTTTATCAATAAATTGCCAGAGAAATGATGACAATGTAAAAAAATTATCCAGACTGGCTTATTTTGCTGGATTTTCTTCAGTTTTGTCAATCTTCTGCTCAGCATACTCAGATTGACTTCAATCTTTCTTTTTCAGCTGTCAGTGTTACCTGTAATGAGGAGAATTTAGTTTTGTGGATCAACCAGTGTCGTCACTATATAAAGAGGTTTCTCTTTTAGGGTTGACATCATAGTCTTTACACCTGCATCCTTGTAGAATATTGTGTGTTTTCCCTTCAGAATGTTTTATTGGATTGTTGTTTGAAATTAGGTTAACCTTATTAAATTGTAAAGAAATATAAATACAGATACCAAAACAAACATGAAGTTCATAAAATATAGAATTTCAAAAAAAATTGATTTGTACAAATAAAATATTAAGTATACATGGGCAAAAAAAAAGTAATAAATATTTGACCAAAATTCAAAACTCTAGCTAAAATTATGCCGGATTTGCTAATTTTTTGCCGAAGCCGGATTTTGGTCGGAGCCGAAATCCGGTACCGTTCTAATATATATTGAATATATATATAATGTATATGTATATATTTGTTTATGTGTATATATATATATATATATATATATATATATATATATATATATATATATATATATATATATATATATATATATATACACACTTACTAAAGCGTGTTTTGATAAGCATTTGCTTACTTTTTCTGCTTACCTTAAGCTATACTGTTTTTTTCGAAAAAGAAGAAGAAAAAACAAAGAATGATGAATAAAACAATTGCTTCCCCATCCCAAACCCTCAGTCGATGTAGCAGCACTCCACTGCGAGTCAGGCTATGTGTCAGTCGATCTTTGTACTGAAGCCTCCAGCAGCAGGCTATTTCAGTATGACGTCAGATTGCTTACCTTAGTACACAATACTGTTTGTGTATATATATATATATATATATATATATATATATATATATATATATATATATATATATATATATATATATATATATATATATATATATATATATATATATATATATAGATATAATAGATATATATATATATATATATATATATATATATATATATATATATATATATATATATATATATATATATATATATATATAGATAGATAGATAGATAGATAGATAGATAGATAGATAGATATAGATATATATATATATACATTTATATATATTACTGTATTCACCTCCCAAGGCTGAGTATGCCACTACAGTATATACTTATATACCACTAAATGTTAAATAAATAAATTTTTTATTTACAGTAATATATTTTTTCAAACATCACAAAACAGCATTTCTTATTTTAGATTTGCATGAAAACATGCATAACTTACAAAAGGAAATATCTTCTCTTAACGAAAGTTTATTCAGTAAAGATGCTATTATACAGACTACTAGTATACAAATGGAAGCATATCAAGCAAGTGCGGAACAAAAAATCCATGAAAAACAAGTTGAGTTAGATATACTAAAAAAAGAAAAAGAAGATTATTTGAAAAAGTTTGAGAAATTAGAGCTTAATTTACAGGTACACTCTATTACAGCTTTAGTTTGTTGTCATGTTTTAATATTTTGATGTGCTTTAATTTTTAGAATATACACTATAATTTTTTATTTTTTTTAAATATATAAAAACGTTCTTTAAAAACTATAAATTTTTTTTTAGGAACATGAAACAAAATTACTAAATCAAGTTACTGAGGTAATCAAGTTTAAAAAATTTTTCTTTATTATTATGTAAAGATATTTTTAATTATAAAAAAAATAATTTACATTATGCTCTTAATGTTTGTGTAATATTGTTTTGTAATTTCTTTTTAAAAAAAGATAGAAATTAAAATAAATGAAAAAATACATAAAACTTGTATAATATATTTCAGCTTAAAAGTGTTCCTGATATGTTTGATAAAATTAACAACCTGCAAGCAATTATTAGTGAACAGGAAAAGAAAATAACTTGTAAAGATGCAGAGTTATTAGAACTAAGGTTTTAACTTTTTTTTTAATTTCCAATATTTCTTTTATTATTTTATTTTAATAAAATCTCAGGAGATCTCAGGAAAAATTGTGATTATCTGGTGATAATTCCAGTCTTCAATTTTTCTCTGTTGATTTTTGTGTTATATATATATATATATATTTGTTTTATTTGTTATATATATATATATATATATATATATATATATATATATATATATATATATATATATATATATATATATATATATATATATATATATATATATATATATATATATATATAGTGAAAACTAAATAATTATTAAGATATATTTCAATTAAAGTTTCATGCAATAGCGATCATCAGATGTTACAACAACAAAAACGTAACGACAAAAATTATATACATAAAATGCTATAGAGTGTCCGCTTTGATGACATTTAAGTTCTTTATTAGAAATTTATTTTCATGGCAGCATTTTGATGCAAGCTCAGTTCATTTGTTAAGCAAATTTAATGGTGATGTAATAATGTGGTATTTTTCTGTCAAGCATAAATTGCAGAATTTACCGCCAGGTTTGGCTCCGCTTGATCGAGAATATTTCATTTTAATATAGGTTCTATATCTTTATTTTTGCATTCCCACATAAATTTCGAAAGTTCAGTGGAGTTGACTTTCATAAACAAAGGAGTTTTTATGTTTATTCCACCTGTCTTTGAAAGTTTTCTTTTCTTTTCCAACGTAATAATATCCTTCTTCTTCTTGGTGAGTTTTTTGCGTTGCAAAAAAAGACAGGTAAATATATATATATATATATATATATATATATATATATATATATATATATATATATATATATATATATATATATATATATATATATTAGGGTTATGACTTTTTATCAACCCCATCTCCTGTACTGTAGTTTGATGAACTTTTACTTAAAAAGCACAAAATGAACTATTATTTGCATATCTTTTCAAAAAAGTTCATCCCACCATTGAAAAATCAATTTTGACATAAGTACTACTATGTATTCAAATGTATTTAGAATGTCATACATTTGAATGTAGTACAATAAATTTTCAATCCAATAATGACTCAGACCATTGACCTTGCTCTTGCTTGTTCCACAGAAGAAATCGAAGGTGCAATTAGTCTTTATTTTTGCATGATGAATAAATTTCCTCCATTACTTTGATTGCATTTCATTGATTACTTCTGGGTATCTGTAGTATGGATGGCTCTTGCTTCTAGTGGTTTTTCAAAGAGCTTAAAGCCTTTTTGTATGGATTCAGTATTTCAGCCAAGTTATTAAAGTCGTTTTCATTGTACAGTTGGTCTGTAAACCAATGGTCTGCCCAGCCATACGATTTAAATCGACATTTTAATTCCTTCAACAAGGACAGCTTTGCTCTCTGCAGAACTGTCCTTGTTGAAGGAATTAAAATGTCATTATGTACTTTGTTCATTAATAAAATTATATACATTTATACTATCTTCCCTCTAATGAATTGACATATTGTTGAGTCTAATTGTTAAATAAATTGTGCTTTTCATCTATTACATAAAAAATAAAACAGTAGCTATATATATATATATATATATATATATATATATATATATATATATATATATATATATATATATATATATATATATATATATATATATATAACCCTCGGAATTAGGGTTGCCAATTGGCAGTGACGACCTAACTGCTGACCTAAAAGTATTTGAGGTCCGTAAAAAATTACCAACCTCGTTTCTATATTTTATGGTAACCTCTTTGTGTCAATTTTTTTTTGCCAACCTAATCTTTGCATAGCAGTCAAAAGAATTTTTTATGGTAAAAAAAGTCTCTTTCAATGCTTTTTTTTTAATATTTATGCAACCATCATCAATTCAGTGATATTTAAATGTCACTTAAACAATTATATTAAGTGCTGCTACATCAACTGACAAATAGGTACACCATGTAATAAATGCTGATACATCGACTGAGAGTTTGATTTGTGCGAGTAAACTATTAATTTGAAAAAAATTTTTTTAAGTTTTTAAACTTTTTCATGTCTAGTTAATGAGCATTCGTTTCAAAACAGTAGTTTATGGAAAAAAAAATTTGACCACCATGCAAGAGTGTGTGTGTGTCTATATTTCTATTTTAAAATGTTTTACTATATATATATATATATATATATATATATATATATATATATATATATATATATATATATATATATATATATATATATATATATATATATATATATATATATATACATATATATATATATATATATATATATATATATATATATATATATATATATATATATATATATATATATATATATATATATATATATATATATATATATATATGTATGTATATATATATATATATATATATATATATATATATATATATATATATATATATGTATATATATGTATATATATGTATATATATGTATATATATGTATATATATATATATACATATATATGTATATATATATATATATACATATATATATATATATATATATATATATATATATATATATATATATATATATATATATATATATATATATATATATATATATATATATATATATATATGTATATATATATATAC
>NC_061165.1:26647497-26754997 GCF_022113875.1 Hydra vulgaris
CAAAAATTTTTCCCTGAAAAAATCCCCGATCTGAAAAAATCCTCAAAAAAAGATCAAGACCAGGCCTTAAAATTGACTTTTTAACAAGTTAATCATATTTATTTTTGGCTCATTAAAAATATATAAATCTATTTTATCTTGGATTTTATTTTTTTGTTTTTATTTAAACCAAATCTTAAATTAAACTTTCCATTTTTAAATTAAAATTTTCATCAACTTGCATATAACCAATGTCAACTTTTGTTCAACCATTGATCAGTAATTCTGAGATCTTTGCTTTTTTTAAATAACGAAATGATATTTGTAATTAGGGATCGTCCATAAATTATACAATGCAAAAAATATTTTAAGAACTAAAGTAGGAGATATTAAGCTCTTTTACACGACGATTTTCATTTAACTTAATTTCCTTTTTTGATTATTTATTTAAATTAAGTCTCTGGGAGGGAAAACTTTTGATCTTTTTTTGTTTTGTTTATTGTAAAATTTTGCTTTATGTAATTTATGGAGGATCCCTTAGCCATTCTATTGACTTCACAGAGGAAGACAATTAAGAAAAAGAGCAAAGTTGTATTGATTAAAGACAAATGATTAAATAGATAATTAGAATTAGAATTTATAGATTTATTGTAGTTTTTACAAATCAATTTTTTTTTATATTTGTGTGCAAAAATAGTATATCTAAATCAAATACTTTGCATTGTCATGAAAATTATATAAGTTTATTTTATGTTAGTTTATCATTTTCATCAAGTAATTTACAGAATTACTTAATATTTTATCATTTTAATATTTCATTATCATCATTTTATTATTATTTTGTTATCTTTTTTAATCTGATTAATTTATTATGAATATTCTTTTATGCAATGAAAAACATGCATTGATTTTAATATTTAAAGCATTGATGTTTATTTTAGTAATTTTTTACCAGTTTTTTCTCTCCATCATTGTTTTTTTTAAATTTTAAGCTTTGGCATTTTTTATGATTTTATACTTATTAAATTTTTTTTTTTTTAACTGCTAACAATATGTTTTTTTAAATTCATTACTAAAAACTACTTGTTTTTTTCCTAATAAATTTTTAACATATTCGTAACAACACTTTTTATACACTACTATTTATTATTTTGCATTTTACTATTTATAACTGATTGTATGCCAATACCTTTCATAGTATTTTATGAGTTCTTAGATTTTATGAGTTCTAAAAATTTCGTAAAAAGTAGATGTTTATTATAATAATAAAATTTTTTTTCAGAAAATAAATGAGCTGGTTGGAAAAACCCAGATGCAGCAAAAACTTTTTTCAAAGTTGACAGAGGAAAACAAAGGGTTTGCAGCTGTAAATAAAAATTTTTATGTAGTTTTTTAATAAATTATATTTCTTTTTTCTTTTTTTGTTTGGGGTAGGCAGGAAGGAAGGAGATTACTAAAATGAAATATTTAGCAAATTAAATTTAAAAATTTGACTATAGAATCAAAACGAAAACAAAGATAGAATTCAACAGCAAATGTTTTACATTTTTATTATTAGCAATAATCATTAAAAAGTCTTAAAAGAACAAAAACTTTTAGAAAAGTCTTAAAAGAAAAACTTTTTTTAGGTTTTTAATTGTGATAAGTATAATCTTTATTTTTTATTTTATTTTGTTCACTTCCCTATAGCTGAGAGAGTCACTTCAGTTGAGAAGGCTGCTTTTTTATTTTATTTTATATACTTCCCTAAGGCTATAAGAGCCACTTCATTTGAGAAGGCTTCTTTTTTATTTTATTTTATTTAATTCCCTAAGGCTGAGAGAGCCACTTCAGTTGAGAAGGCTGCTTTTTTATTTTATTTTATTGTGGTTACAACCTTCTCTCAACTCTTTTAGGTCTGACATGCAAACCCTAACGAACAAGGTTGTAGTCCAGAGAAACAAGTTGATTTATAAATTTTAAATACATTCATAAATTATTTTTTTATTTATTTTAGAACTGTAAAAAGTGTTTGGAATGTGAAACACAGTTAGCAAATCTTCAAAAAAAATACAATTTATTAATTAAAAAATATAAAGAAAGTTTAAGGTTAAAACAGTTTGTTTGTTTTTTTTCCAATTGTTTTACTTTTTGTAATTTTTGTTGTTCAATTTATTTTAAACTCTGTAAACCAGTTCACAAACATCATAGCTTTCAAAGTTGTTCAAAGACATCATTGTTTTCAGGGTTGTTCACAGACATCATTGTTTTCAGAGTTGTTTATGAACATCATTGTTTTCAGAGTTATTTACAAACATCATTGTTTTCAGAGTAGTTCACAGACATCATTGTTTTCACAGTGGTTCAAAGACATCATTATTTTCAAAGTAGATCACAGACATCATTGTTTTCAATGTAGTTTACAGACATCATTGTTTTTAAATTAGATTTTAAAAACATTTGTTTAAGTTAAATTTTATTTATGTCATATACTAATTATGTCATTTGTACTACCTTTATTTTAGTTTTAAAAAAAAGTATCAGAAGATTGGTGCTTCAAGTAATTTACCTCATTCTAGTACAACATTATCAGAGGTACACAAATTGTCCTTTGTGAGTGTTACTATTTTTATATAAAAACAAAATAAGAAGTGATATTTAAGTTTAAAAAGTTTAAGAAAACGCATTTTTTTTTTTCAATTTTACGGAATTTGTAAACTGAAATATGTTATTTAAATTACAGTTTATAGAAAACAACTCTACTGAATTATCCAAAGAAAAAGTGAACAAACTGAAAAAATTAATTAAAACAATGGTTGGTATTTTTCCATGTTGTGCTTTTCATATATATATATATATATAATATATATATATATATATATATATATATATATATATATATATATATATATATATATATATATATATATATATATATATATATATATATATGTATATATATACACACCTATAGTAAAGGGCTTAGATATACAGTTTGTAGTAAAAAACAGCTCTTCGACTATCTGTGATATTTAAACTGACAAAATTAAGGTTAGATTATAACAAAACACATTAATTTAATTGCAGAAACTAATTAGGATTAGAAAACCACAAAACGCAAATTAAAAGATTACAATTTTTTTACAACATTCTGAATGTTTTTATTTTTTAAAAATAAAAAAATTCTGACTTATAGCCTGCTGCTACAAGGAAGTGCTGCTACATTGACTATCTTATAGCCTGTTGCTACAAGGGAGTGCTGCTACTTCGACTATCTTCTAGCCTGACTCACAACAGAGTCCTGCTACATCAACTGAGGGTTCGGTTAGTGCAGGCAGTCTATCAAATAATTAAAAAAAAACTTTTTTAAAAAATTTTTTTTAATTTTTTCTGGTCTTTAAAATAATTTTCTTTAGAAAAAACCTAAAAATGACATTTTATAGTTAAAACTTAAAAATGACCATGCAAGAGTATATATATATATATATATATATATATATATATATATATATATATATATATATATATATATATATATATATATATATATATATATATATATATATATATATATTTCTTATAAATAAAACTACATATTTTTCACAGCTATAAGTTTCATGCTAAATGCAACCATCAGGTTTAAATAAGTTTTTTTTCTCGTGAAAAAACAATTCTGTACAAAAGAAAATGAGTTAGAAAAATCTAATCTTTTGGTTTGTGGTTGTCCAGCAAAAACTTGTTCTCATGGCGTTATTTAGATATTAGTTCGTTTTTTTGTTTAACAATTCTTTAGGATTTTTATACAATAAAGTTAATAGTATCTCGTATAAGCATAATAGGCATTTTTTGGTCATGTTGATGTAGGCAGGGGCGCTTTTTATGATGGTCCATTTTAAATTGGGTGTTGTTTTTGATTTATATTATATATATATATATATATATATATATATATATATATATATATATATATACACACACAGATACTAAAGCGTATTTTTATAAGCATTTGCTCACTTTTTTTGCTTACCTTAACCCATACGGCTTTTTTAGAAAAAGAAGAAAAAATACGAAGAATGATGAATGAAACGATTGCTGCCCCATCCCAAACCCTAAGTCGATGTAGCAGCACTCCACTGTGAGTCAGGCTATTTGTCAGTCAATATATGTACTGTAAGGCTGTTCAGTATGCTAATTTGTTTTTAGAACATAGCTAATTAAAGTTTTTCCCATTCAACTATCATATTGTGGTTCAAAAATATTATTTACCAAATTTTATTATTTGCCCTGAAGGTCCCTCAAAGACCCTAAACATTTGACAGGTCCCTAATATTATTGAAAAAAAATTATTTAAAAATATGTCAACTCAAAAGAAGCAAAATCATTTAAAAACTTCAAAAACAAAAAGTATTTTTTATAAAAATAACAATATTAGGTATTTTTGTATAAAAACTATGGTATTTAAATGAAAAATGAAAAAAAGGTATATTCACAACATTTTTTATAATAAGTTTTTTTAAATTGTTTTTTATAAAAAATGAATCTAGTTTTTAAAATTTTTATAAAATTTTGCTTCTTTTGAGTACCAAGTTGACATATTTTTAAATAATTTTTTTTTAATAATATTAGGGACCTGTCAAATGTTTAGTGGCTTTGAGGGACCTTTAGGGCAAATAATAAAATTTAGTAAAAAATATTTTTGAACCACAATATGATAGTTGAATGGGAAAAACTTCAATTAGCTATGTTCTGAAAACAAATTAGCATACTGAACAACCCTAATGTACTGAAGCCCCCAGCAGCAGGCTATTTCAGTATTGCTTACCTTAGTACACATTACTATTTGTGTATATATATATATATATATATATATATATATATATATATATATATATATATATGTATATATATGTATATATATATATATATATATATATATATATATATATATATATATATATATATATATATATATATATATATATATATGTATATATACTATATATATATATATATATATATATATATATATATATATATATATATATATATATATATATATATATATATATATATATATATATATATATATATATATATATATATATATATATATATATATATATATAAATTGTTGGCTTTGAAAGTACGGAAGGTAAAAAATTATTCTTTTGATAACAAATCACTTTTAATTACTTTTGATATTCATCCAACATTTCCGTGTTGTCATAAAGTTAAAACCATTAATTTAATCACATTTTTAAAAAACCGCAAAAACGCAAATTTAATTGACCAGAATGTTTTTAAAAATATAAACAATGTTTTTATTTTTATTTTTTAAATAAAATGGTTTTATTTTAATTTTTTTTACTGTAAACTATGCGCGAGTGTTGCTACATCAACTATCTTATAGCCTGACTCACAACAAAGTGCTGCTACATCAACTGACAAATAGCCTGACTCGCAAAGGAGTGCTGCTACATCGACTGAGAGTTTGGTTTGGGCAGGCATTCTATCAAATAATATAAGAGAATATATATATATATATATATATATATATATATATATATATATATATATATATATATATATATATATATATATATATATATATATATATATATATGTATATATATATATATATATATATATATATATATATGTTTATATATTTATATATATATATATATATATATATATATATATATATATATATATATATATATATATATATATATATATATATATATATATATATATATATATATATGAAAAGCTTATTTCCAAAATGTGGCATGAGTAATTTTGTTTTTATGTGCCAATTTAAATAAAAAACTTTGATTCACAAAAGATTGAGTTTTTGTTGCTGAAAAAGATTTTTTAGCAGTGACCATAATATTTGTGGAAAAAAAAAAGATTGAACCTTTCGTCATTGGGACAGAAAGTCAAGTAATTTTAAGTTTACAATGAATTTTTTGACCTTGTTAAAAAGAGAGCGCCTCATTGGAGTTTCTAGTTGTTAAACAAAGGCCTGTTTTGACAACACTTTAATATTTTTTTTTTTTTTTTTCTTTAAAATTTTTTCACTTTGTTACTCTTCTAATTACTTTTTTTTCTTTTTTTTTTTTTTTTAAAGATTTTTTATTTTCTATTTTTTATGAAACTTTAATTTTTTTTTTTTCTATGTAATTGGAATAGGTAACTGAGTTTTGCATTTTTTTGCATGAATGAGTGTTTGTGGTTTGTGGATAATCTTTTTATTTATTCACCTTCTGAAAGACTAATTTCATTTTGACTTTTTATGATTTTTTTAATGATTTTTGTACATCAGTAATTTATTTCCTATTTCATATTATGATAAAATATTAAAATTTAATTCTTTAATCGTGTTTTGTATTATGGTAAAATTATTTTTTATTTAATTTTATGTTGTATTTTAAAGTTTATTTTTTTTGTCATTTAATTTAAAATATCATTTACATTATGATTGTCATAAACATAAAACTTTAAAAAGGAAATATTTAGTTGTTTCATCTTGTCAAACATCCAAGAGAGGAGGAATAACAGATTTGCCATTATTATAGACACTGTTTCTGTATTCTGGACGAGAGCCTAATTTTTGAGATAAAATATGAGATTTTGTGACCTGAAAATAGCGGACTTTGGCATTAGACAAAACCTTTTTACAATGGTTTTTACATATGCATGACTTCTATATATATATATATATATATATATATATATATATATATATATATATATATATATATATATATATATATATATATATATATATATATATATATATATATATATATTACTATCCATAACTTTAATTGCACTTAGTGAGAAGTTAGATTTTCTAATGTCAGGTCAGGTTAAAGGTTTCATGATTTTAGGGGGTATTTAATAATAGTTATATATTTTTAGGGAGCTGAACTCTCTACACTACAATCATCATACAAACAAATGCAACAGGGCTATAACGTTCTCCAGCAAAATTATGATCTGGTTTTGCAGCAGTTAAAAACTTATAAATCTTCCCCAAAAATTCAGTAAGACAGTGTTTTTTATAATTCTTTGAATAAAAGACAGTGACAGTGTTTTTTTGAATAAAAACTTAAATGAATTAGTGTTGATTTAGAAAAAAAGAGCGTGCACCCCTTCACTAAACTGATTCACAAAAACAAAAAGAGCGTGCACCCCTCCACTAAACTGATTCACAAAAACAAAAATTTTTATTAGCTTTACAATTTTTTTTACTGTAAAGTATTATCAATGTATTGGCTAAGGAAATAGTGTGGCTTCTTAAGAAAATAGTTTTACTGGTTTAGATCACTACCAACAGTATTTATTTTGCTACAAGAGCAGGTTTCTGTCATCAGGCTTATAGAGCATAGTCACAAAATTTCTAGTTTTTGCTAGAACCAAAGCTGGAGTTTTAGTGGATAAAAATCAACTGGTTTTTATAAAGTTTGAAAATAAATTAATAAAAAAAACAACAATAATTTTGATATTTGTGCAATTAAAAAAAAAATTGTTTTCAAATTTGTTTGATTATTTTTTAATTAATTTTATTTGTTTTAAAGTTCATTATATATATATATATATATATATATATATATATATATATATATATATATATATATATATATATATATATATATATATATATATATATATATATATATATATATATATATATATATTTATATATATATATTTATATATATATATTTATATATATATATATACATACAACTCTCAGAATGAGAAAAAATGAGCTCAACAATAAATTGCCAACCTCAATCAGTTAGAGGTTAGCATTAGGCGGGCAAAAATATTTTTACACAAAACGGTTACTATACAACATAGAAACGAGGTCGGCAAAAAATTGCAGACCTCAAACACTTTTTGTTCGGCAGCTAGCTGAATGATGACCCTAATTCCGAGGGTTTTATATATATATATATATATATATATATATATATATATATATATATATATATATATATATATATATATATATATATATATATATATATATATATATATATATGTATATATATATATATATATATATGTATATATATATATATATATATATATATATATATATATATATATATATATATATATATATATATATATATATATATATATATATATATATATGTATATATATATATATATATATATGTATAGGTATATATATACATACATACATACATACATACATACATACATACACACATACATACATACATACATACATACATACATACATACATACATACATACATACATACATACATACATACATACATACATACATACATGCATACATACATACATACATACATACATACATACATACATACATACATACACAATAATTATTTTTTTATTAGGCCTTTAAAAGATTCTGAATTACTAGTTCAAAGAACATTTACAAAATCATTTCAGAATGAAGATACTCATACTGTGAATGAATTGGAGTACTTTCATAAAGAGTGTAAAAAATTAAATTTTGATAGGTAATAGGTTTATTTGTTTATTAGTTATTTTGTTCTTTCATGATAAAAATTAAGATTTGCTTTAAAAAGTTTAAAATAATCTTGTATTTTTTTTTATAAGAACGTAAATTGTTTGTTTTTATGTTTGTTTGTTTTTTTTTGTTTTGTTTTTTGTATTTTTTTATTTTAGAGAAAAACTTTTGTTGGAAATAGATTCTCTTCAAGTTAAGTCCTCTCATGATTTGACAGTTATCAACCAACTTGAGCTTCAGGTTTTCAACTTAAAAAAAAGTATACTGTTTTATAGCTTGTTACACTTTACTTGAATAATTTAGTTTAGACAATTTATTATATAATATTTATTCTGGTATATAGATTTGTAGATTTTGAAAACATTAAGGCTGGCATAAATAGTTAAACTTAACCCATTATAGCTTTCTTGCAGCACAGATGTCAGCTTGCAGATATAAGTGTGATTTGAACATACTGTTTCATTCTCATAATTTTGGACATTTCTATATTATGTTTTTAGTATTTTTTTGGTATTTCAACTTGAATATTTCCATATTCATTATTTAAATAGTTCTTTATTTTAGCACTTCAAAAAAAAGAAGAAGAGCATAAGATTACTCAGATAAACACACAAAAGCAACAGAAAATATGGGAGGAAAAGGTTGAACTTTTATAAAAATAATAAGTTATTATGTATGCTGTTGTTATGTTTTTCATAGTGTCATAATAATACTTTCCTGTAATAACTTTCCTGCCCATTTATTTAGTACTAGAAATGTTTTTTTGGAAAATTACAATTTTTTTTTTAATTTTAAATTTAAAGTTCTTTATAATCATACTAATTTATAATTACTATTTTTTAATTTTCAAAGTTTCAAAATTATCACAAAACAAAATACAATAAGAAATTTCAATTTGAAAAAAATTTGCTTATGAGCAGGGTTGGCAAAAACCCGGGTTTTTTTAAAAAAACCCGGCCCAGTGGGTTTTTTTGGGTTTTATTGGGTTTTATTGGGTAAATTTGGGTTTTTTTGGGTTTAATTTTTAGTTTGTCTTTGTAAAAAAAAATTTTGTGTTTTTGTTTAATGATATTGAAAATTAGTTTTTTTCTACTTTAACTTTATTTTAAATATATTTAATATATTGTTGTTTAATTATTTATAACAAGAATTTTTCAAATTATTTTGAAAAAGATTTTAAATATAATTTAAAACTGTAATAGAAAAAAAAAATTTCACGCTTAATCTATATGTATTGATTTATTTTAAAATTTAAAGTATTATTCTATATAATTAAAAATGTCAATGAGAAAATGTGAAAAAGAAGGCTTGAGAATGGGAGGTAGTAACTGAAGTTTCAATTAAACTTTGAACTTGAAATTCGAATGAACAAACTTGTTCCTCTGCGCAGCGGCCTTGTTTATAAAGATTCGTGTTTAGGAGTTAAAGAGTTTTTTTTTTTTTTTTTAAATCAATTCACCTCCTCAAAGCTTATGGTCACTACAGGCGAGGAGGCTACTTATTTGTGGTTATAACCCTCTCTCAACTCTATAACTCCGAATCACGAACCTTGAGGAACAAGGCCGCTGCACGGAGAAAGGAGTTGAGCGCGGTACTGCCAGGGACATGGTGAAGATCGAACTCAGAACCTCTCACTTATGAAGTGAGCGCTCTACCACAACACCACTACCGCAAAAGAGTTGAGAGAGGGTTGTAACCACAACAAGGTAGCCCCCTCGACTGTTGTGTTGGCTTCTCTGGTCACTACTACTCATTTAAATTCAACTTAAGAGGTGAACAACATAAAGTAATAAAAATCTCAATCGATAAAAATATTTGAATAAAAATAGTAATAATGTATTTCCAAATAATGATTCAAATAATAGTAAACCTGCTCTGATAGCTGTTATTGTTGGTTATAATAGTTAATAAAAATAGTTAATATTAATTAAGTTAATAATAATAGTTAATAATTATTTTAGTAAATAAAATTATAGTTATAATGTTAAAGTTGGTTATAATAGTTCATAAACTTATTAAATATCTTTAAAAAAACCCAATAAAACCCAGATTTTCCAGGGTTTTTTTGGGTTTTTTTAAGCGGGTTTTTTTGGGTTTTATTGGGCGGGTTTTTTTGGGCGGGTTTTTTAATGCCAACCCTGCTTATGAGGCATTTATTCTGCACTTGTAAAGTTTGTGATTATGTAATGTTTATTAAGGTCTGATTATAGAAGAACTTTATTTATTTTTATTGAGTGCTTATTCTTTGATTTGTATGCTATCTGTACGTAAGTACGTGTAACAATTACGTAAGTACATGTAACAAGTATGTAAGTTAAACAAGCACGTAAGTACATGTAACAACAATTGTATTTTTTTTGTATGTTTTTTCCCAGATTTTTTTTATATTATTGAACACACAAACAGTTTTTTGCTGCACCAAGACATTTTCTTCTGTTATGTGTCAAATAAGTTTTTTGTTGTTGTTCAGTAATTGTAATACAGTGTTTTAGTAACCATATATCTTGACATTTAACAGGTTTTATCGATCTATTATGTCTTAATGTATCATACAGGATTGATATTGATTTATTTATTTACAATTTAATTAAACAAAATTTCTTTCTTTATAACTGATTATGACTTAAACAGTTAAACACCTATTTAATGGAATTAATTTAAAGAGAAGTTGAAAATGGGATTAGACACAAATTTAAAATTTTTTACATATGCATTTTCACCATAATTTCTTGTTTTCTAAATCGCATATCTTCTTTTTTTTACTTTCTAGTCTTTTTTTTTTTTTTAACCATTTTCTCTTCACTATAACGTGTTTACTTTTTATAGTGTTATCAATAATTGTAATATAATTTAGATAAATGTTTAAACAACAATTGTAATATAATTTAGTTAAATGGTTTAAAAGAAGAAATGTTTAAAATAAAAGCAGCAAGTGATGCCAAAAATGATGAAATCAGGTATAACAGAAATATTTTTACTATTTTTACTTAAAATTGTTTTTAGTTACAATAAAACAAAATAAAATTTGTTGTTTATCTATTAGTTCATTGAGCATAAAATTAGCATCTGTAACTTCTGAACTAAGCAAGTGTATCAAGTCAACTGTTACATCTTTTACTCAAACTAATGAACTTTTTAAGGAAGAAGAGCTTTTTAGAAAAATGAATGAAGTTATTGATTTTGTTTATAATGACAGAGTTACAAATCAATCACCAAGTAAAATTAGTTGCAATATAAGCACACAAACATTTAAGGAAAAAAATTTGACAAAAGAAACGCAAACAGACTTTATTTTGGTTGTTGAAAATAAAGAAATAAATAAAAAAAAGAAAAGTGATGATGCAAAACATCTTGTCTCATATAACACTGAAAATCATGAAAATCGAAGTTTAAAGAAAAGAGTTTTATCACTTGAAAACCAGGTTTTTATTGATATTGCAAATCACAAAAATATATTGGTATATTTTAATTATCTCCTAACACTTTTTTATATTAAATTTACATTGTTTCAATTTTGTTTCAAGCACAATGTTGTTGTTTCAAGTGCAATGTTGTTACTTCAAGCACAATGTTGTGTCAAGCGCAATATTGTTGCTTCAAGTGCAATGTTGTTGCTTTAAGTGTAATGTTGTTTTCGTCACTAAAAAACACTATATGGTTTTATTGGGGACTAGTTATTAGTTGAAAAATAATCCAGTATTTTTTGAATGTGAAAAATGTTTGTTGATTAAGTGTTCTTGATGTTATATGTTATATGTTGATTTTTTATATATCTTTATTGTTGTTTATTAATTAAATACTTTTTTTTTTAATTTTTTAATAAATAAAGCAAAATATTTTCAAAAATAATTATTAAATTGTCATGGAATGTTATGCAGAATACTTTCCATTGCATACACAAGAGTCTTTTAATATTTGTTAGAGATTGGTAAAATATTTTTTTGAATTAACAGACTTTAAAACTTAGACATAAACATTTTTTTCCATTTATTTCAAAACTTTAAAGTCATTCTGTTTAGCATCCTTTTTGGTGCCCTAGGCATTTAATTTTAAATGGAAATTAACTAATTAAATCAGACATAAAATTTAAGCTGAGTGTTTAGTGGATAAAGCTTGACAAATTTACTTAAAAAGATTTATGACCTTATACAGTGGAATCTGGTAACTTGGACTCTGAACAGGTATATATATTTTGTCTGACATAGCAATTATCCGAATTAAGCAAAGCTTTTGGTATGTATAGAGAATTCAATTGAAAATTTGTCCGACAGGATTCTACTGTATAATTATACTAAAAAAATTTTACAGTTGTTTTAAAGTTGTTTTTTTTTTGTTCAAGAGTTATTAAACTATCATCGGAATGTTTTTAATAGATAAAGCTTTCAATGTTAAGTTTAAAATGAGTACTACAACACCATATCATCATTCAAGAAAGATTTATGGCTGTCCTTTTTATTGTTTTAAACCTTAAGTATCTTGACGATACTACAATCTAACAATGTGTACTTTAATATATTATAGTGTGTCATTGATGATTGTTACAGACATTTTTTTAAATGTCCTTTGATATAGAGGAATTGGGGGCATACCGCCCCGTAATGTTTGGATTGATATTATATGAAAACAAAAGGGAAATGTGTCTTTTTAATAGTTTATTTCAATAACCACATTATTAAGCTTCAAATTGCTGCAATTAGGAAAAAAATAAAATGGTTTTCTAAAATGTTATTACACAAAAAGTACACTTAGTGGAAAAAATAGTTTTACCCCCATTGTGAGGCACAACTTTACCCTCACAAAAATCATTGAAGGTACACTTTTAATGGTGCATTTTTAAAAAAATTAAGAAATAGACAAATATATACCTACAATACATAATAATATAATAATCACCAGATAAATATAACAAGATATCCATTTATATTCATAGCTTTTATTTTAATCAATAACTTGTTTATAAAAATTAATTAAAAAAAAAAAGAAATCTAATTTCCAACATCTCAAAACAAAACTATTTCTATTCAAGTTTTTACATAAACACATTCAATTGTTATGATTGTATATATTGTTATTCATAATTACCTAACTTTGATAATTATCAAATTATGCAGTTGCGCCTCTTGTGCGTCTATGCGGTTTTGCCCCAGAAGAGAATTTTTAGAAAAGATACATAGCTTGCTTATTAGGTTATGTTGACATCAAAAATGGTTTTCACTTAATTAAATAACGCTGATAACTCATTAACACTAAAAAAAAAATTAAGAAATAGACAAATATATACCTACAATACATAATAATATAATAATCACCAGATAAATATAACAAGATATCCATTTATATTCATAGCTTTATATTTTAATCTATAACTCGTTTATAAAAATTAATTAAAAAAAAAAAGAAATCTAATTTCCAACATCTCAAAACAAAACTATTTCTATTCAAGTTTTTACATAAACACATTTAAGTGTTATGATTGTATATATTGTTATTCATAATTACCTAACTTTGATAAATATCAAAAGTATGCAGTTGTGCCTCTTGTGCGTCTATGCAGTTTTGCCCCAGAAGAGAATTTTTAGAAAAGATACATAGCTTGCTTATTAGGTTATGTTGATATCAAAAATGGTTTTCACTTAATTAAATAACGCTGATAACTCATATCTTTAACACTAAAATCAAATATTGCTTAATCCTTTGCCCCCACTTCCCCTAATGTGTGTCTATGATATAAATGTATGTCATTGATTATTTTATACAATTTTATTTAAGGTATTTCAACTTCGAGAATCAAAGAATTCATTGAATAAACTTGTGTTAGAATTGGAGTCTTCAAATGCAAAGTTAAAAGAAGATCTTGTAACCACACTTCAAAAGTTACAAGTTTCTAAAGAATATTTACAAGTAATTCAGAAAATCTTAAGTGATTTATGATAAGTAAAGAAAAATATTTAAATAATTTTTTTAATGTATAAAACATTTAAAATTAGGCTAGAAACATTGATTTGGAAAATTGCACTCGCGAGTTAAACACAATTTTAGAAGAACAACAAAGAGAAAGCATAAATTCAAAAAGTTCTGCTGCTGCATTAAAAGTAATGGAAAACAAATTACGAATATGTACAGAAGAATGTTCAAAGCATTCATTTCATGCCAAAACAACCAAACAAGAAAATGATATGCTGACAGAAAAATTAAAAGTTGATCAAGAAAAGTAAGATTTTTTTTCAACATGTAAAGTACTAATTCTAATTTTAAAAGTAAATTTCTTTTTTATTAAAAAATGTAAATTAATACATGTAATTTTAAAAGTTAATTTCTTTTTTACTAAAAAAGAATCGCTATGCTTGAGAAAAACTTGAATCAGAAGAAAGATATTATATCTGAATTAAAAGAGAAGAATATTACCTTAAAAAAAGAAAACAAAGAATATAGTGTCAAGTGTGTAAGTCAGATTATTTTTTTATTTGCTTATACATCCATCAGCTATACCAACCATTGGGGGAAGGGGGGCATGGAACAGGCCATAAGCTATACCAACCATTCTTCCACTGATACTTGTAAAGGAAAATGTAAAAACAATTTTTAAAGGTTAACACTTTTTGCTATGCTTTTACTTGCTTGAGTAGCTTCAAGAAGACTTGAAAAACTATAGGTTGTATGAGTCAGGAAACATGAAGATAGGAAAGAGTTCCAACGGGGTTAAAGTGCGGAGAAAAAACTAGAAATATAAAAGTTTTTAGACCATGTATGGACAGATACAGTAAACAAATGAGTCTTAGTTGAATAGTGAGTTAAGAGAGAATGAGTTTTAGGTGATGGAATTAGACATGATAACTCTTTGAGCAGCGACCATGATAGTATTTGTAGAAAAAAGAAAGAGATGCATCTTTACAATGATGGGAAAGAGGCTCAAGCTTAGTAGATAGAGTGGGTCTAATTACATTTTCAATGGGTTTTTAGACCTTGTCATGAAAAGAAAGAGCATCATTAAAAGAACCAGCCTATATATGATAACAGTATTCCATACAGGCACAAATAAATTTGTAGAGATAGAGAATAGAATCAGGGGTAAGAAAATGGCTAGCATGATAAAGAGAAGCAACCTTAGCAGATACTAATTTAACAATCGATTGTATACATGGTTTTCTTGAAAGGTCAGTAGTAAATGATAATCCAAGAAGACATAAAGAAGAGGACTCAGTGAGAGGGTTGCCATTCATTAATATAGAAATGTCGACAGTATTGCAATAGTTGTTTGCAATAAATAACTTTTGTCAGAGTTAAAATTTATATATATATATATATATATATATATATATATATATATATATATATATATATATATATATATATATATATATATATATATATATATATATATATATATATAATTTTTTTTAAAGTATCAATACTGTCACTTGTAAATAAGTATTCAAAGCCTGATCACGTAAGCTATGCTAACCATGGCAACTTTTAACCTTATAGGTCTGATAATTGGCCTTACTATATTTATAATAGTTCATAATAATTATCTATTCAAATTTTTTTTAAAGCATCAACACTGTCACTGGTAAATATTGCACACCTAACAGAAAACATCAACAGGTGGTGGCCAGATTATTGAAGCAAAATCTTAGTATTTCAGGCAAAAATTAAATTCAAAAAAATGCTACATCCCCCACCTAAGGCTGAAAAGTTCGGTTAAGTTCTGGCTTCAAGTTTTCTCATGTCATATTTAGCTATCATCAGTTTCTGAGGTTGACAATTTTTTTCCAACATCAGAAACTTTCAGAAATATTTTTTTCTTTTACCTTTTTACCTTTTTTATCTTAAGTTGTTACAATGGCCAAGATATTTTTCAGTTAATTTGAGATACTGGAAAAGTTCAAAAATTTTCTAGTAATCTCACTATAGATATTTTGTTAATCTTTTCTTGTTATTAGGATCATTTAAAAGAACAGTTAAAAGAAGCTAACGAACTTGAAAAGAAAAGCAAGTTATATGTATGATTAACTTTTTCAAATGATTTTTCGTATGTTGTATCATTTAAATGAATTTCACTGAAAACTGGCTTTAGGCTGAAACTTTAAAAGAAAAGAAAAATGCATTAACTAAAGAAATATCCACTTTGCGTGCTAGTTTGGCTGAATGTAAACTTGAACTTCAAAACAAGGTAAACTATAATTTCTTATGTTATTATTTTTTTGGCCTTCGGCAATAATGTAAACCCAAAATATTTTGTTACTATTATTTTAAATGTGTTAATAATAATAGTTAATTGTAGTTAAATTAAATAGTTTATTTAAAGTGTAGATCACAATCATTTTTAAGAAAAGTGTGTAATTGTGTGTAAATTTAAAAGTTTTTTTTAATTTATTGTGTGTTAAATAATGATAAACAGCTACTGATACTATTCAATAATATGGTACTGACTTTTTTTTAAATAGACTCATTTATTAGAAGAAAGCCAACATCTATGCAAGCAAGCAGAACTAGCTATAAATGAAATGGAGAAGTCTGCGTTCCAGCATTTAAAAAGTCAGCAAAAGTTATATGATGAAACTAATCAAATTCTTTCAACTCGCTGTGAAAACTTAACTATAAATATCAATGAATTGAAGAAGGGTATTAAGGTTTGTTTGCAATTCATTAACAAAAGTTTTTCTGTTGATAACATCAATAAATACTTTATTAACAAAAGCTCTTTTTTTGATAACATCAATAAATACTTATGTAAAAAGAGTTATGATGAACAAAAAATCTGTAAAAAAGTGTAATGTGATTTGTGGTGTCATTAACTTCTTTTTATTTGCTTTTCACATTATGGACATTATTTTATTTACATTGTTAATATAATTATATTACCACAAAATTGTTTTAATTTAAAGTTTAAAAGTTTTGAAATATTTTTATGTTCAAATGTTGTAGGATATTTATTATGTTTCCAGCTTTTTTAAATATAAAATAATTTTTTCTTCTCTTGATATTTTTTTGTTCAACTAGTTTTTCTCATGCTAAAGACATTCAACTTCAAAGCACATTGCAGATGACATTCAACATCAAAGGATATTCAACATCTAAGGACATTGCAGAAGACATTAAAGCTGCTACTAACTGCAAGAGCAGGGCCAACTATGTTTACAAAGCGTTTTTGTACCTTGTCTATAAGAGAAAGAGCATCATTGGAAAATTCGTCCTAGATATGACAACAGTATTCACTACAAAAAGGGATTTGAGATTTATAGATATAAAGAATAAAATCCGGAGTAAGGAAGTGGCCAAACATGATAAAGAAATGCAACGTTAGCAGGCGCTAAGTTTGCAATTAATTTGATATATGGTTTCCTAGAAAGATCGGAAGTAAGAGTTAATCCTAGAAGATGAAGGGTAGATGACTCATCAAGTACAATAGTATTAATAAATATTGGCAGGTCTAGATTGTTGCAATAACAATTAGCTGAAAAAAATATTTTTAAGCTAATTCAGATAAAAGAGTTTTATCTGAGTTTGTTCACCAGCCACTGAGAGTCCCACGCTAGTAGTAGAAGTGAGATCTTTTTTAAGCTCAAATCTCCCCTCCAAGCAATTAGAGAGTGTTGATTTCTTATCAAGGCAAGAATAAATGTTAGTGTCATCGGCAAACAATGCCACCTTAGATGTGAGAATATCCGGAAGATTGTTAATGTAAATTAAATTAAAAAGTAAAGGACCAAGGATAAAACCTTGAGAAACCCCTGAAGTTATAGGATGTGAAAAACAGTGCTATCCATTGAAAACAACTTTTATACTGCGATTGGTAATGAAGGATTCAATAATCTTAAAGATGTTACTTGAAACACCATAAGAAGGGAGCTTGTGGAGAAGACCACCATGCCAAACTTGATCATAAGCTTTAGAAATGTCAAGAGCAATGGCCTTAACCTCTCCACCTTTATCTAATGCACAATAAAACCTATCGGTTATTACTGTTAGCAAATCAGCTGTAGAACAGGTAGATCAAAATCCATATTGATGATCAGAAAGTTATTAGATTCAAGATGAGAGATTAAGTGTTTGTTAATTAAAGATTCAAATTTTAGGAAGAAGACTAATGGGACGGTAGTTAGACAAGTCAGATCGCTCTCCAGAGTTTTTGAAAACAGGGATAACAGAGGCCACATTTCAGCAGGCTGGAAAACAAGACTTAAAACTTCCAGGCTGGAAAACAAGATTCTGATAAGCACTTGTTAAATAGTTTTGAAAGTATAGACGGTAAAGGAGAACACTTCTGCAAGACAGATATGCAGTCTGGATCACAAGCTGTAGAAGAGTCTAAGCACTAATCGCTTTAGATACAGAAGCTGGAGTGATACAAATGTCAAGCAATGGATCAACCTGTTAGTTGGCTATATCAGGTAGAATGCAACTAGTGGAATCAAGAGATGATATTGATGAAAAGTTTATTGCAAACAATTCAGCTTGTCTTTAGGTGAGTTGACAAAATCTGAACCTCTCAAGAGAAGTGAAATAACAGGTTTACTTTTATTACAGATACTGTTAAAGATTCTCCAGAAGTCACGGGAGCAAAATTTTTGAGAATAAATATGAGATTTCATGAAGATTTTAATCTAACTTTGGCATTAGACAAAACCTTTTTACAATGGTTTCTAGCAATAGTAAACAGACATCTTTTTTTCTGGAGAAGTATTTTGCTGATAGATTCTTTCAACTCAAACCTAGTTTCCTGACAAATGGGTGAATTCTTACGAATGTAAATGCCCAGGCCAAGCATATGACTATTGGATTCTTTGCGAATTAAAGAAAGATAACCTTTAATACTAAGATCACAAGTTGAAACAACCAAGTTCAAATTATATATTTAGACAGTTAATAGCTCTCTTGTCTCAAACATTCAAAAATATAGAGGTTTCTTAAGTGTTTTGAAGTGTTATACAGACATAGATTGCATGGTTTGATGTTTTTTTTTAATTATCTAAAAAGAATAAGTTTTCATACTTTATAACAATATAATAAATTAACGTAATTAATTCTATTAAGTCTCTTATAAAATAATTAAAATGTTGATAAACTTTATTTAAAAAAAAAAACATTATGGTATTATACTAATTTCATTCTTGTGTCTTCCTGATATTCTTGTTTGACAGAAAAAAATCTTCAGTTCTTCAAATTTTTAAAATAGCTTATTTTAGTTTTTATTTAGGTATTTATTATAGATGGCCAGGAAGAGATATTATTATATTATTAGTTTCATTCAAAAAAAAAAAATTATTGTTTAATATATTCAAAATAAAGTTAAATTTGAGTTTATTAGTTTTTAAAATTGTTCCTATTTATACTTTAATCAAGAATATCCTAGAATAGGATATTATCCTAGAATAAAATATATTATCATAGAGTAAAATATATTATTACAGAATAAAATATATTGTCCTAGAATAAAATATATTATCCTAGAATAAAATATATTATTCTAGAATAAAATATATTATCCTAGAATAAAATATATTATCCTAGAATAAAATATATTATCCTAGAATAAAATATATTACCCTAGAATAAAATATATTATCCTAGAATAATGCCAAAGTTTTTAAAGAATATTATCTAAATTACGAATAGGTATCTTAGTTATTTATAATGTAATTGTACATTAATTACAGAATATATACCTCAACCCTGGGAATTGCAGAATGCGGACCCTAATTCTGAGGCTTGATGCCTTAATTACAAAATATTTTAATTAAGGATAGATTGCTTAATTAAAATTTCTTGAAATTTTAATTTAGATATTTACTGAATCAATACTAACACAAATTCATAGCTATCGATCTTACTCAGAATCTACCCGTAAGTTATCTACTGGGACTCAGGATGCACAAGTAGATGGTCAAATGAGTAAGGCACATGATCTTGCATGTTCTATACTAAATATGTCTATATCTGATCTACAACAGTTTATGGTTGCACCATCAGAAGAGGTGAGATGTTCTTAGTTTTAATAAATTAAAAATTAGAAATTGAGAATGAGCTTCTCGAGAATTCTCAAGAAATTTTTAGAAATGTCAAAGTCGTAATTTTTTTCAAATTTTAATATCATATATGTTCATAAAATGTATGAGAACAAACATTGGATTAAAAAAACACCAAAGTACAAAATATAAAAGTCAATTTAATAATATAAGAAAAAAAATATGACGAAAAAAAGATATACTATAAAATATAAAAGTGTAACAAGTTTTTATTTATTGTTTTTGAAGTAATATTTTAAAAATATTTTGAAGTAATATTTTAAAAATTTTTTATTTTAAAAAGCATAATGCATTCAATGATGTGTTTGATAATCTGTTTCTTTTTTTTTCAAAATTATTTGCAGTCGAGAAATTACGTTCATTTTGCGTTGAAGTTGGTTTTATTGAAGATAATGAATCTTTTAGATTTTACAAATTTTTTGACCTTATTACAGTTGTTTGGAATATGCTCCATTCTTTTTTAAGTGTCTGATAAAGATTCTGGTTATCATTATTGCAACTTTGGCGTGGCATAATTTCTTTTGTTGTATTTGTTATAGCTAAATTTAGTTGTTCTTCAAGTGATAGCTCAGTGTTGACATTGCTGCTAGTGGAGGTGTCTTCAGTCAGATCTTTTTTGGATCAGATGACCCATACAATCTATCAAATATTTCTCTAGCAGTTTTATAAAAACCATTTTTTGACAAAGATTTAAAAAAAGAAGAAGCATATTTTTCATCATTTGTTGGGTTATGTAAAAATTTGTATAAAGAAACAACATCATTTCTCCTTTTACTTATTTCTTCTTTTATATTGTTTAAGAACTCTCTACTTATTTGGTTCTTTCTACATTCTTCCTCTAATTTGTTAAATAAAAATTTTAAGGCTCTTTTAGCCGTTAATAATGTTGCATCAGCTCGACTTCTAATACATCTAATAGTATTTCGGCCATTTTTATGTAATTATCTTTCCACAAATGGCTCAAATTTAATTCACTTAATGCCATTTGCACACAGTTTTTGATTTTTAAGAACCGCTTTGCCATTATTTCACTAGTATTCCAGCGTGTTTTACAGTCTAGCAACAAAGCCATTTCTTTTTGTTCTTGGTGTTTTACATATTTTTGTAAAACACCATTTTTCACTGGAGAATTTTTAAAGAGTTTTACAATTTTTTGTATTCCTACAATTGCATCTTTAATTTGGGATTTAATAGAAAAGTTTTTGCTGCGTAACATCAATTTCCAAATCAAAGTTATCTTCTTCTTCTCTTTCAATGCTAGCATCATCGTCACTATCTACAGTCTCAAGTTCATCTACGGATTGATTTATTTTCATTTTTTTGGTTCAGCATTAAAGCTTTTTAAAACTGCTAGATGTATGCCATGGTTGTAGCATAATTGCTGCAAGGCAGGCGATAATCTACCAAATTTCTTCATAACCGCAGCACCATCGCTCATAACAGTCACAATATCTTCTTGTAAGGATAGACCCAACTCTTCTAATTTTTGTGACAGTATATCCAAAGTTATTTCTGATGTACAACTTCCTTCGATAAAAATCAAACCAAGGTTAAATGAATTATTTTCATTATTTCTGTATAAATGAACACCCATGAATCTACGATTTTTAACGCTTGTCCATTTGTCAATAGATATGCTGAACTTTCTTTCTTTGTCCTTTAGTTTCTTTATAATCTGTACTATCTCTTCTTTCTTGCTATTCCACCATTAATTGTCTTACCTCAGAAGGATTTTGAGGTAATCTGAATCCCCTGGAGGTCATACTTTGCCATATAAATTCACTTTTAGTAATTTTATTGAACAATATACCGTCCTCAGCAGCCAATTTAGAAATCAATTCAGCCAGGGTTGGTCGTTTTACAAATTTTAAAATAGTTTCATTAGTTAAATTTTTAACTTTATTCTGTTTATTTTGATGAGACGTAGAACTTTCTAATATGCGAGTGTATTTGTGGACATTTTCAAGATGTCTCCGCAGACCAATCGTTGCTGAACCTTTGCATAATAATTTTCTAATAACTTTTTTTTTTTTTTTAATTATTTTTTTTTTTTTAAATAATCTTGATATAGAGGACTTTTTTCACAAATTGATGATTGTACCCCCCCCCCCCCCTCCACTTCAAAACCTGTGTCGTCGGCCCTGTTAGTAACTCTTGCTCTTGTCATTGTTGCTCATTTTTCTATAAAAACTAGAATAAATAAATTAATAAAATTACAAATAAGTTTTTGTAAGATTGTTTGAAAGAATCAGACAAATCAAAATTTAATTAAAAATATAATCTTTCTTTTCTTATATAAAATATAAAATATTGCAATAAATTATTACTTGAAAACTCTTGCTATCATAATATTAGTATTTAATGTAAAAAAAAAAAAACAGAAAGAAAAAGAAAACCTTGCGCAGCATTTAGCTTACGCACATGTAAAGAACATAGAGCTATAATTTGAATTAGATTAATCATTAAAGCAAATAAAATTTTTAATTTTTTTCTCAAGAATTTTTATTCAATTTCTTGAGAATTGAGATATTAAAATAATGACTTTTTCTCAAGAATTTTTATTCAATTTATCGAGAATTAAGATATTAAAATAATGACTTTTTCTCAAGAATTTTCATTCAATTTCTTGAGAATTGATATATTAAAATAATGACTTTTTCTCAAGAATTTTTATTCAATTTATCGAGAATTGAGATATTAAAATAATGACTTTTTTCTCAAGAATTTTTATTCAATTTCTTGAGAATTGAGATATTAAAATAATGACTTTTTTCTCAAGAATTTTTATTCAATTTCTTGAGAATTGAGATATTAAAATAATGACTTTTTCTCAAGAATTTTTATTCAATTTATCGAGAATTGAGATATTAAAATAATGACTTTTTTCTCAAGAATTTTTATTCAATTTCTTGAGAATTGAGATATTAAAATAATGACTTTTTTCTCAAGAATTTTTATTCAATTTCTTGAGAATTGAGATAATAAAATAATGACTTTTTCTCAAAAATTTTTATTCAATTTATCGAGAATTAAGATATTAAAATAATGACTTTTTCTCAAGAATTTTCATTCAATTTCTTGAGAATTGATATATTAAAATAATGACTTTTTCTCAAGAATTTTTATTCAATTTATCAAGAATTGAGATATTAAAATAATGACTTTTTTCTCAAGAATTTTTATTCAATTTATCAAGAATTGAGATATTAAAATAATAACTTTTTTCTCAAGAATTTTTATTCAATTTCTTGAGAATTGAGATATTAAAATAATGACTTTTTCTCAAGAATTTTTATTCAATTTATCGAGAATTGAGATATTAAAATAATGACTTTTTTCTCAAGAATTTTTATTCAATTTCTTGAGAATTGAGATATTAAAATAATGACTTTTTTCTCAAGAATTTTTATTCAATTTCTTGAGAATTGAGATAATAAAATAATGACTTTTTCTCAAAAATTTTTATTCAATTTATCGAGAATTAAGATATTAAAATAATGACTTTTTCTCAAGAATTTTCATTCAATTTCTTGAGAATTGATATATTAAAATAATGACTTTTTCTCAAGAATTTTTATTCAATTTATCAAGAATTGAGATATTAAAATAATGACTTTTTTCTCAAGAATTTTTATTCAATTTATCAAGAATTGAGATATTAAAATAATAACTTTTTTCTCAAGAATTTTTATTCAATTTCTTGAGAATTGAGATATTAAAATAATGACTTTTTTCTCAAGAATTTTTATTCAATTTCTTGAGAATTGAGATAATAAAATAATGACTTTTTTTTCAAGAATTTTTATTCAATTTCTTGAGAATTGAGATATTAAAATAATGACTTTTTCTCAAGAATTTTTATTCAATTTCTTGAGAATTGAGATATTAAAATAATGACTTTTTCTCAAGAATTTTTATTCAATTTATTGAGAATTGAGATATTAAAATAATGACTTTTTCTCAAGAATTTTTATTCAATTTATCGAGAATTGAGATATTAAAATAATGACTTTTTTCTCAAGAATTTTTATTCAATTTCTTGAGAATTGAGATATTAAAATAATGACTTTTTCTCAAGAATTTTTATTCAATTTATCGAGAATTAAGATATTAAAATAATGACTTTTTCTCAAGAATTTTCATTCAATTTCTTGAGAATTGATATATTAAAATAATGACTTTTTCTCAAGAATTTTTATTCAGTTTATCGAGAATTGAGATATTAAAATAATGACTTTTTTCTCAAGAATTTTTATTCAATTTATCAAGAATTGAGATATTAAAATAATGACTTTTTCTCAAGAATTTTTATTCAATTTATCAAGAATTGAGATATTAAAATAATAACTTTTTTCTCAAGAATTTTTATTCAATTTCTTGAGAATTGAGATATTAAAATAATGACTTTTTCTCAAGAATTTTTATTCAATTTCTTGAGAATTGAGATAATAAAATAATGACTTTTTCTCAAGAATTTTTATTCAATTTATCGAGAATTAAGATATTAAAATAATGACTTTTTCTCAAGAATTTTCATTCAATTTCTTGAGAATTGATATATTAAAATAATGACTTTTTCTCAAGAATTTTTATTCAATTTATCGAGAATTGAGATATTAAAATAATGACTTTTTTCTCAAGAATTTTTATTCAATTTCTTGAGAATTGAGATATTAAAATAATGACTTTTTTCTCAAGAATTTTTATTCAATTTCTTGAGAATTGAGATATTAAAATAATGACTTTTTCTCAAGAATTTTTATTCAATTTATCGAGAATTGAGATATTAAAATAATGACTTTTTTCTCAAGAATTTTTATTCAATTTCTTGAGAATTGAGATATTAAAATAATGACTTTTTTCTCAAGAATTTTTATTCAATTTCTTGAGAATTGAGATAATAAAATAATGACTTTTTCTCAAAAATTTTTATTCAATTTATCGAGAATTAAGATATTAAAATAATGACTTTTTCTCAAGAATTTTCATTCAATTTCTTGAGAATTGATATATTAAAATAATGACTTTTTCTCAAGAATTTTTATTCAATTTATCAAGAATTGAGATATTAAAATAATGACTTTTTTCTCAAGAATTTTTATTCAATTTATCAAGAATTGAGATATTAAAATAATAACTTTTTTCTCAAGAATTTTTATTCAATTTCTTGAGAATTGAGATATTAAAATAATGACTTTTTTCTCAAGAATTTTTATTCAATTTCTTGAGAATTGAGATAATAAAATAATGACTTTTTTTTCAAGAATTTTTATTCAATTTCTTGAGAATTGAGATATTAAAATAATGACTTTTTCTCAAGAATTTTTATTCAATTTCTTGAGAATTGAGATATTAAAATAATGACTTTTTCTCAAGAATTTTTATTCAATTTATTGAGAATTGAGATATTAAAATAATGACTTTTTCTCAAGAATTTTTATTCAATTTATCGAGAATTGAGATATTAAAATAATGACTTTTTTCTCAAGAATTTTTATTCAATTTCTTGAGAATTGAGATATTAAAATAATGACTTTTTCTCAAGAATTTTTATTCAATTTATCGAGAATTAAGATATTAAAATAATGACTTTTTCTCAAGAATTTTCATTCAATTTCTTGAGAATTGATAAATTAAAATAATGACTTTTTCTCAAGAATTTTTATTCAGTTTATCGAGAATTGAGATATTAAAATAATGACTTTTTTCTCAAGAATTTTTATTCAATTTATCAAGAATTGAGATATTAAAATAATGACTTTTTCTCAAGAATTTTTATTCAATTTATCAAGAATTGAGATATTAAAATAATAACTTTTTTCTCAAGAATTTTTATTCAATTTCTTGAGAATTGAGATATTAAAATAATGACTTTTTTCTCAAGAATTTTTATTCAATTTCTTGAGAATTGAGATAATAAAATAATGACTTTTTCTCAAGAATTTTTATTCAATTTATTGAGAATTGAGATATTAAAATAATGACTTTTTCTCAAGAATTTTTATTCAATTTATCGAGAATTGAGATATTAAAATAATGACTTTTTTCTCAAGAATTTTTATTCAATTTCTTGAGAATTGAGATATTAAAATAATGACTTTTTCTCAAGAATTTTTATTCAATTTCTTGAGAATTGAGATATTAAAATAATGACTTTTTCTCAAGAATTTTTATTCAATTTATCGAGAATTAAGATATTAAAATAATGACTTTTTCTCAAGAATTTTTATTCAATTTATCGAGAATTGAGATATTAAAATAATGACTTTTTTCTCAAGAATTTTTATTCAATTTCTTGAGAATTGAGATAATAAAATAATGACTTTTTTTTCAAGAATTTTTATTCAATTTCTTGAGAATTGAGATATTAAAATAATGACTTTTTCTCAAGAATTTTTATTCAATTTCTTGAGAATTGAGATATTAAAATAATGACTTTTTTCTCAAGAACTTTTATTCAATTTATCGAGAATTGAGATATTAAAATAATGACTTTTTTCTCAAGAACTTTTATTCAATTTATCGAGAATTGAGATATTAAAATAATGACTTTTTTTTCAAGAAATCTCGAGAAAATATTCTTGAGATTAAACACTATTAAAGGCTTTAGTATAAAGTAATGTTTAAAACTATTAAAGGCTATTAAAGTAATGTTTCGCTTAATAAATAATAAAAAATTTTTAGTTCTGTTAAATCTTTATAAAGTTTTCTGTTTATTTTATTTTTTTATATAGTTTCCAACTTTGCACAAAGAAAAAGATATTCGTGAAAAGTTGGAACTAATTCTTAAGAAAGAGGTAAGTTAATTAAAGTTTTATTTATACATATATTTTTTTCCATTGAAAAGACACTCTATTCAGTTACTAGATAATATTTATAAAACGTATTCATCTAGAATGTGTTAAATTATGTGTGAAAATGAGAGCTTACAATATGAAAACTGCAAGTGTAATGGAGATGTTAAAGGTCTAGGTTGAGCAGTTGTAACTTGTTGACGTTTGTTGCCGTTTTGTTTAAAATTGTTTTAAGTTGCTATTTTGATTTAAAAAAAAAGCAACAATAATTTGATAAAATAACAATTTAAAAATGGCTCTATTAAGAAATGTTAGAAATAGTTTATTACTTTCCTAAGTTCAAACAGACGATGAATTCTTACTATTGTACAGATTGAAATCTGAAACTTTTTGGAGTTATATAGGCAATTCTGTTGACAATTCACTAATACTAATGAATGTAAAACTGAATTTAGTTTTTTATAATTGTTTAGTCAAAGTCTTCAACTGCCTCAAGAGTTGGTATGTTATAATGGATTGAAAGTTACTTCAATAGATGCACCATGTATGTTTTTGAAATGGTTATGATACCCCGTTTTGGATGATTTCACAATTAAGCGTTGTTACAAAACAAGTTTCAATCTTT
The DNA here is from genome assembly GCF_022113875.1 of Hydra vulgaris. Lineage (NCBI taxonomy): Eukaryota > Metazoa > Cnidaria > Hydrozoa > Anthoathecata > Hydridae > Hydra > Hydra vulgaris. Next base: position 26,675,449 of record NC_061165.1, read on the forward strand.
TTTTATGAGTCCTGGATTCAATTATTTAAAACACTTAATAAAAACTGCTTTTCTACACAAAATCTTGAGATTTTTGCTGATGCTGTTCATTGCAAAGCTTCTCTCACAAACTGCTGGGGATTGATGGCTAATCATTAAACAAGGAAAAAGTAGTTTACAATGGACATAAAAAATACACAGTTCAAAGTTTCAATCTGTTATTGCTCAAAATGGATTTGAAACTAACTAATAGCAGTTGAAGGAAAAAACCTGATAATGGCATGCTAGCTAGACTCTAATTTATTAAATTTATTAGGAGAGAGCTTATTTGATACTGCAGGTAACCTTTTATTTAATAATGGTGATCCTGCATATCCTCTCAGAGTGCATTTGCAAACAGGATTTAAAGGTATAATGTTAACCCCACAACAACAAAAATGGAATAAAAAAATGAGGGTTGAATGGTTATTTGGAGATATCTTAAACTATTTAAAATTTTTAAATTAAAAAAAAAAATTGCTGTAAACGCTGTAGGTGAAATGTACATAGTTTTTGCCTTACTAAATAATGCTCAAAATTGTTTAAATGGTTCACTGACATCTAATTATTTTGATATTAACCCACCTACATTTAAAGAATATTTTATACAAAATAAAAAATACAATAAGCAAAAGTTAATTCAAATGCTATTATATTAATATTATATTTATATTAATTGTGTAATTAATATTAATTACACAAGCTAAATTTTACTTTTATACTATTTTCTGATTTCAATATGTAATCTTTTTTTTTTCTATCACGTCAAGTCAAAAAAAACTTCTTTAAAGGTATGTCAACCTGGGTCTCAAAAAAAGTTCAAAAGTAAAGTTTTGTTGGCCTGTATTGTTATATGAATTTGAAAGTAACAGTGCTTTTTATTAATAAACTGGAGTTATTTTTCAGATAAATATAATTTATTCTCTGGAAAGTTGTTTTATAAATTCCAGCATTGGTGATTGTTGTTGGATTTATTGTTGTACTATTTCCTGCTTGTTGTTGCTGTTGAAATAGTTGCTTGTTGTTGCTGTTGAAATAGTTGCTTGTTGTTGCTGTTGAAATTGTTGCTTGTTGTTGCTGTTGAAATAGTTTTAACATAATGATTCTAAAGACTTAGTTTTTTTATTTTCTTTCTTTTTAATTGCAGAATCTCTTTTTCTTTTCTCTAGTAAGTATATAATATAATAGTTTCAGAACCATTATTTCTTGAACCATTGTACTGTTTTCCCTTATTTCTTTTGATTGTTTCAGATAAAGTTTCCAAACTGGACCTTTGCATTTCTACAGCTTTACTTTGACCGTCAACTTCCTTAAATTTTTTTACATAACTTTGTAATGTATGTGCTTCATCAGTTTTTTGAATCTATTGATTATATCAGCAACAGCTATATTAGTTTACTATCTGCCTTTGTGGCAATATTATTCTCTATGATTTCAAGATGTTTCAAAATATATAATATTAACAAAAACTTTTTTACTTAACAAGCTTTTGTATTTTGTTTCTTTTTGATATATATTACAGATTACTTTAAAGTGTTAATATAAACTTAAGTTGTGGTTAAAATCAAAGATAAAAATTTTTTAATACTATCATTATTTGTTGAAGTTTGGACAATTTTATGTTTTTTCAAAAACTACTTAATCAAATCTAATTTTTTTTTTTTTTTTAATGATGTGTACATAATTAGTTTTTATTTCAACAAAAAGAAGTCTTAACTTTATGGTATGCAAGTAGTTTAATATTTTGTAAAGTACCCCTCATTAAATCCACAAGTTGACTTTGCATCACTTTTTTTGTACCATTAATCAATTATTTAACACTATTTGCTAATTTAACTCTTTTTCTCAGTATTTCTTTCAATATTGCCCAGTAAGATTCAATGAGTTGCAGCTCAGGACAGTTTAGTGGATTAGCATCCTTTAGAACAACATTGATTTTATTTTTTTATACCAATTCATTACTTTTTGATAGATCTAAACAAAATAAAGTTGGTCATTTATGTTTTTTAATTATAGGGAGAAGTCGTTTTTTGAACCATTCAGTTACCTATAGATTGAAAATTATAAAATATGAGCAAAATGGATTTTTTTTTTTAGATTTTTAGTCTTTTACTTAAAATATCAGATGCTAACATTGCAAGTCAGATGTTAATATTGCAAATCAGATGTAAAAAAACTACAAGCACACAAAATTATTTATGCTTTATTAAAAAAAATCATTATTATTGAGTAAGTGGTTTTTGAGAAAACTCAATTTAAAATCATCCAAATTTCAATCAATCATAGTCAGATTAAGTTCGCCATATTAGAATCTCTCAATTATTAGAATGAATAAGAAATAGAAAAATTTTATTCTGTTTTTTGATATTTTGGTTAATATACTTTTCAAAAGAAATTTTTTTTTACCAATGCTAAACATAATTTCACATTGAGTCACTAAAACACAATTTAAAAATTTAAGCTCTTGTAGAATAATTAGGATTTTTTTAAATGTTTTTTTAGTTAATATTTTTTATTTCAAAAAAAACTTTTTTGCTATGGAAATTATTTTACTATATTTTACAGCAATATATGTAAATAGGTATTATAAAATAGTATTTTTTTCGATGGATACGTTGTTTACATATTACAGCACTAAATCAATTTTTTTGTTATTATTAATAACAAAAAATTGTTTAAGTGCGGTTCACCTTAAGATTAGTGATAAGTTGACTTATTGGTATATTAGCTTCATCAAGTTTTTGTATATTCGATAACGATTTCTAAATACAAAATTTCAGTATTTTCTTTTCAAAGATCATTAATGGTCAAGTGATTTCTTAAGTTTCTTTAGTCTCATCTTCACCACGTCACCTCGGTGATAACAACTACTGTCACCTCGGAGAACTAATATAATTATATATTTAATGGTTTCATAATTTATTCATTGTCATAATATTTTTCAAAATGGTTATACTAATCTATTCATCGTCATAATTTATAATTATTATATAATTTATTTATTGTCATAACTTTATAATGGTTATTGTCATAACTTTATAATGGCTATATATTTTATTGTCATAATAATGACTCGTAAAATACGTTCAGACCCATAAAATACGGGTTTTGGTTAGTCGGCTCTACCCTGAACATTTCTATACTTATTCCTTACTTCAATATTTTATAATAAGTGGTAAAAAAAATAGAGAAAGGGGGGGGGACAAACAGAAAGAAACTATAAAAGATAAAAAAAACTAAATATGCAAGAAAAAGGATTTGAACCCCGGCAAATCACTTTAGAAGCGCAGCGAGACATTATTTAATAAACAAAAAAATGGTACGACTTTATAAAACGACAAATATATCCTACAAATCAAAATGAAGAAGATTTTGCTGCAATGCAATTTTCAAGTAAAAGTAAAACTGTAGAACTCGATATAATTTTTAACATTAAATGTTTAAACCTTTCTTAAGTTAAAAATTTGCATACACTTCCTTTCACATTTTATTATTAAAAAAGTGCTACGACTCTTACCCTTATTAACTTGATTTTATTGCCGTAAGTGCCGTGAAACACGCACAAATTAGTAACGGCAGCAGCAGCGACAGCATTAAGTTTAGTATTAAAATATTACAGGAATTCTGTAATGTTAGTAGCTTTTTTGTTATAATTATTTTTACAATATTATTTTTATATTTATAGTTATAATTAATAAATATATTATAATTATTCTTGCCTTTTTTCATTTACTATGATTGATTTATTATAGTTATTTGTTCATAATATTGCTTTAAATATATTATTTATGCTGTTATTTTATTATTGTAAAAAAAAACCTTATTTATGAAAATTTAAAATTTATTGTAAATTTCATATTTTAATGGTTACATAAAGAAAAAATTAATTTTATTTTGACATTTTTATTATTCTATGTTTGTTTTTTATTTGTAGAAGAACTTTGCCGAAATCTTGGGAAGATTTTTGTTAGATTTAGTTGAGTACAGTTTTCAGCTTTCGCCAAATCAAATTTGCTCAGTTATTTAAATAAAGGCATATTTATTTAAAATAATTATTTAGATATTTATATAGTAAATTATAGAATAAATATATTTATCAACTTTTACCTGTATGTTTTTACATATTTTTTAATATTTTGATATTATTTTTTGATTTTTAATTAATTTAAAACAAATAAGGTTTGTTCTTTAAAGGGAAACTATCCACAAATTTTAAAATAAAAAAATATCTCTTGAGTCGTAGAGTAAAAACTGTGCTACGTTGGTTTTTGTTTAAATTTAGAAGAATGAGTAAACTTTTCTAAATGTGTAAATTTCTAATAAGAGTGCAGCCTATTCTGAATTTTTTTTTAATAATTTTTACCTTTTTATTTATTTATTTATTTTTTTTACATAATAAAGTGCAGACAAATTAGGTAATATGAAAAAATGTTTAGATACAATAAACAAAACCTAATAACTCCAAATCTAAAATTTTATCGCCAATTCTATTTCACTCATATAACAAATATTAATAAAATGAACAATTCCTAAAAATTTCATTATGATAGCATATATACTTTTTTTAACGACGTCCTAAGTCTTAGAAAATGCAAAACAAAAAATAAATTCGTTGAATCAATGTAAATCTAAATCTGTATTTGAGACAGTAATTTAGGAAAAGCATACAAAAATCACATTTACTTGAATGCTTTGCACGTTGCGAAGAACTTTTTACACAGGAAGAATTTATGAAGAATTTTTTTTTTTTTTTTTTTTTTTTTTTTTTGCAGATTTTTGGCCGACGACGCGGATTTCAAAGTGGGGGGGCGGGGGGGCGCAGTAATTAATTTCTAAAAAAAGTCTTCTATATCCTGAATTTTCCACAAAAATAAAATCGAAAAAAGGTCCTTTAGAAAGAAAGTAGAGGGGCACGTGCCCCCAAGGCGTCGTTGACCCTGAGGTTAGAAATCTACATTAAACAAAGACTTGAAATCTGCATAAAACAAAGAAGTGTTATTCGAAGGTTTTTTGTAGATATTTGAGATAAATGTTTTTTTGCTAATCTATCTTCTATATCTTAAAATCTACTTAAACTTACTTAAACTTTAACTTCGTGATGTTTTTAAGTTGATTTCAAGATATAGAGGTTATATCAGCAAAAAAACATTTCTTTGTGGTAAAAAAACTATGCTACCTCTCACCTCTTGGTTTTATGTCAGAGCTTTAACTACTGCGCCACGGCTGCACAAAAGCTCAGAATTTTCAATTTGATTATTTCCAAAATGTAAAGCTAATTCAAATAGCATTAAAAGCTTTAAAGCTTTTTTTTACTCCGATGTTAAACTATATGGATATTACTAAACTTGCAAAACCAACAAATTTGTAAAAGAAATGTTACTGTTTTGAACCTTAAGAGGTAGAGATAAAGCTAATTTTATAAACAAGTGTTACTTTTAGCATTAGTTTTAACTCCTTTACTTTGCATCAAATCTTTACTTTAAATGAAACTGTTTAAAACTTGGACTTAACAATTAGAGAGAAAACTCAAACTTCAAAAAAAAAAATTTTATAAAATAAGTAAATAAAACATGCATTAAAAAAAAAAGTGCCAAGCAGTAAATGACGAGAGTTTAAAACAGAGAATTAAAAGAAAAAGTTTTAAAGTTGCTGTTCTTTGTCAAAACTTGCCCAGTTTGAATAAATGCTAATGTTTAGCGTTCAAAAACGATTTTATAAAACTTTTTACTGGGGTAATTTATTTCTATTCAATGTTATAAAACCCTTGCGCATTAAATTTTTGTAGATATCTATTCCCTGAATTTATTTTTAGAAATCTATTATCCGGATCAATAACATTCTTAAGACATTAAAATATGTCAAAAACAGAATATTTTTAACATATTTTTATGAGTTGAAGCTTCAAAAACATTCTGAACCACAAGTTTCTACAATTAAATATAATTGTCTTTGGATCTTTAGCAAAAATTTCTGTAGGACCTTCCTCCGTAATATTTTTCGACGGTAAACGTTTCGCCAGTAAAAAGTTTATTTTTGAAAATATTGAAAATATTTGAAAACATTGACAAAAATCATTTACGTCGGTAAAAGGTTTTGTAACATCGACCTCTAGAGGTAGTAAGGGTCTTCTTTTATGTTAGCCAATTAGCATGCAAAATCACTAAATATATCCAGTCAATATATCAAGTATATATCCAGTGCCACCGAAATTTTGAGGCGCTGTAATAATATATAAACATTGTTTTTTTTTTAAATAAGACATTGTTTTTTTAATTTTTTTTTTTCTTTAAGTATACCAAATAAAGATATAAAGAAAAAATAAATATATAACTTTTATGTATCAAATTGATAAAAATACATTAACATAATATTGATACATTAATATAATATTGATACAAACTTTAATAAAAATTTTGGTATAATAACTGTTATATTTATTTTTCCAAACTATAATACCTAAAGAAAGGAAATCAAAGAAGATTCAGAATTTTTGGTATAGAACTCCATAAAAAATTCTTCCTTAACAGCGCCATTTGACGTTTATTTATGTCTAAGTAAAAAGTTAGTTTAACTATGTTTATATATAGATAGATATAGATAGATATATAATCTTTTTCGTCAATATAAATTTTTTTTTTACAAAATTGTTAACGTAACAAATTGACTGGAGCAAGCAGAAGACGATGGTCTTATCATCTTGCCCCGTTAATTTTAATTTATTTTACAATAAATATCAATTAAATATAAGATAAACACAAGTTATATGATATTTAAATATATAGATATATAAAAAACTCGTATGGTTAAAATAGCCAAGTAAATGTATCTTTATAAATATAAATACAATTAAATGCATTTTTCTAAATATAACCATAAGTATTTCCAGCTATTGTGTAAATAAAATAAAAAATTTCAAGACGTGTAAAAGTTTTTAAAATAAGATTATTTCAGACGTGTAAAATAAGATTATTTCAGTAATGTTGAGGTCAAACAACTGTTGTTTAACAACGCATTTAAAATGTTGAAAATAGTCTAATCTCATTTGTGAGAAATGAGTTCCACAATTGTGGTCCTCTTCAAGACATTGACAATTGAAATGTCATAAAGACATTTTTGGAATATAGTAGTTCTGCTTAGAATATTTTTTTTTTGTATTTATGATCAATAAGTTAGAAGAAATTATGGAATATTTTGGGACCAAATTATTTTTTAATTTAAACTGAAGGATGCTATAGATGTTTTGTTCATAAATATTAAGAACTCTCAGTTCTTTCATTATTTGTTTAGCACTAGCATATCCATTTGTAAATATGCGGCATGCTTGCTTTTGTTTTTTATAGACTAAGGCTAGTTTTGCAGTAGCTAATGTAGCTATGAACAAATGCAAAGTATAAATTTTTTATACATACTATATTTAAAATATACTTAGTTTTATGCATAATCCCAATGCTTTTAGATATTTTATTTTCTAACAACTTGATATGCTCTTTCCATCTAATATGTTCATCTAGAATGACTCCTAGAAACTCACAGAAAATGCTCTTTTTGATTTTGTTTTTTCAACTAAATTGTCTGGAAGTTTTAATGGTAACGTGTCTTACTTTGATGGTTTTGTGAAAAGAATGTATTTGCTTTTTTCAATGTTCAAGAAAAGTTTGTTGGCCTTCACCAATCGCTTAGCTCTTCAAGCTCCTGATTTAATGTGTTAAAAATAGTTTTAATATTTGAGTGGGTGTAGAAAGGTTGGGTGTCATCAGCAAAAAAAAAAAGTGGTTTAGCATTTTTGTCGGTGGAAACATAAACGCAAACGCACCAACATCTGATAATTTCGGCTTCACACACAATGATACTATTCTTTGGCTTTCTAAATTCTTCTACACAATCTTTTAGACAACCTTGAAGTGCATTTGGATACAACTAGTGCGATCATATTCATATTATTTTCGTTTATTTATTAATTAAGAATTAAGTGTAATTGTAAGATACATTTGAGTAACAAGATTAGTAGAGAATATATGCGAGTAAGATGCGAGACGTATTTGTTTATCAAGAGTATTATGATATTATTGTTTTCGCTTGAGTCATGCGGTTCAGAAGAATTAGTGTTTTAATTCAAACTATAAAGACCATAACTAAAAGAAAAGTTTAAAATTTGTATTTATTTATTTTTGTTTTTTCTAAAATCTAAATTAAGTTCAAAGTCCTTCAATAGCGGTTCTCGGTGACAAGACCTGTATGGTCTTCTTTGAGAGATCCGCGTTCTTTATCTTTATTCTTTATTTTTTAACGATTTCTTTGCATGTAATTTTTCTTATGATATATTTGTAAATATTGTATTAAATATTGTAATAAAGAAAAAAAAAAAAAAAAAAGGATATTGGGATTTGGAGGTATAAACTCCACTTTTTAATGAGAGATTAAAGATCTACAGTAGGGGATATTCAATAACATCATAAATTTCTTTAACCACCTGAGAACTTATGTCATCAATTTAAATATTTTTTTACTTCGAGTTATTTTATTAGCCAGTGTGTTTCTAATGTTTGTAAAATAATTGTTTAAGCTTTCAGCAACCTTTTCATTAATAACAATGTTTTTGTATTTAAACGGTTTGGCAGGATATCACCTGGATCAATTTTTTTCTTTCCTATTACTGGTTTTATAAAATCCCAAGTTTTTTTAATATTACCAATATTATTTTTGTAAAAGTTTTGAATAATAATTTTTTTTAGCTTGTTACTTAAGTTTTTCAAATAGGTTTTTTTAACTTTCATATATTTTTTCATTTTTGTAAGTTTTTTTTTTTTATATTTTTTGTTTTTTCTTGGAAGATTTGATGAGACTTTGTGAAATCCATGGACCTTATAAGTTTTTGAGCTTGACTCTTTTTTCTTGCTTTGAAAATGCTTTTTCATAAGCATTACTGAACTCACAGATAAAATATTCATAAGCTTTAATAAGTTGTTCCCAGTTTATTAAGGGTAAGTGACCGCAAAAATTTCCATTTTTTTATGAATATTATTTTGTTTGGTATCCTATCAGATTTTTCTTGTTTAACTTTATTATCAGTTTTTTGTCTAAAAGGTTTATAATAAAATCCCCAATTAAGTACAATTTCTAAATACTGTTCTAAATATTTTTCAAACAATTTTATATTCCCACTAGGTGGTCTATATATTGCGGTTAAAAAAATGTTGTGTACGTTTTTAATAAGAATTTTTTTGTAATTAGCTCTGTAATTACTATTTCTACTGTTTGTTTGTTATTGTTTTTTTGTTTTATTTAGATTAATTAAGTTAAAAAAAAAAAATTAAATTTATAGCAATCATTTTTACAAACCAAGAATATGCAGCTTTGCTTGCCGTTTAAACGACGATATTCCATTTATGTCTTTTGATTTTTGATTTCTAAAACTTTCCCATGTTTTGGGGCTTTGTGACGGTATTCTGTAACCCCGGTATTCTAAATTTTCAAAGTTGAAAAATTTGGAATACTTATGGAAACTATTTGATCGCAAATTATAATTTTGAGAAAGTGATGACCAAAATATGTCTAAATAAGAATTCAATTGGATATTATTTTTATGTTTGAACATAAAAATAAAAATCCAATATAAGTTAATTTTTTCCTAGTTTAAGACTTTCATATTTGTTATCGCATTAAAATAATAGTCAATTTTACTTAGATAATAAATTGTACTACAAGCATAGTTTTGATTAATTTGGTTTTGTGTATTAGCCCACACTATATTTGTATATGTGAGATGACTATGAATTAGACTAAGTTAAAGTTTTTTCTTTAACTGAAATTAAGAAATGAATGAGATTTATATAAAATACCTATTGCAGATGATATTTTTTTTTCAGTTTGCCAATATAATTTCTCCATGATATATACTCATCTATTTGAATGACAAGATGCTTTGCATACTTTATTCTTTTTATTGTTATGTTCTTAATGAACCACTTTGAAATTTTTAACGGTAGAGACATTAATTGACCTGTTTTTGAAATAAATAGAGTTAGTTTTTCCACAGTTTAAAGGTAGTTTTTTTGATCTGGTAGTAATTTGCTCTGAACCATAAGTTAAAGTATTCCTGTTCAATTTTCATTGTTCCAAACATCGATTTCAAATTAATATGATTATTAAAAAAAAACTGCGTCATCAGCATACATTATTGAAGATACTATAGATGATGCTTTATGCATATCATTGATGTAAATTAAAAAGAACAACGGTCCCAAGATTGAGCCTTGAGGGACCCCACACACAATATTAAGAACACTTGACTCTTTGACATAACGACATATAATAAAAAAATGACATATAATAAAAGAACTGATTATAACATAAACATACAAAATATAAAATGTATTTTACGATGACTGAATCGCTGAACGTTTTAAAACAGTGACGATAAACTCAGGCATATACCTAATTGGTTCAAGTGTAATAAGTTAACCTTGAAAACTAATAAAACAAAATTTATTTTATTTCATTCGATTACAAAAAAGCGATCTTTTCCATCAAAATTACCTCAAATCTTTATTGATCAAAAGGAAATAAAAAGAAATTTTGTTACAAAATTTGTAAGTGTTTATCTTGATGAAAACTTTACTTGGAATCACCATATTGATTATATAAGCAAAAAAAATTCTAAAAACATGGGGATCTTATATAAATTATGAATCTATCTCAATAAGAAAGTCTTGATCCAACTTTATTATGATAAATTAGGCCAATATTGCTTGGGGAAGCACAGAAAAAAGTAAATTGCAACCAATAAATGTAAACCAAAAAAAAAACTTTTAAATGAATGAATAAAAAACTCCTTCTATTTTGATTGAACTATTGACCACTGAAAATTACAATAAGATGAGGCCCCGTAATCCCTTTACCGACATGTATATTAGGGTACGGTGAATTTTAACTTTTTTTAGAATTCATTTAGGCTGGGTGTGCAGAAGTGATCCATTCATATTATAATTATTCTTGAAAAATATAAAGGCTCTAGCAATCTATCTTGAGGTCCCCCAAGATCTTTGAAAATTAATTTGGTTAAAAATATAATAGAAAAAAAGTTTTTCAAAAGTATGTCATGTTGAAGCCAAATTATAGTAAAATTTCAAAAAGAATAGTCATATTCAGGTCCGAAGCAACGGGCCTGAATATGACTATTATTCAGGGGGACAGCAGGGGCATTTACCCCTTCCTTACGGGTCCTTAATATTATAAAATTTTATAATATTAGGGACCCGTTACACTTTCAATGGTCTTGGGGCACCTTTTAATAATTCCCTAAAGCAATAATATTTTTACAGAGTACTTCTAATATAAATAGCCAACTTTTGCACATCCAGGCTATATGAGTTTAGAAAAAAATAAAGATTAACAAATATTTCTCTCTCTCTCTCTCTCTCTCTCTCTCTATATATATATATATATATATATATATATATATATATATATATATATATATATATATATATATATATATATAATTATATATAATATATATATATATATATATATATATATATATATATATATATATATATATATATATATATATATATATATATATATATATATATATAATTATATATAATTATATATATATATATATATATATATATATATATATATATATATATATATATATATATATATATATATATATATATATATATATATATATATATATATATATATATATATATATATATAGAGAGAGAGAGAGAGAGAGAGAAATTTTGTTTAGTTCTACTTCATATTTAACATCAAAAAATTTATACATAGTTTTTAAACATATTAGATCAGCAGATTGGAATGTTTTAGTAGGATATTTTTATAAAAATTATTTTAGAGAGGTAAGGAAAAAAGAATCTTGTAAACTTGTTTGCCTGGGGAAAATAAATTTTTTATCACAATTTTTATCTGTTTAAATCTGAACTTGAGTAATATTTTTAACTTTTTTTTTTAACTTAAACAAGGAAGTAGTATTTAAGATTTAGTTTATATTAAAACTATTGCAGTCAAAAAAATAAAAGCAAAATAATATAAGCGCATTATAAAAAAATTTCTCAAGCCTTTCCTATTGTCTACGGTCCAAATAAGCCACTTTGGACCTATGAGAAAAAACTAAAAACTTGAATTTTTTTAATCAATTTCGTTTTGGTTTAAAAAATATTTTTCAAATGCACAATTAAGCTAGAACATTGAGATTTTTTGCATCAATTAATTTGACTCAACCGCTTTCCAACCATATATAGAATGTAATAAGTTTTTATGACTTCACTTATGTATTACTAATGTCTTGAAACCACCCTAGTCAAAAAGTTCTCTAAGAAATTGGAACAAAAAAATTTTAGATTTGAACCCCATTAAATTAAAACGCTTAAGTTAAAAAATGTTTATAGTTATTAAAGTTTTTTCTTTTCTTCTTGTTCCGAAATCCTATAGAACTGTTTGGCTACTAACCTTATGTGTATAAAACTTTGCATGTATATAAAAAAAGGGACGAGGAATCTAATGGAATGTGGATTCTTTTTAACATTTATACATAATTTTTTAGTTCTCAGCGTTTAAAAGCTTCAAGGTTAATTTATAAAGAAAAAACTGTTTCTTGAAAGAGTCCATGTGGAAATGGCAATTATGGCCATTCCTCTATTTAAATAATTTATTTCCTTGAAAACTTGGTACTTTGATTTGTATATAGAAATTATCTACATAATGCTTTTATCCCTTTGCATATCATTTGTTTTGACTTTTGCAATACATTTTTGATATTTTCTTATTTTACTACGGTGCCATTACACAGCAAATTTTCCATACTTAAAGACGTTTTGTCAAAAAATCATTAGTTTTTCCATCACAAAAAATGCATTAACTTCAAATCTACAAAACTTCTAAAGTTGAAAACCCCTTATTTTTCAAGTTTTTTTTTAGCTCTATAAAACCGTGTTAATCATATATAAAAATTTCAACTAAAAAAAATCTTGTGGAATGGCTAACAAATATATAAGGCATAACAAATATGTTTAGCATAACAAACATGGCTTCATCAGGCGTCTAATTATCTTTTATTAAGTTGTATGTTATGCATAATTAAAATTTCATAATTATACATAACATACAACTTATGTATCTTTACAAACAGATTAAATACTAAAAAATAATTAAGTAAAAAGTATTAAAATAAATAAAAAATTACAAAAGTATAAAACTATAAAACTTTCTTCTTATCATCAATTTCATTGGATATAAGATTAAAAAAACTGTTTTGAACAAACAATATGTAAACTCTCAGAAATGGCATAAGAATGCATTGCATCCAAAATTCTAATGTAGAAGAAGGTGGTGCTGCTCCACAAGTAAGTGCATTAAGAAAAAATCCATCACTTCCACATCCAATCATGAACTTTCTTTTCTCTATACCCTGCATCACAACTTTAGATACATCCTCACTACTCCATGCTTGAACATTTCCTGATATTTCTTGTGTTAGTTTTGGCTTACTTTTGTTTTCATTTTGAAAACCTGGTGTATCAGTATCAGGAGGAAAAACTAAACTTACACCGATACCAAAAGGCTTCAATTCAGAATACAAAACTTCTGCTAGACCACGTAATGCATACTTTGAAGGAGAATAAGCCGAAAAACCATACACACCTATTTGACCAGCAACAGAAGAAAAAAATACGATTTGTCCAAATTGCTGTTTTTTCATAAATGGCACAACAGCTTGTGTAACAACAACTGACCCTATATAATTTGTATTATTCATTGTGTAAAATGCTTCAATCTTAAGATTTTCAAACTCTCCCGGAATCGAATAACCAGCACAATTTATCAAGACATCTATTCCATTCATTAGAGAACAAATATCAGTAATTTTTTGAACAACTAAAACAGGATCATCAGCTAAATCCAGCGATAAACATAATATTTTTTGATTTACATCCACTTTCATTGATTCAAGAATATTCTTGCATTCATTTAAACGATGTTGATTTCGTGCTACAAGCACAACATACTCAGCACCACTAAGTACTAATTTTTTAGAAATATCAAATCCAATGCCACTATTTGCACCAGTTACTAGCACTTTTTTACCATTTATTCTAAAGCATTGTTGTGTTGGGCGTATATTGTTTATAATAACCGATGACAAATATATAAGATCCAATAAAACTGTCAATGAGAATAAAAGTGCAAAATGTAAAATTTGAAGCTGAAACCACAATAATAAGCCAAAAACCATAGCAATAATAAAGGCATGAACAATCAACCAACTTGATGTAAGCTGAACCATCTTTTTTTACTTATATTTTATGAATACAAAATTAGCAAAATGTTATTAAGTAAATTTAATAAAATGCAAAAACATAATGAATCTTATCCTAGTTTAAATTGTAGAGGTTGAACAGAATGTAAATTAACGGTGTGTGTGTGTGTGTGTGCGTGTGTGCGTGCGTGCGTGCGTGTGTGTGTGTGTGTGTGTGTGTGTGTGTGTGTGTGTGTGTGTGTGTGTGTGTGTGTGTGTGTGTGTGTGTGTGTGTGTGTGTGTGTGTGTGTGTGTGTGTGTGTGTGTGTGTGTGTGTGTGTGTGTGTGTGTGTGTGTGAAATAACAAGAAAAAAAGACAAAGAACCATACTGATAAACTGTATACTGTTTAACTTTTTAAAAATTGATAATTTTGTATTACAAAATTTAATCTCATTTATCTTATTTTGTATAATCAAATTAACTTATTTATTATCAAAAACATAATAGCATCAGAAACTTGATGCTAAAAGTAGCTTAAAATTCCTCGATGATTGATGAGTATGATTTAGTTCAATGTATGACGGAACCAATTTTGGTGCTTAGCGTTTCGCCAGTTTGGTAGGATAGTTGTTATGTTGACTAATTTTTTAGAATTTAAAAAAAGTAAAAATAGTTTTTAAAAAAAAGAGTTTTTGAGAAACTAAAAATAGTCAAACTTTTAAATAGATTTTATTGACATCTAAAACGATATTAAGTGATTTTTCTAATATTTATTAAAAACACTTGAAAACTGTCGAACGGCCAGGAACAGAGTGAACGGATAAAGATTTCAATGGTGAATTTGATATTGAAACATTATTTTTTTCTTTGGAGAATGATTTTCTTTTTGCAGACGGAAATTTTAATAAAGATTTAGACGCTTTGGTGTTGGACTTGTCAAGTGAACCTGTTGAAAGTACATTTTCTTGCACAATTTTCTCTAAAAAGTGCATATCTCGAAGAGGCCTCACAAGGCATTCAAATTCAAAATATCAAAGTATTCCTTTAAATTTAACATTAGAAAATCCTAAAATACATATTCTTCTCAGCGAATTTAAAAGTCTGCTCGATAAAAGAATTACTACCTTGATTGACAACGAATGCTATTCTGATTTGTATAGAAATGAGTTAGAATTAATCATGTAATTCTATTAGAAAATTCACAACAAGCCCTATCTCTATTAGAGGCAACAATAGCTAGTTTTAAAAATAATGGCGATGCAGAAAAGTTTTATACTCAGTTTTATAAAGGTATTAATTATGATAGAGGAATTTTCATTCTTGGCTTTGAACTATGCAATCATGTTTTAGCATTTCTTACAAACTCATATAATAATTCTTTTGTAAGTTTAAATGATTTGTCGTCAGTTGAACTTTTAAATAGAGATAAAGAAATTATCTTGTATCTAAGTAGTTATGTATTCAGTACATTTTATTGCAGAGTTCGCAGTTCGCGGATATGGCAGCAAAAGTTAAGCACAGACTGCCTTTCACTTCTTAATGCTGTTAAAATAGAACATTTTTTCAAGAATATTGAAATATCCACTGGGTCTTACCAAAAATTTGTAAATGCTAAAAATCAAGGTGGTTTATGGAAAGTGTCTCCTCCAATTTTAGAAATCTTTACAAAATTTGAGCTTCTCTTTCGCCATCAAAGTAATGGTTTTGTAAAAAAAATTGATTCAGAACTGATTGTAGCCAAAATTTTAAAAAACAGTGTTATTATGGCAAGCATATATGAACTTGGTAGTCTTTACACAAATCAAGTATCCAAAGAACTCTCATTAAAGTTGTTTTATCATCTGGTTACATTTTATGTTAGAGTGAAATCTTTTTCATATCCAAAAGAAAAACTAAGTATCCACAAACTTAAAGAGAATCAAACAAAGTCAAAATCACACCATTCAAAAATGAAAAAAACATCAATTGGATTCAAGTAAATAGTTTAATGTAATATCACATTCAAAAACGGCTATTTTCATAGCCACAAATTTCACAAAAACATACTTGGTATAGAAACTCTGTTATTTATTTGTCATAAAAAATATTAATTTAAAAAAATGTTTTGATTTGTTTGTGTCAATAAGGTAAGATCCCTAAGACTTTAACTCCAAAGCACCCTTATCAAAATGTAGTACAAAATTATAATTTACATACAATAGTTTTAAATATGTAATAAATATGTTCACTTTCTGCTCTGACTTACTCGTAGAGAGAGTGTGTGTGTTGTTTCATTAAGGTCAGAACTGGGTATTTTTATTTTGATACTACCACTAGAAAGATTGCCATCCAAGGTTAAGGAACTCCTACCTTGATCAAGTCACCTTACTATAAATTATATGTATTATATATATATATATATATATATATATATATATATATATATATATATATATATATATATATATATATATATATATATATATATATATATGTATATATATATATATATATATATATATATATATATATATTATATATATATATATATATATATATATATATATATATATATATATATATATATATATATATATATATATCAGGCGCGGATGCAGCATTTTTTGGTGTTTAAGATACCTTCATTCCAGACATTGAACAAACTCCAAAAATTTATGTTTACTTTATATCAAATAAAGATGCTTTGAAAAAAATGGCCCTAAAATTTTAGCTACACCTGCCCAAATGTGAGAGCAACAAGTTGATAAAATTATTTTTTATACTATTCTTAACTAAATCTATATTCATCAATGAATTTTAAAATTCAAACAAAAATATTTTAGTATTCAAAAATTATGACCATAAAAAGTTTGAATCCCCTCAATTTGAGGGGGTTGCAAATTTTATAAGGCCATAATTGTTGAACACTAAGAGATTATTCTGCGATTTTTAAAATTTATCGATGAATATAAACTAGGCTGAGAATAATAAAAAAAGTATTTTATCAACTTGTTACTCTCACGTTTAGGGCAGGTGTAGCTAAAATTTTAGGGCTTTTTTGTTCCCAGTCTCCAATCGTCATAAATTTTTGCAAAGCATCCTTATTTGATGTAAATATAAACATAAATTTTTGGAATTTGTGTTTAATATTTATTTGAGAATGTTACCATCCTCAAACTCATGAAAATTAAAACTTTCCATGAAATTATGACTAAAAGCAACAAAACCAGAAAACAAACATTCAAAAAACTTTTTAGAATTTGTATTTATATATCAAGAAAAATAGTCCTCTCTTGATTTTCATTTAAGATTATATATATATATTCGACCACTCCGAGCTCAATTAGGTAAAAATTAAACTATGACACCATACACCAAAGTGAATAGATGTCAAAGAAAGGTTTTTGATTTCTTACTTTACAGATAATGTAAATATGCTAAGAGCAGGCATTGAACTAATGATCTATTGCTTCTAATGCAAGTGATCTAGCCACTATAAATATAAAGGCACCCCCATACACTCAATAAGAGAAAGAGACAATAAATTTAGGGAGCTTTTTTCAAATTATCGAGGTCCTTAAACCAAATTTGAGGAACTAATAATCTAAAACATTGTAATGAAATGTTTTTTAAAATTATGGTGTCCTAATGACAGGTTTTAAAAATACATTTTTTATATATCCAGTGGTACCTATGAAAAATAGATAAGCTTTAAGAAAGTCACCCACTTTTACACCTGATTACGCGCTGGTCCCATATACAATTTCATTGTTATCATAAGTTCTATAAAAAATCCTAATATTTAAATAATATCATTATTAGAGGTTCTATAAAAAGCATCTTAGGTGTTTGTTTACATTGTAACAAAAGTAAAACAAACATAAAAATAAGACTGCAAAATAAACTTTTTTATTTATTATTTTAACAATTAATTTCTCAGTTAAATGATCAATATTTTATGCCATTTAAAGATTTGTGGCTTGAAAATAGCCGTTTTTATGCAAAATCATTTATTTTTTTTCAGCAGTACAAGGAGATAAAGAGAATTTTTTTTATTAAATCTTTTTTAATAAATTTTTTTTTATGTCTCGTTGTTTGAAAAGTCAACTTTTATTATCAACAGATTTTTCAGAGTAAGTCCATTTTCTGCGTGGTATACCTGTTATACTCTCCTTCATTGACATTTTATTTGATTCATTAAGATTCAGACAGTTACCAGCAATTGGGTGAAATATATGTTGATTTCGAATAGTATTATCATTGAATCCAAAATTAAACAAGGAAGGATTATCTTTTCTTCTACCAATTGACCGTTGTTGTTTTCAACAACGAAGTAATTTTCTAAAGGATCCTGACAAAACCTTTCAGCTAATACATAACTTACATTGTTATTAATTAAAAATTTGACAAGTTCAATAACAGAATTAACTGTGATCTTTATACCTTCATGGGTTTGCCAAGTAATTAAGATATTACTTCTATGACTTTTTTAAAAATTTCCAGGTCTTGATTCAATAGAAAAAAGCCAATCAGTAGGATATTTAAAAAAATTTTCTTTTAACCATGTAAATGGAATATCATTAGTATCAGAAAATGGTTTCAAAAATGAGTTGCGTTTTAATATGTTATCATTTGTATTACGAACATTTAAGCAATCAAAAAAATCATTAAAATATTTGCAAAACTGTGCAGTTCTAGCAGTATCAGATGGTGCATAGATTTCTAATGCAGTACTACATGAATTACTTAATACTTGTGCAGCTAAACGAACATTCATAGCTGAAAATGGACTTATTTTGATGTGCTCAACAGTTAGCTTTGGACATGCATGCAATTGACATTTTAAATCTTCATAAAACAAATCAGTTATATGAGACCATAAAATATGTTGACCCTGATTCCACATATAACGATTGCTTTTACCAGCTCCAGAATATGAAAGGCTGTTCCTCGCTGTTATAATAAAATGAAGGACATCAGAAATAAAGTATATAAACCTTTTATCTTCATCATCAGCAAATAAAATATCAATGCGATAAGTCACATTAACATGACCATTATTATCTTCTTTCTCAGTCAAATTTAAACGCCTTTTAAAAAATTTTCTATTCGATGATGCTCCATCACAAGTAACTGCTACTACTTTTAAAGCAACTGAGATTTCTAAAATGCCTACAGCTTTCTAAAATAGAGAAAATAATTGCACTGATGTAATATTTATAGTGGCAAAGTTTGCAAAACTGTATTTGAAAGGATTTACAATACTTCTTATTAAGAAAACTAATACATGAGAAGCAAGTTTGTCAGCCTGTTGTAATGTTGCAAAATTAACACTAGGATCGCCCAAATCAACACAACCAATTAATTCTCCAGAATGTTTGTCCCTAACAAGATTTTCTTGAATTTTGATTTCATCAAGAACTAGGACAATAAACGTTTCTTGAGCTGAAAAGTGTTCAACTTTATCTTTCAATTCTTTGATTTTATGCAAATTTTAGAACAAAAGTTAGTAAGTATTTTTGTTTTAGGGAAGAATGCTGACTAATTTTACCATAAATACTTACTTTTTTTTTGGTTATTTCTTTTAGCATTTTACTAGTTAGAATTTCGCTTTTGTTTTCAACCTTTTTTATTTTTATGTGAAATTTTTAATATTGTCCTTCATTAGCATTTCTTTATGCTGTCTATGTTGATATTTTAATTTTTCAGTATTGCTTTATTTCTTTTCAAAAGAATTAAAAAAGTCTTTTAGGAATGTTAAAACTTACTTATAATACCTATTAAATTGATAAATGATTAGTGTTTTTTTATTTTAAAAATGAATTTTAAGTTGTGTGAGAGAGGGGGGGGGGTTGATATGACTGTATGGCAGTCACATGGCTGGGTCACAATTAAAAAGATAAAGACTAAATTTAAAGAAATTCGAAAAGTGATTGAAAAGAATTTGTTAACTCTTTACACAAAATCTGACTGCAGCGATGTATCAATAAGATTTATCGGAACTAATAGAACAATAAAATGTCTAAGTATTCGTTTTTTTGTAAAAGATGTTTTACAAACAATAAAAGCAAATCTAATTTTGGTGCAATGTTTTTCAAATTGATATAATTTATGTCATCAAATGATTGAAATAATTTTTGGAAAATCTTTTTATCCCAAATATTTTACGACCAGTAATAAATTTATACTTTGTTGATAACAACTTTATAAACATAATTTCTATTTGTCTTTTTGCAATGGAAGATGTTTTAAATTGACAGTATAAGAGATGTTTCACCATTACAAAAAACACGTTAAAAAGACACCGTGAAATAGGGCTTCCAGTCAGAATATTTTTTTAAAAGTTCGAACCTGAACATATTTGCACTATTACAGAAAAAAGTTCTATTTAGAACTTTAATTGAGGTATGTTAAAACACACAAAAGTAATACAAAGTATGCGTAAAAGTAAATTAATTCATTAATTTGAACAAAAATAAATAATACCAATAAGTACTCTTCATAGTTTGCTTTTAAAAATGTAGTGCATTTAAAAGTTTCGTCATTTAATCAACTTCTTATTTTAGTAGCAAAAAGTCCAAGACTAGAAAAAGCTCTTCAGCTTCTACGGATATAGGAGGAATTGTTCGAAGACCTTAGAAAAGTAAATCTAAATATTTGGACCCAGCTTTGCTAGCTTCAAAAACAACTATTTCCTTTTGAGCAAGGTTTCTTCTAATTTCCTGATGGTCAAGTTTTATTTCAATGTCTGATTGTTCAATTTTAAGTTATTGAGCTAAATTCAATTCATTTTTGATACTTTTTACGTTATTAGTTATACTATCGATATTTATTTAATCAGATGGCTGAAATAATTGCTGAATAAGATTAGTAGCCAGATTAATCTTTTTTTTTATTCTTGTTGCCAAATTGGTCATCTTTATTTAAGACATTCTGATGTGACAATAACTTTATTAGATGAATTAAATGAATATTTTTTCTTTCAAATATTATATATTTAAATATCTGTTTAACAAGTTGGCTTATAGGTGTATTAGCTTCAGAAAGTTTTTTTCTTGTAAATTCAATCAAAGTTTTAAAATACAAAAGATCAGCATCTCCTTTTGAAAGAGTATAAATGGTCGATTTTATTGGTTTTAAAGCAACACAAAGTTCATATCTAGCTCATTTTTAGTTAGAGGAATCAATATTCATACTAATCAGAGCTATTTTTACTTCTGTTTGCACCTTCGAAAATCGTTCAAGCATATTAATAGTACTGCTTTTAACTGGTGATCTCCGAAATTTTTTTAAACAATTTTCATATTCTGCCACAGTTTCTTGAAATTCAAGTTTCAATAATGAAATAGAATCTTCACTAAATGCATGAACAGTTTGAATATTATCACCAAGTTATAAGTTCTTTGAAAATGAAGTTTCATTTTCAAAAAACTTATAACTTGTTTCTTGATAAGACCGATTTGGGGGATTAAGAATTTCTATTTTGTGTTTTGTTTTAAAATGCCGTGTAATAGCTGTTGTTGTTGAGCCAGATGTTTTGAGAATAATTTTACAAATTTTACACTTTGAACTTAGTAATTCTATGGAAAGTTCAAAGTAGCCCCATGGCTCAGTCCTTCTAATTTGTATTTACATCTTTAAACGTATTTTTTATTTCGTACAACTAAAACTTTTATCAGCTCGTCAAAGCTATATTAACTCGTCTTTTTTTTTAATTTAGAAATTTTAACGAACTATTTTATGGGTATTACCATGGTATTTTTTTAACAATTAAAAATATGTAACACACGTAACTATTTTAATTTTGAAACCTAAAAATAACGTTCTAATTCATTCGTTTACATATTCTATTTGTGACTTAAACTTTAAAAGTGTTTTATTTTTAAAAAAAAGTTTCACAACAAAAATTCGGAGTAACAATAACTGTCTAAAAAATTCACAGTTTAAAAAAGATTTTAGTTAAACTGTTAAAAAAATAGAGAACCTAATTTTCATATATACATAAGTTTGAATTTTTAGAAAAAAAAGTTCAAAATTGAACTTCTTAAAAAATGCCAAAAGTTAGAACGTTCGAACCAGGACATGTTCGAACCGGAAGCCCTACTGTTAAACCACAACTGCACAATAATCGGTACGTTCAGCGATGGAAGCTCGGTAGGTCACCTAATGCAACATTTCGTTATATATATACCTAAAGAAAATAAAACTTTGAATTAATATTTGCAGGCTAATCCCAGTGGGCACCGGACCAAAAAAAGGCGTTTTTTGAACGTTCAGAAGACGTCCAAAACGTTCAAAAGACGTACAAAAGACGTCCAAAATGTTTAGAAGACGTTTTAAATACGTCTTTTTTACGTCCGTTCCCACTGGGATAAGATTATTTTTAATTAGTTTAAAATACCATAATGTTTTGGTTAGGTTATCTGTTAAATTTTGAAAACATTGATTAGTTACAATTTTTATTTTAAAATACTTTTTTTCTTTGCATTTTTTTAATTGTTAAACTTTTGGTTTTTAAGGGAGGCGTCCTTTCCCATAAGACCATGGTTAAAATGCCAATACATCTTGTAATATTTGTTTTTATAATAAGTCCTCTTGTTTTAGATTACAAAACAATTATTAACATTATTGAAACATTTGTATTAATTGGAATATAGAAATGTGTTTTTTTTAAAGGTTATGCGATACCCACAATGGTAGAGGTAACTACTTCCACATGTTTTTACTTTACTTACAAGCCTGGTTCTTACTAGGTAGTGCTTAGAACATAGAACCAAGTATGATAAACAAAAAAAGATTATATATTGGAAATTAGAATAAAAAAGGCTATTTAAAAATACGTTTGCAAAAGATTTTTAAAAAAGAAAGAAATTTGTGTAATTACTAATAAAATCAAAGAACCGCTATTTTAGTTTTTTAACATTTGTTTTTATTTTAATAATTTTTTTTTTAATTTTGAGATGAAACCTAATTACTGATCCTGAGAAAATGTTGTACAATTAAGTTGCATTTCCTAAACATTTTATGTTTACAACCAAACAGTGACAATGAAGTAAATTCTAAAACATGATCATATATTATACAATTACCATACATTGTACATTTATAAATGTTTTCCATAGTCATAAGTATTGAATAACTTTAAGTTTCAGAAAAAAAGTTAAAAATTATTTCCCTTTTAATTTTGTTACGTATTTAAAATTTTTATGGTAAAAAGAGTTAGTGTAACATATAGTTTTAAAAATTGTTGTTAAAAGTTGTTATTTAAAAAAAGATTTTTCTTGTCATTAAAATTTTTAATTAGAAGTTTAGTTCCTTTTAGTGACTCAATGCAAAAAACAACATAAAATTAATTACAAAGATATTATAGTAAATTTATTCATTACAATAATATTTTTTTATTAATAATGATATACACAAAAATAAATTTATCTGATGCTGAAATCTTGTTCAAAAAAAAATTAACGAATTCGCTCATAATAATAAATTAATTATTAATAGAAAATAATAAAAACATAAATTTTCATATCAAAGACTTATTATGTGATAAGATAAAAGTTTAACTTATTTTTTACTTATTCAATCTTTAAATTTTTTTAAACTAAATTTTTAAAACTCCGCCCCTGCACCACAATCACACGATATTTTTAAATATATGACGTCATCTTTAACTAAAGTTGGCTGGTCTTCAAGATCCGACTGCTTGCAAAACTTTGCAGCGCCAAAAGAGGCATTTTTCTCCATCTTAGGACATCCAAGAAAAGGTAAATTTTCTTGGCATGGATTTGGTTTAATATTGAACTTCTTATGAGAGCGTTTTTCAATAACAGGGTTTTGATCAAGTAGATAGAATTTAATGCGATAATCAAAGGGCCATTTCAGTAGAGAATCGAATGCGCCTGAAAAATAATTAACAACTTACGATTTTTAAAAATTGCACTATGCACTAAAAAGTCCATTGAAAAAAAACTAGCTTTTTACCTTTAAGAATACTAACAAAAACTGATATATGCGTTCCTTTTCCTTTTCCATCGCCATTCAGGCATAATGATGCACACATACGATAACCATGTTTACTTGTGTGAAACGGTGGACTAAATAATGTTGTTACATTGCCAGATTTTGCTTCTTTCATCTTGCGAGAAAATTCCTCGATTCGCCAAACCAACTGAGTTCTAAATTAACATTGAAAATAAAATAAAAAAATCAGTGTTTGTCAGGTTTCGCAATGAAATATATATTTACAAAAAAGTCTTAACAAAACCATATATAAAAAAAAATTTAAATTGTTTTTTAGTTACTTTGCTGATTGCTGAATTTCATCAATTAAAGCTTGATGTGCTTCAAGCAGTGCTCCATGATCATGTAGCAATTCGTGGTGTTGATCCAATCGTTGACTCTGTTTCATGACAACGTCGTATAACAAACGCACATGCGCAATAATACCCGTTTTATTGTGTTTTTGAAGACGCTCTCGGCTGCACTAAATCAAGTTAAATTTAAACTCTAGTTTCAAAATAGAAAAACACACAAACGAAACAATACACAAAAGAAAAAACTTACTCGGTGAGGGCAGCCTATTTCTTCAAACTGGCATAAAACCTTTGTGCGAGGACAATCAACTTCAATGTGGTTATCAAGTTCATCGCGGGGTATAGTAAGCTTTTTGTCACATTTATTTGGACAAGGAAGAGGTACCTTTTGACAGTCTTCTAAATGAGCCTAAAATTTCAAATACTTTATAAACTTAATTTAATTTCAATCTACCTTTGTTAACAATTTTGTTTTTAAACAACTTACCTTTTTTTCTTCTCTTAAACATCTTTCCTCGCAAAACGCGCATGATATTATTTTTTTTGGACAATCTTTATCTAAGTGCCTTTGTAAAAATCTTCTTTGAAACTTTGCTCCACAGTCATGATTGCATAGAATGTTTGTGTAATCGCATTTTTCGAAGTGCGACTAAAGGCAAATGATTCTTTGAATTAATAATTTAAAAAAAAGTCTTGATTGTTATTATTTAATTTTTATTTCTTAAAAAATCAAATAAAATAATTTATTAGTAAACTAATTTTTTATCTCTAAAAAAAGAAAAAAATCTGAGTGTTCTAGAAGTTTTTAGTAAAAAATAAAGTTCTGTAAATGTTGTAAACTTACTTAACGCATGATGCTTTGATGCTTTACGCAACCATTTTATTTTATTTTATAACAGTTTAGTTTTAATGCTTGATCCAATAATAATAATTATATGGCAAAATATTATTATATTTTAGATTATATCGCACATTACCTGACCTTCACCAAATGTTCCCTCCCATTTACATCCCCATTCTTCAAAATTGCATAGTATCTCCAACTTCATAATAGTTTCTGTTAACGTCTTGTCTAAAAATGCCTAGAACAAGAATAAAATTCTAGAACAAAATATTAAAAAGATTTAAGTTATATTAAAAAAGGTTTCAATTCAAGTTTTGATAATTAGCAAAAATTTTAAAAATTAGATAAAAGCAAGAAAATACCTTTTCTCGATTAATTTTTCCTTGATCTACTGGACATCGTGGTTCTGTTCTAAAAGTAAATATTTCAAAAACAACATTAAATTGGTGTTGCTAACTTTTTAAAAGCATTCTATATAATATATACCCTATATATAAATATATATATATATATATATATATATATATATATATATATATATATATATATATATATATATATATATATATATATATATATATATATATATATATATATATATATATATATATATATATATATATGTATATATATATATATATAT
Source organism: Hydra vulgaris (assembly GCF_022113875.1). NCBI lineage: Eukaryota > Metazoa > Cnidaria > Hydrozoa > Anthoathecata > Hydridae > Hydra > Hydra vulgaris. The sequence goes on from NC_061165.1 coordinate 26,701,514, forward strand.
ATATATATATATATTATATATATATATATATATATATATATATATATATATATATATATATATATATATATATATATATATATATATATATATATATATATATAATAAATATATGCAAAAATTTAACTAAATTTTTCCAAAAAAAAAAAATAATGGTGCAACAAAAGTAAAGGTGTGAATTATGGTGTAACATAAAAGGAGTAGTAAATTTAGACTGTACATTTTCACGTTCTCTAAATTCTGGTTTATAAAATGATTCATAAAAAATAATTTTAATAAAATAGTATAGCTTTGGTATTACATAATTGCACGAAACAATGTTTATAAAAGTTTAAGGGGTCTTCCACAAATTAAGTCACGCTCTAGGGAAAGTTGGGGAAGGTGTTAGTGGTTTTGTGATAACTCATACGGGATTTGTTATTAAAGTGTTACGATGTTATAACGAGAGAGGAGGGGAGGAGAGAAGGGGGTCAAAAACTGCATGACGTACTTTATAGACAACCCTTAATGTAAATAAAGGCACAGAGATATATGAACATACTAGCAGTATCTATCTGTGTCTTCATAAAATCAATAGATTTGTAAAAACACAATTTTGATTGCAGTTAATAGAGTTTGTAAAAAATATTACCTAAAAAATTCATGAAAGCACGCAGAGCACACTCTGTGTTTACACTCACTAAATTGCACTGGGTATCTCATTGCTTCGTTACATTGAGGACAAGTATGATCACTTTTAAGCGGATGCTTTAAAGTAAACTTCAGCCTTTCCTCGGGTAAAGTGGTTGGGCTGTCGCGTAACTGACTTATTGATAAAGAATTCTAAAACAAATAAATAAACAAAAAATTTCAAAAACATTTATTAAATTAAAACCTGTTGTATTTTGAGATCGTTTAAATATTAGGCAAAACTGCTTGTAAACCTGTTTTGACCTTCCTCAGATTATATGAGTTTTTATAATTATCTAAGAACTCCGTGTAAATTTTTAGCTTTTAAAGCTATTCCTCGTTTTTAAAGTAACGGTTTCATCATTTCAACTATTTATTGTTTTATATACAGTTAGTATATTTTCTTGCATACATTTAGTTGAAATTTGTATAATATTGTTCAAAAGTACCGATTTTAAAACTTCCAAGATTCCTATGGCCCATTAAGTATACTCAAAATTTTGTTGGAATGGTTTGCAACTTTTAGTACTTGACTGTGTCAGTTTAGTTTATTATTAGTTATAAAAACACCCAAATCTTTTTCGACTTTTCTTAGCTCTATATGTTCATTACTATTAGTTACAATTATTATAAAATACGTGAGTTTTTTTTTTGAAACACATCGCACTATAAATCTTCCTGTTGTTGGTTTTGATACAATATTGTCTTGTAGCTTTGTTCTCTCAAATTTATTGTTAAATGAGGCAATTATTTTGTTGTTAGCTGTTGCAATTAATTTGTTGTTAACTGAAGCAATTAATTATTATCATAGTTTTAGTGCATTTTGTAAGATGTTGAATCATATAATCATATAACAAATAAAACCTGAATATAAAAAAAAAGTGAAGAAATTAAATTTACCACCGATGTTTTTTCATCTTCTCCAATATATTTTGGTTTTTCAAAGTATTCTTTATCTTCATATTCTTTGGTCACCTTTATTGCTTCATCCTTTTCTGTAGGTGGTTCACTTTCCTGGTTTACAGTGGTTTCGCTTTCAATTTCGTTAGCTATATGTTATGAAACCATTAATTAAATTTTAAAATATAACTTTTCCTTCAGAAAGAAATAAAAAAATTTTTTTTGCCTTAATCTTTTTTTAAATTAATAAAAAAAAAAAAAAATTAAAAAAAGATTGTAACGCCCTTAATAAAAAATCTTTTTTAATGGCGTTACTATCAAAGAGACACGGTGCAAGAAACAAAGTATTTTTATATTTTGTATTATGATTTTTTAGAGCCAGTGTTGAGTGCTTTACTGTTCACGAAGCTTAGAGCGCAATATGTTATCTGTAATATATTGTTGCGATTTATTTTTTAAAAACTTTCTTGATCAGTACTAGTAGATCAGTTTCTAGATACAGTACAAGATTGTTATTATAATATTAATAATTGTCATCTGTCTGTTTGGCTCGGTTGTCTAGCGCGTTTAAATCTAGTTGCTTTAAAGATTTTAATAATCTTTCAAATTATAGTTTGAATTAACAGAGTTCAACTGCACCAGAAACAAGTTGTTCTTTTTTTTTATTATTTTGGTTTTTTTTTACATTTTAAAGATAAAGCAAGTCATTATAAAATTGATGATGTAAATGCTCTCACAAAGTTTTTTTAGTTTATTCTATTAATTTTATATTCATCTTGCTTCTTTTTTTTTAAAAAACAAACTTTTACGTTGTTTTTGGAATTTACAAAATGTTTTTTGTCTCCAAAATAAGTTTTTTCCTTAGGTGAAAAGGTTTTGTTTTCAAAGCTTCTGTTTCCTTTCAATATGGGTACAAAAAAAAAAAAATTAATTTTTTTTATATTTTGCCAAATAACAAAAAACTTGAAAGATTTGAAGAAGTGAAAGGGGATCTTGAGATTCATTCAACATTCACGCAACAAACCGAAAAAATGGTTGAAAATTAAACCTGAAAAAAATTGTTGGAAAAACTTGCAAATATTGGTTTTAAAAAGTCCAATTGAATCTGAACATACTGTCGCATCAGTAATAGCCACGAAGGAATTAGCCAAGTCACCGGTGACAAACAATATTTAACTTTAAACAAATCTTTTCTAAAGTTTTTTAACTCTAGGTGTTTATATTAAATTATATTAAATTAAATTATATTAAATGATACTAAATTATATTAAATTTGAAGTAATTTTAAATTTTAAATTTGATTTAAATTTAATTTATTTTAAATTTGATGTTAATTTGAAATTTGCAATAATTCAGCTTGTAAATTAAAAGATTTTTTTAATTGATTCAAAGATGGCTTTTTGTGCCTTTGATTTATAATTTTTTAACTCAGTCATTAGAACATATAAAACGCATTTCAATTTTAAATTTTTCAAGATTCATCTGGACTAATTTACGATGGCCAAAACTAAATAAAGCCAGATAATTTTATAAAATGAAGAACGTTTACTTTTGAAAAAACGACTATTTTTTTCACTAGATTTAATCAAAAACATATTTTAGCATCAGAGTCTTAATAAACTTTGAAAGAAATATGGAAAAGCATGAAATTCTTTTTATTTTGTACAAAGGAGATATTCATATTTAATTTGAAATATTTCCATGAAAAAATTTTTTTGAAAATTTTCAAAAAAATTTTCAAAAAAATTCTACTGTACAGCAACAATGTCAATAAACTTTAACAGGTTACTGCAATCTTTTTCTGCAATCTTTTCCCAAGTGGACCGCTGTAAAATGGCTGCATGTAAATATTTAGCTTTCCAAGTCTATATTTTGCTTATGGCCAACACTTTATAAAAGGTTAACAATCTTGAAAAGAAGATGAAGCTCTACTGGCGGGATCAAATCCAGAACACGTTTAGACCCTCAGCTATAATCAAATAAACTTCTATTACAATTTTTGAGAGTATTTGTTAAAAAACTCGTAGTTTTGGCTGTCTTAAGGAAACCAAAGAATTTGTTTTCCTTTAATTTACTTTTTTTCTTTTAACTTTTACAAATGTAAAAAATATAATTTATTTAAAAAAATTGCACGAAAAGGTTGAAATCAGGAGACAAAACTAGGAAAAAAGATCCTGAAAAACGTATCAAAAATAGCGACAATAAAGTTAAATTAAAAAAACCAAAACTCGAGATGGATGTGTTTAACCTTTGAGTTTACTTTATGTCAAAAAATTTTTCCTATTGTATATATTTTAAAATGGGGGGTGATATCTCTTAACCTTCTTGGTTAGAAGAATAAACTTTTAGTAATAAAATAAAATCAAATGATAGAGCAATAAAGAAATACTTTTACACTTAGTGGAGCCGAGTGAAGCTAATAAAAAGATTACAACGCCATATATATTACACATGTAAGAGCGTGTATGTGTGCAAGAGCATTTTTACGGTAAGGCGTAAGGGTATCATAGCCCCAAAGAAGGCAATTTTTAAGGTATAATCGGTTATAAATCAAGTTATATCAAGTTATATGTACACACACCCTCTGCGTGTGTGAATGTGTGGATAAAGTCTAGCTTTTATATTAATAAATATGTATGAAGTTAATGTGTGTATACAAGCTTTATTGCTATTGCTTGTTTCTTTAAAGTGTAACATTTTCTCACATAGATATATGGTATCTGAAAACACTACAACGGCAATAACTGCCGAAACGTTTACTGACGTAGATATAACAACTTCTGATGATAAAAAGTGACTTGACATTTTTTTAATTTTTCTTCAGACTTCCAAACGTTTTTGAGACTCATCTGTTAGTAAGGTTTTTTGAGTCACTATCAGACCAACGTCACTTGTGTTTTCTTAAATGAAATAAAATTTCATAAAAAAGTTGGCTGCTTAGAACTAAAAGTTTTAAAAAATTGACCATTGTAAAGCAATTTTAAAGCGAAAAAGTCATCTGTGGAGCATAAGAAAAGTCATCTCTGGGTTTAATAACATTGAACATGATTACATCAACTAAACCAAGTTATTAAACTTGGTCCTATTGTAAGATTTCAAGTAACTTTGAAATAAGAACTTTAAGCTGTTTTTATGTAATCTGGAAATAAAATTTATTTCATTTTACTCCCGCGGAAGCAATTAAAACTCTTAAACATGTAGAAATAATAGCAGCTAATTTCAATTAAGATGTTGAAAATCTTATTAAATCAACGACAAGTCTATAACTCCAATGTATAAAAATAATAGAAGATCAAATATAGTAAAAGATTTCCATTAAAATATCTTTGTTAAATAACTTATACAGATGCATTTTATGATCATGCGACATATACACATGCAATATATAGTTAAGTATAATATGTATAATATGGTCAACTTGTGCAATATAGGCTACCGTTTAAAGCCAAGTCCTTTAATAGTTCAGTATTAATTATTTGTAAAAATACTAAAACGACGCCCAAAAGAAACCGATTTAAAATAAATAAATAAAAAAACCCATGTTTTGATTTTGATGACATCTTTAGGGTTCATATTATTGGTTATTTAATTAAAACAAACGCTTTACTTTCCAAAGGAATAACCAATATTTTGATAAATAGTGAACTACAAGTTAAAAACCATACTTTTTTGTGAACTAGTGGTACTACAAGTTAAAAACCAAAGTAGAAAAAAAGTAAACTACCTTTTTAGGACCCGTTCTTGCACGAAAGAAATAACAAAGAATTACAATAACACGCTTGAGAAACTTTAATAAAGTTTAAAGAAACAAACTCAACCGACTTATCTTCATTATGTAGATAATAGAGATGAGAGAGCCAACAACTAGTTTTCAGATAAAGCGCCAAACGTTTAACAACAATGAAAAATTAGTTATACAATCAATAATAACTTCAATACAACTGGCAAATGTCTGAAATCATGCATTACCACTCAGTGGGTACAGGACCTAAAAATAACGGTTTTTGAATGTTCAAAAAAGACGCTCAAAACGTTCAAAAGAGATCTTTTTTACGTCCCGTGTCCACTGGGTGAAGTCCTTATACGAATACAATCTGCACAATTTTTTAGTAAGCATTATGAACAAGTGTTCTATTTGTAAGTTTTTTGACATTTTTACAACTTTATATAACTATTTTCAGTTTTTATCAACTTTGCAACTACAACCAACAATAAACATTGACAAAACCTCAAAATATTATAATAATTTTAAATAATTTATTGTAACATTTTTGAAAGTAATATGTTCTGTGCAATTTTTGTTGGGGTAAATATGGTAATAATTTATTCAAACATACATAATTATTTGCATTTACTTTATTATTATATATAAAAGCTATATCATATTAATGGTAACAGACTATATAAGAGTTTTAAGTATAGTGTTGTGACTTTAATCAAAATTCGAATAATGTACAAATTAAATAACTTTTTCTCCTTACAATATAAGTCTATCAATGTCTGCTATATGATTTTAAAAGTTAACTAATGTAGAAGGAGTATTTGAGAATAATTATTATGAAATGTCAATAAGCGAACCTCTTTCTGCCAAAAAGTTACAAATAAAGTTTAAAGATGTTTAATTTTTACAAGCGGAGAAAAGAAATCCGCTATTAAAAAAAATTTTCATTCTTACGTTCATTTAAAAATGTCGGTTGCTCTTCAACTTTATTCTCTTTTATTAGCTGATCTGCTTGTGAGAAAATATAATCGTTTTCTTGGTGTTGTTCTTCCACATTGTTAGCTGTCATACCGATAACAATTATCAGAAGAAAATTACACAATCACAATTATTATGTAAAAATTTAAATGACATTTAAACCAAATGGCACAACGTAAATTCTTCGGAAAAAAAATAAATTAAAGTTTGATTTGTTTCCGTGATAACTAATGGAGAACTCAGTTCGTAAACCAGCATTAAATAATCACTAATTCTCCATTCTATTTATTTTTAATATCTATTCAAAATAGTTTGAATATTAGGTGTTCAGTTTTCACGCTGCCATAATGTCGTGGTTTTTCAATGACTATTCACTTATTCCATGGAAACAATTCGAATAAACAATCATTTAAAATATTATTTTATCGGATTCGTCAAAAAAGTTTGACGAAGGAATTTTTTACACAAATAATATTTTACAAAAACATTGGCTCATTCATCACATGATACAACATATATTTTTTTTTAAATTAATAACAAAAATACAAATAAAAACTAATAAAATAGGGAAAAAAAAGGATATTGAAATTTTTTTTTTTAAAAGATTAACAGTATTAGTTCAATACTTAAAAATCTCTATAAATATTTTTTATATATAATTATAATCATTATAAATACAACTAATATCATTAATTAATAATATAACAATTTGCTTAAAAAATCATTAAAATATTTACATATATATAGCATATATGCATTTGTGTTATAGCATATATGCATTTGTGTTATAGCACATATGTGTTATAGCACATATGTGTGTGTGTGTATATATATATATATATATATATATATATATATATATATATATATATATATATATATATATATATATATATATATATATATATATATATATATATATATTTAATCGGAATTTAGAGTCAGACACACCCCTTGTAAAATCCAATGCGATTGATGTTCATAAGTTGTAAGATCTGCTTCAAATACTAAGCCAACACCCATAGCGTTCCGGCGTTCAGATGTCACATACACTGGTGTTCGAAGTGTATTCTAGATAAACAGTAGTGTGAAATTAATATTATAAAATATTAAAACCATAAAAAGATAACACATTTTATGAGTTCATTTGAATAAGGTTAAGACAATAAAAACTTGCACAAGTGTTTATTTTATGTTTTGTTTGCGCGCGCGCGCATAAGAGCTAAGCTGGAAACACATGATAAAATAATTTCCAATTTGGTTTGAATTTTAATTAAAACCATGAGTCACAAAACTCTTTCGCGGCGTTTACAAAAATTAGAGGATATACTGGTTTTCACAATTAACTTACTTTCAATTTTAATTTGTGACTTTCAATAGGTATTACTCTTAATATAGGAAGTTCACATGTTAACTGCTTTGGTAGTGGTTTACATAGTGCTGATTTTTCCAAACTCCAAGAAGCTCCTTCTAAATACAATCCTTTAATAAAACAGCCTAAAGCAGGTTTTTCTGTGACATCATTACTTTTCTCAAATGAAGTAACTGTAGTGTAAAGCGTAGAGCGATCTAGAGGCCAGCCGTTTTTTCGACAAGCAGCTTGAACTAGGGCAGTAAGATAAGATTCTGGAACATGAAGTCCTGATAACCAAATTACAGCTGGTTCAGACTCCTCTATCTAGCAAAACGAATTTTAGCATTTATAGCAAACAGCATTTAAAATTTAGGATATATAGTTATACACTCAAAAATGAACATTTAACTATACCCAGCTCTTGTATTGTAAATGTCTTAGCATAAAATGATCCATCCATGATGAAAGACTTTTACGAGTAGCAGGTGCCAACTTTTTCCAACTTTGTGGTATTTGGCCATTAAACAAGGCACGCGACACATCATCTAATTCATTATCCATCCCAACTTCCCCCGCAAGTGCCTAAGTAAAAAGTAAAATTGAAATTTTCAAAACATTTTTTTATTTTAGTATAAAAATAACATAAATGTAACAGTAAATAAACCAACAACAACAACAAAAATAATATTATACTAACTTATTTTATTTATATTATTTTAAAATTAAAAATGAATAGTCTAATAAAAAAATGTTTTAATTAAAATATGTCGGTACAAAAAAATTTACCCTTTTTAAGTTGATCAGTGTTACAGACATTTTATTGATTAAAAGATTAAATCTATCAAGCTCCTGTAATAAAACAACGGATGTTGGAGAGATTTCGTCACCCATTTTCTTTCGCACAGCAGCTATGTCATAAGAACGAGGAATCTTGCTTTGAATATCAGCAACAGTTTTTCCTTTAAAAGTATGAAGATAAAACTCATATAATTAAACAAAATAATTTTTCAAATGTAAAAATATTAGACTATAATAAAATATAAGACTCTCATTACAAAAGTATATGTATATATATATATATATATATATATATATATATATATATATATATATATATATATATATATATATATATATATATATATATATATATATATATACACACACACATATATATATACATATATATATGTATATATATATATATATATATATATATATATATATATATATATATATATACATATATACATATATATAAATATATATATATATATTTATATATTTATATATATATATATATATATATATACATATATATACAGATCAAATCATATACTGTTACATATATATATACATATATATACAGATCAAATCATATACAGATCATATATATACTGTTCAACCACAAATGTTTAGCATTCAAAACCATCTATAAGATTAAATATAATCTCTTAATAATACTACAACAGAATGTGTCTGATTCATATTGTGACTTTCTTTTTAAAAGTATAGTCTTGACATTTATCTAGCAACATTGAATACTAACAAAAGTATTTCAATAGTTTAAACATAAAAATATTTTTACATGTGAAAAACGATTTAAATAAATTTACCAATAAATTCATCTCTACTAATACCACCAGTATCAACATCTGTCTGTGGTTGCAGCTCAATTAAGTGACTCCACATATCTAAATTACATTAAACAAAAAATTAAGTGAGACCACTTATCTAAATATTTTAAACAAAAAAATTTATAAATTATAATTATTAATTTTATAGTATTATTAAAAACAAATTTAAATTTTTTAATTACATATTATAGAACCTTTTCTTTAAACTAAAAAAAAAGAAAAAATTAACTGTTTAAAGAATAAAATTAAAATAAATGTTTTACCTTTCGCTGCTTTAGTGTAATATCTAATCTCAGCATTGGCATGTAAACCAAACACATTAGGTGAATTATTTAGGGGTAAAGCTTCAATAGCATCAATATAGATATCGCGATTAAACTCACGTCGTAACAACACTAATTTAATAAAAAGATTTTTTTAAACTGTATTTACCTCTCCGAATTCGAGGGTTACTACAGTAAAAAAGCTTTTCACTTATTTGTTTTAATATCCATAATAGACACTATGACTACTAAAATTCTATAAAATATCGTCTTTAAACTGTAGTAATAACACTAAAATTTATGCTAAACATCAAATAAATCTATTCAATAACCACGCTAAAGTAATTTTAAATTATGCAGCAATTATAATCATTGCACTGTACAAAAGAGCTTTGTGGCTGAGCCACAAACGATCTGATTTTACAGAAAAGAAAATTTGTGTTTTAATAAAAGTAATAAGTTTTCATTGTAGATTCTTTATTATTAACACTCTAAGCCTGTGGCTAGATTAAATTTTGCTTTGTGGTTTTATTTATTTCCCAATCTTTTTATCTTCAATCATATCCAGAAGTTTGATAACTGTCTCATGTTTTGAAATAAAAAATCATAAAATGATGCCAAAAGTTCAAGTTCACAACTAAACAATTTAAATCTTTACAATTATCTGCAGTTAAACTTTTAGTCCTAAAGATGCCCTGATATGAAAGTTTTGGTATTAAATGAAGGTTTTGTTTCTTTAAAGCATGTAAATGATTAGACTATTGTCACAAATAGTAATAATACTAATAATATATTAAATAATACTAGTGCATATGAGTTATTAGTTTCATTTTAGGTAATTGTCTTAATGGTTATGATTTTAGGTAACTATTTTTTTTTTTAAATTTTAGGCCTTAATTTAAAAGTTATAATTTTTTTTTTAAAGAAGCAAAAATGTAACATTTTACTTATTTACATAAAGACAGCAATGTTGTTTGTATAGTTCTGTGGCAATGCTAAACGACAGCAGCATAGAAATTTCAAAAACCTTGTGACTTTTCAGACTAATTAAGCTATGTAATAATTCTGAATATTATTCAGAATTATTATATAGGTCATTAATGTGCAGCTAACATTCAGGTATACATTATTTTTTAAAATTTTCAAATAATTTTTTATTATTAAGCAACATATTATTGTGTTGTGCTTTGCCTTTCAATTTTTTTACTGAATTTCCACGAAGTAACTTCTTTGAAATCAATAAGAATTTTTGAATTACATTTGTTTAGCTCAATATATATTTAAAATAGATTGCAGCAATTAAGAAAAACTACATAAAAATGATCTCTTTGTACACAATTTCTCTAATCAAACCATTAAATATACATATGCAGGGGAGACCAGGGCTAGTTGTCTCAGTTTTTACTCTATGAGCTCTGTAGCCCTAACAGCACATTATTTTGAAAATATTAAAGTGTAGTCTCAAAGAGTATGAATTTGGGTTTTTTTTTTTCATACAACTAACTATTTTCTGTGTAAAGTAAAAAGGAAGCGATGTTTCAGAAGTTACCTTTTTGTCCAAAAAACACATAAATCTTAATATCTCCCATGCGCATGGCCGAATCCTAAAAATACTATAATGAATGATGAAATGGTTAATTAGGAAGATTCTGTGTAATTTTTTATCGTATTCTGATGGAAGGCTCTGAAGATAAATGCAGTTCGTCAACTGCATTTATCTTCAGAGCTTTTGCTGCCAACAAGTCTTGGTCTCCCCTATTCCTAATATACATTTCTTCAATGGTTATTTTAATTCATTTACCTACCCTGCAAAGAATACACCTAAATTAATGGTTGCATGATACAGAAACAATATCATACCACATAAGCAAAACTTTATTTTTAAACTTTATGTTTGTGTTTAAACATTTTATGTTTATATATTTAAAAACTTTATGTTTAAAATTTATAATTAAATGATTTTATGATTAAATTTATATGCTTAACAGTAATATGTTTATAGAAAAAATATAGATAAAAAAGCTTTAAAAAAATGTATCTAAGTAAAAATAATATATATATATATATATATATATATATATATATATATATATATATATATATATATATATATATATATATATATATATATATATATATATATATATATGTATATATATATATATATATATATATATATATATATATATATATATATATATATATATATATATATATATATATATATATATATATACATGTACATGTATATATATATATATATATATATATATATATATATATATATTTATGATATATATATACATACATATATATATCATAAATATAAATATATATATATATATATATAATAAATATATATACTAACAAAATAGCCTGCACAACTGCTAGAAGAATTAGTTGCTGCTTTAAATTAGAATTTATTTAAATTTTTATTCTTTCTAGAAAATAATTACTACATAGCCCCCTATATAGTTTTAAACAAGGACGATATACAGGTACTGCATAGCCCGCAGGCTACCCGCCCACTACATAGCTATGATATAACATACTTTAACATAACTTGTTATATAGCTACTTCATAACCTGTAATATAGCTACTACATAGCCAGCTACATATCTACTATATAGCTTGTGTCTCTAAACACAGCTACTACATAGCCAGCTACATATCTACTACATACATACATAGCTTGTGTCCCTAAACATAGCTACTACATAAGTATGTAACCCGCTACATACTTATGGAGTAGATATGAAAAAACAAAGCAACTTGCTATATATCTGCCAATATAAAATGTATAACACAATATGTTTTAAATAATTTTTTTTTAAATATTCGGCACAAGTGTTAGTGATGTAAAAACAAGTTGCAAAAGTAAAAAAAATTTAAGTTAAATACATTACTTAACGTTAGTTTAATTTCAAGTCAAAAGTTATCAGCATTAATTTAATTTGTAGGATAGCCTACAAATTAAATTAATGCAATTGAAAGTAAGAACTAGTCCAATTTTTTTTTCACCAAAAGATCACAAAATTTTATTAAATGAATTTTTTTAATTTTATTTTTTTTGCTAAGATCACTTTCAAATTGATTATAAACAAAGTACATTTTTCACTTTTTTTTATGTAACATAGTTTTCAAGTTAAACTTGTAAAAAGAAAATGTCCACAGACAAACAGATAACCACAACACTTTTACATAATATATATAACCCTGGGAATGAGGATTGGTATTGCCGAATGGCGACCTTAAAGTGTTTGAGGTCGGCAGATAGATAAAAAAAATTGCCAACCTTGTTTCTGTTTTACTTAAGAACTTTGTATCAAATTTTTTTAGGCCGACCTGATGCCAACCTCTAACAAAATGAGGTCAGCAAATTATTACCAACCTGATATTTCCTAATTCTGAGGGTTGTATATATATATATATATATATATATATATATATATATATATATATATATATATATATATATATATATATATATATATATATATATATATATATATATATATATATATAAATATATAGTTAAACCTTTTGATTTGTCAGTAGATTGCTTAACACTCTTAGGAGCAGCATTTTCTGGACATTTTGGGATAAAGTAGTCAACTTTATCATCGTGATAAAAATGAAAAGGTTGAAAAGTATCAAATATAAAATCTCCCATATATTCATCCATATATGTGTTTACAACTCTACGATCAAAGTTGTCTATTACTCTTCCACCATACATCACCTGATTGAAAGAAAATAGTTTTTAAGCATATAAATTGTTTTACACTTACATAAAATTCTAAATAGAATTCTAAAATAGAATTTGAAATTTTGTGTTTTTGAATTTTATTTAATTACCTCACCAACAAGATATTTTAGACTAGCCCAAGGAATTTTAGAATCAGCTTGTTCATAGGCTTTACTCAAGTATGTATCCATAAGTTGCATAGATACAAAAAAATCTGATTCATTGAAGTCATAGGCAATATTCCAACCTGATGAATAAATAACACAATACAAAATTATTTCATAAATTTTTAAAATATTAATTATAGTAAAAAAAAAATATTTTTTTCTATTATAAACTTTTTTTAATAATGCACATAATCACATATAACATTTCAAAATTTTTTTTAAGCATTAAATGTGTTCTAAAAAATAGACAGCAATGAAGAAATCATATTAAATTAGCATAACTGCTAAAATAAATGGGTAAATTTTCAAGAAGGTGTGTTGTAAAAATAACAAAATAATTCTTAACTAAAAACACTATAATGATATCATAAAAAATACCTATTTTGCCATACTTTCTTCTTTCTTGGACAACCGCATGAAAGAAAGCCAATACATAAACCAAAGTAGTAAATGCTTCATGTGGACAATGATTCAAAGACAAAGCACTAATTTTTTGAATTGTGCTTCTTAAGTTTAACTTTAAACCATTTGGTGGTTCCGTAACAACCTAAACACATAACACACAATTTATTTCCTTTTACTACAAGTTTACTTAATTTTAACTTGTAAGATAGAAACTATAAATCATATTATACATTCCTATTTTGATGACAACCTTCTCACTGAGTCCTCTATTTAACATCTTGAATAATCATTCAATACTGATCTCTCTAGGAAACCATATAAATTTATTGCAAAACATATATTCATTGCAAAGTTATTATCTACATAAGTTGCTTATCTTTATCGTGCTCGCTGTATTCTTGTTCCTGATTTAACTCTTTACCTTTACAAACCTTTACAAATCTTACTCCTCCCCATATCAAATACTTTTACCTTTACAAACCTCTTATTATCCATTCAGTATCAAATACTGTTGTCAAATTTGACAACAATATTCCATACAGAGAATACTGTTGTCAAATACTGTTTTATATTTATTTAAATATACTACCATCTTCATGTTTTACTGGCACATATGCCCTACAATTTTTTAAGTCTTCTGTCAATCATTTCCTTGCACTTTAATACTATTTATTCAAGATTTTTTACAGTGAATTTTTAGTGAACCTCATATCTTGTTATAGGTTAAACCAAAAAAGAATATGTTCAAACTGATGTGATAAAGATTGCATGGAGTAGGAATATTAAACTCAGTTCTTATTTTAACCACACTTAATTAGTTTAATAGTTTCAAAATACATTATTTACCTTTAGGGAACATTGCACTATACCAATAGGAAACTCTGGTGTTGGATCAGTAGTTAACCATAGTCGAAAATCAGGGTGTGGCTTACTAATTTTCTCAAGTATTTTTTCTAGCTCCCTCAACCAATTAACCAGTAAATGACAGTTTTGCAGCATTAACCAGTGGCCACGACTAACAGCTGTTTCTAACAGTAGAAGTGCAGGCTAAAGAAAATCTCTTTATAAACACATTTATAAAACAATACAATAAAATAATACAAACTCAATAATAAATAAAATAAAACTCAAATCAATACATACATCAACTAATTACACTAAAAAATATGTTTAAAAAGTCATACATAATACATTACAGGAAAATACAAGTTTCTATACTTATTTGAACAAAACTCAAATGAAAAAATATTGAAAACTAATTATTTTAATTTTCAATCGAGTTATAATTTTTATCATATAAACTTATATACACTGTTTAAAGTTAACTATAATAAATAGATTGTCACCTTTTCTTGACCCTGTCCCATTGCTAGGTACTTAAGTTTGTTAACACCAAATCCACTTCTCTCAGCCAGTTTCATAAGTTCACTGGCAGGATCTGAACCAGGACTTAAAATAAATATAACTGGAGATAAAGGAGATGATTGCTCTAAAATGGCTTCAAATGATATCATTGGGGGAGTCACAAATTGTTCACCCAATTGAATCATTACAAAATTAGTAATAGCTCTATAAATGCGATCAACACGAAAACAGCGCAATAGAAGAAGCTTTTGAAAATCTGTAAGTATTTCATTATATTTCAATGGCAAAGCACATGTTTCTGGAGAGTCATTGTTATTCCACTAGAGAAAATTTTTTTATATAATACTATAAAAATAACTTTAATTATACATGTTTCCTTTAAAGCATAAAAGTAACAGAATTCAAAATATTTTATTCTAAATTTTTCATAAAGTAAAAATTCAAAATTTTTATTCTAAAATCAATTATCATCTATAATTGATAACTTATATATAATCAATTAGTAAATAGTAAAAAATATAAAATTGATAACTGATATATACTGATAACTAATTTAATAAATATAATGATAATCATTATTGAAAAAAAAAATTGAAAAAATCAATATATATATATATATATATATATATATATATATATATATATATATATATATATATATATATATATATATATAAATTTAACCACGCTTTCAAAATATCAATGGGAAACTCAAGATAGGAGTATATATTGCTTGCTTGGCCATCTTTAACTTTTACCATAAAATGCATATTTTATGTTTCTTTTTTTTTTTAATTCAATTGAAATACCGGGAAAAGTTTAAAACCTTTATTTAGTTTTTTTTTAATTGGTAACCTGCCTGCCCAAACCAAAATGCTCAGTCAATGCAGCAGCACTCCTTGCATGTTCTACATATTTGTCATTCAATGTAGCAGTACTCCTCAAATATGTACCTATTTGTCAGTCAATCTAGCAACATTCCTCATATGTTCTATCTATTTTTTAGTTTATGTAGCAGCACTCCTTGCATGTTTCACCTATTTGTCAGTTAAGAGCCATTTTTTTCCAAAAACAGTAAATTTAGATGTCACACTATATATGTTCCTATAGTTTTACATTTAAACTTATTGCTTGTGGTAAAAAATGGCTCTTTATGACTCTTTGCGTTTAAAGAAGACAAAATCAAATGCATATTTTTGCAATTATGTAAAAACCATTAAATTTAATTGAGGAAATTAATTAAATTTTATCATTTTTTAAAAAAACACAAAAATGCATATAAATTATAAACATAGTTAAGACTAAGTTACGAGCATTTTTAAACAACTTTATTTTTAAAAAATTATAAACATTGAAAACCAACCTCACTCCACAGTTTTTCATTTTGTGAAATATCTTCAGGTAGTGTTGAAAAAACATAATGCGAGACAGTGCTTAATTTAATAATATCTTCCCAACCTTGGTCAGATAGCCATTGAAAAGGTTTTTTTTGAGATGTTTTCTCAAGAGCAATATTTCCTTTTATAAAAAAATCAAGTTCTTCTTGAGGAAGCTTTTTATCAGCTTGCAAAATTTTTATAGCCATTTGAAATGAAAACAACAATTTGTGACGCTCAAATAAACCTAAACAAACTCTACTTTTATAACTTACATATACTTTAAGACACAGATTCAAAAAAAGTTTACAGTAATAAAAACCTGCCTGTGCATGCATAGTTATACAGATTAATAGTAAGTGTATCCATTATGCTTTTTAGGCGTTTAGGAAGTATAGAGTCTGGTAAGCTTTTCTTTAGAGACATGTAAAACAACTCAAGATAGGAGTTTAAAGAATACTGATACATAGAGTTTATTGTTGACATTTCTACCAAAACAAAAAAAAGAACAGCACCAAGCTTTGCAGCAGGCCGATAACCATCACGTAGTTTATCAATATCAATAGCTGTTTTTGCACCAAGCTTTAGCTTCTCAGCAACCTATTATCATTAAGAAAATTTCAAATAAAAAAACAAAATAAATAGTAATTAAATAAACTAAAAAGAAAATTATTTTGCAGGTGACGGGTTAGGGGTTGGCCCAATAGTATCTATATAAGAAAGAGATCTATTAAAAAAATAGTAATTACTTTTTTTTATAATCATTATTTTTTCATTATCTTTAAATCATTATCTTGAAAACATTAGATATAAATCTGAAGTAGCAAATACTGTTGAGCTACTATAGTTACATGACACAAATGTTAATAAACAAAGAGAATTTAAATAATTTAAACCTTTATTTTTATTAGAAGTTAAGATTGATCATTTTTAAGTTCTATAAAACATGTTGTTATGCTGCATACAATCAAAATTATGCTATAATATAATAAATATATGATAAAGTTATTATTAAGTTTGGTGTTAAAAAAAAGACCTCTATATGTTAATTTTAATCAATTCAAATTCACATCATAGCTATTTAGAATTATCTGCAATTGACTCATAGATAGTTTTACCAGTCAGTTAGTTTTACAAGTCAAAGATAAATAATATACATCTGCATATCTTATAAAATATTTGTGACTAAACCCTACATGATAAAACTTTTTATTGTAATATTTTGTTGCTTTTAAATAAAAAACTTCCAATTAATAATCACAGTTAAAGAAAATTTTGATTTTATGAAAAATTTAATTTCAAATTATGAAAAATTTAATTTCAAAAATGTTAGATTGTATAAAAGTTGTAAAACAGACAGAAGATCAGTAAAGAAATAGACTATATATTAGCATCCTAAACTATTCATTAAAACTCTAAATGTTTTTTAACAAATTTTAAACAAAATATTGCTAACAATACAATGTTGAAGAACAATAACAATAACAATGTTGAAGAACAAAAATGTTAATCTGTGACTATATTAATGTTTCAAATTAATTTAGTCTTTTAAAATATAATTTAAAATACTTCTGTAGCTTTAGCTTTTGTCTCTTCAAGTGTTTGAACTAGCTCAACATTGTCTAACATGTTTCCAGTTGAAGTAGCTAACTCTCGAAGTAAAGTATCTTCTAGATCTTTTAGAAGACGTTTGTTATAACTAAGTAAAAATGTTTTAAAATAAAATTCATAAATAGCGTAAAAGATATACTAAAAGTTTAAGACTTTCTGTTTATAAGAAAGCGAACATAATATGATTGCTTATAGACTGTTTCCTGATTTGAACATACTTGAATATATTTGTTTGTTTTTTACATTATGCTTTGTTATTTTTATTAATATTAAAAAAAAAATTCAATAACTTGAAATACCTAGTTTCTTGTATAAGTCTTTCTCTTTGCTCTTCAAGTTCTTTTTTTTCAAAACCAACAATAACACTTAAAAGTTGGTCTTCTAGTCCCTAAAAAAAATTGATTGTTAAGTTATGCTTATCATAGTACCAACCCTTGGAATTAGGGTCAGCATTCGGCAATGTCGACCTAACTGCTGACCTGAAAGTGTTTGAGGTCGGCTGAAAATTGCCAACCTCGTTTCTATGTTTTATGGTCAGACCTTTATATCAAATAACTTTTGCCGACCTCATGCCGACCTCAAAAAGATCGAGGTCGGCAAATTATTGCCAACCTTATTTTTCCTAATTCCGAGGGTTGTAGTACTAGTCAGATTAAATATTCATAATATCTTTTTAACTTTTACGTTAACTTATGTCATTGTTTGTTTATGATAATTTTTAGAATCAAAAAATCCTTTTATTAACTCTGACATTGTTTCTATTATTGTTTGGAGAATAAACTTTAATAATCAATATAATGACAAAAAAGTATCATTTTACCTTTAAAGTAACAGTATAGTTAACTACCATGCACTTTCCAAAATGTGCTGGAGTAAATTTAGGATTTGATATTTTTGTATTTAAATATAGCTTAAAAGCAGGATCATAATCAATTTCTTTATCACCAAGTGTAATGACTTTTTGACCATCTTCGCCTAAAGAAATTTATTTTCAATAATTGTATATTATAGGTAACTAATATAAGTTTTTATAACCTAATTATAAGCTCAACAAAGACATTTATTATCTATTTATGCACACTTTGACAAGATTAGAATTTCCTCCTCTTGTAGAGCACATGTTCTGGTTGTCTTTTGATAACAAGGAGTCAATTAAAATTGAAGTTAAAAAGCTACACAAAATTAAATATGAACAGCCAAATAAATCAATATAAGCATTAACACTTTTCCTCTTTTATCAAAATAATCAAAAATAATATGTGTGCGTGAGTAAAAAATAATGAGAATATAATATGTGTGTAAAATAAATTAGTTAAGTTGTGGAAAATAATAACGAATAATGTGAAAAGAGGATTTGATAACTTTATTTCAATCCCCTCACACTCAAATGAAAGAGTATACAATCTTTGTAGACAACTGCTTGTTATTTGCCTTGCAAATTTGAATTTTATAAAATAACTAAATAACTGACTCAAAATTGCTATGGATTAGTTATAAAGAGCAATAAACAGGGTTTTTTTTTAAATTAAGAGGTTGAGTTTATGTAGAAGAGAATGTTTTAATCAAATTTACTCACACACATCCACTTAGTCGAGAAAAGGAAAGATATTACATTATCAAAAGACTTGAGTATGAGACATAAGGATATAGACAGAAAATATATAGAAAAAGAATATAGACAAAATAAAAGGTTAAGAAATCTCTTAGATTGACAAGAGTATAAATAAATAAAATTTAAAAAACACATATTACTGTGCCTATGCCAAAAAAGATTTGGTAGTGATTTATTATTATTATTACTTATTATATGATTCAATTAACTAATAAATTTTAGTAATTAATGCAGAAATATATTGTTTAAGCACCACCAAACCATATTATCATAGTAAATGATAAAAGTAAAAAAATAAACAAAAAAACATTAAGACAAAAATTAAACATAAAAATACAAAACCTTTAGTATTCTTTGCAAGTACATTATCAATGACAGGGTCAATATATTCATCTACATCTTTGAACAACACAGGAAAGCCATACTTAATGGCTAGCTCAAGCTGTTTTAAAAAATCTGGATCATTGAATGTTAGTATCTAAAAAAAATCAGGATCATTGAATGTTAGTATCTAAAAAAAAATCAGAAGTTTTGTAGTTTTTAACATTATCAACTACAATAAGTTACTTTCTCAATTTTTTTAAAAAATTTTTACTTTTAGATTGTTTTTTTCCTCTTTTTTTCTTATCCAATTTAAAGCTTGTTGCTGAGGGTCAATGCACAAAGGATACCGACTTGCTTGAGTGGTTAATACACCATTTTCAATAGAAAGTTCATCCGGTGGTAGACCTTCAGATGTCCAATGACTAATTTCAACATCACTTGTTAAAAGTTCATCTATTTTAAAAGGATTGCTTTTAGGTATCTGTTTTGTAGCAATATCATTTTCCCATTCTTTACGCAACAAACTGTTACGAAACTCCCAACTGAATGCACCTAAATAACTTAAAAAAGCTGCACCAAGCAAACAATCTCCAAGTAGGCATTTGCGTTGCTTTTTTAAACTTTCAAGATCAGAAGTCCATCTTAAAATAATTGTACAACAAAATTAAAATAAAAAATAAGAAACTTTTAATTTAATGGTGTTAGTAATCTTCACTATTTGACCAGAGAGCATATTAGGTTCGATGGAGTGTAACCTAAGATTTTTTTACTTATAAAGTTTTCATTATGCTAACAATTTAATCATATTTTTTGGTTTTATTTGTCCCCTAGCTCCAATCCTATGACTTTTTCAAAGACATTTAACAATATAATGAAATTGAAATTTTCTATATAGCACTAAGTATTATAATTTTTTAAAATCAACAACAGCAGTTTTTTTTGTTGTAATTTTTTATTTATCTCCATAATCTTTATGATCTAAACTATGTTTATATCATTGCCATGTAAACTTAAACTTTGCATGAATTGCCTCACCACACTGGTCTGCATACTTTGACAACCTGCATGCTATACAAAATAAATAATAAAATAAAATAAAATGACAACATACAATGTGGATTTTTCATGTTAGTGACTTTCAGAGTGAAAAAGCTGTTTCTTGTAAGCATTAAAATGCATCTCTAAACAATGATACTTTGTATTCTGAGTTAGAATTAAGATTTCTTCCAAAACAAGCTTCTTTCACAAAAGTTCGTAAGCTTTGGACTACATGAAGTAGATTAACTAATTTAAGTTGTCCTTCAAGTTTAAGTTAATCAATTAATTTTATAATTTTATTTACATTATTACCATCTCATCAAACTCCATGATATTTTTATTTAATTATACAATGTTTTTTTTAACCACAACTCAAAACCATTCTACTCAATTATAAGAAATCCTGCTATTTTACCTACTGCATTAATGAGATGTAACTCAGGTGGAGCAACTAAATTTTCTTGCAAAGTATTTCTATCAGTGTTAAGATATACTAGGCGTTAGTTCACAATATTATTTAATTCCTTCATGGAGGATCCATTTTTATTATATGCTTCATAACAGGAATCAAAATTGCCAATAGTTTTAAGAGTTCATATATCATGCATACATTCGTCACTACATTTCAAGCACGCTTTTTTCCAATTAACACATTAGCACATGTAAGATCAAAAGCAATATAATAGTTTACATAATCAAGATTATGTTTTCAAGTGCTAATCTAAGGTTTTCATATTTTTTTAAGAGTATCTTCAACAACTGCTATAATAAGAACTTTTTGAACTTACTTATTTATAAATTTATTTTCAGATTCTTTTTTTTTAAAAAACATTCACAACAACTTTTAGAAAGCCTCCTCCACCATCTAAAAAAACTCTAACAAAACCTACACATTGATTTATTCCTCTTTCTTTAATAATATGCAGAATTTAATCCAAGGAATTTTTAATATATACTAAATCTCTTAAGATAGTTTTATTCTGATTAGAAATAAATTTATCATGCTCTGCACTATAAAACTCATCTAATTTTTAAGTTCTTTAAGATTATCTAGTTTTTAAAATAGATTTCTTTCTACAGAGTCTCTTCCATTTAATTCAGTATTAATTGTAGAACAAGATTTTTGTTGTTGCATTGTCAGAAAGTTCAAAGAAGACTTTTAGTTTTAAGACTGTTTGAACAGAAAGTTGTTTACTACTTCTGTGACTCCTTAAATTGGGAGCACCAACTCTAATAGAGATAGATGTTATTTATGTTTTTAGTTTGAAAACTAAAATCTTTTTCTATACCTTTTACATTCTATACATCTTCTTAAAATATAGCACTTTTTTCTGCTCTCTTATTTGTAAAGAGTGGCCAATTAAGTTGTTCAGCAATTTGTATACAATACCTTGTCAAATCTAATATGCTCTCTGATCCACAGTGTCTTGTATTGTCCTATTTAGAGCTTCCCATACCGGACCAAAAATTAAATTTCGGTTTTTCGGAATTAGATTTAGTAAAAACGATATACCAGTATTAATACTGGTATTTATAAATATTCCAAAAAATATTAATTAAAATAAGTAACAAAACAAACGGTTCCAAAACTTTATTATTTAAGTTAAACTAATATATGAAATTAATTCATTAAAAAAAAAAAAGCATAAAAAAAAATTATTTATTATTGAAATAGGCCTGCAAAAAAGATAAAGTATTTAAAATTTCTTCATTTAAAGATGATCGAATTTTCATTCAGTTTCTATTAAATTTAACAAAGCAGTTTTAGTTAGCCGATCAAATATGATATCTGAACCAAATTTATTTTGGGTTTGTTCACCTTTATAAAGAAATTGCATGAGATAAGATAAATTTGTGTGCCTTTCTTATATTCTTTTAAATAAGGAGGCCTTTATATTGTTATTTAATGATCTTTCGCTTAAATTTTGCAGCATAAATGTCAAGATAGTATCAGCTGAGAGAAGATTAGCATCTCTCCAATATAAAGCCTCTACAGCCAATTTCACTAGTAGGAACATAAAAACTGTTGATAATATCAATTCAAATTTAGATTCCGTAAAGTTAATAGCTAAATTTAAATCAATCACGGTTTTTTGAATGGAATTATTAATTTTTAAAATCGCTTTCGCATAAAAAGTAAGATGTTCTTTACCATGTTCAGCGTTTACATAAACATGAATGATTTTTTATTGGACGTTAAAAAACCCTGAATGGCAAGCCATCTGTGGCCGTCATTTAAGTTAAAACATTCGGCTTAAAAAAGTTGAAATTTTATTTGATATTTTTGTGCTAATAACTTTCTAAAAATATTTGTGTCCAAACTTGCACGAAGTCTCTTTAAAAAATTTCTGTCTAATGAGAAAAATAACTGAAA
The DNA here is from genome assembly GCF_022113875.1 of Hydra vulgaris. Lineage (NCBI taxonomy): Eukaryota > Metazoa > Cnidaria > Hydrozoa > Anthoathecata > Hydridae > Hydra > Hydra vulgaris. Next base: position 26,725,057 of record NC_061165.1, read on the forward strand.
TACTGGTATTGAGAGCTCAGTATCGGTATTTGAAAAACAGCCGGTATATATATATATATATATATATATATATATATATATATATATATATATATATATATATATATATATATATTTGAATATATATATATTTGAATATATATATATATATATATATATACATATATATATATATATATATATATATATATATATATATATATATATATATATATATATATATATATATATATATATATATATATATATATATATATATATATATATATATATATTTGAATATATATATATATATATATATATATATATATATATATATTTGAAAATATATATATATATATATATATATATATATATATATATATTTGAAAAACAGCCAGTATATATATATATATATATATATATATATATATATATATATATATATATATATATATATATATATATATATATATATATATATATATATATATATATATATATATATATATATATATATATAATTGTGTTCAATAGTTCAATAGATAGTAATGAAATAAGAAATATATCAATGAGATAATATCTTTGAAATTTCAGATGATAAAATGTTAAATTAAAGAGGATTAATAACTATTTAAATTGTTGGTGTTTTTGTAAGATCTTTAAATAAAAATAAGTAAAAATTTTATAATTTCTTTTTTGAAATTTCTTTACTGTAGTAATACAGTGGTTGGCCATCACACATTTATTTTTACAATTTATATCAAATAGATGGCTTAAATTCACATATGATAAGATAAATATGAACTTTCTTTTTTCTTACATGTTATGTCAAGTTATTTCAATTCTTATTTAGGTTTAGTAAAAATTTAATCAATTTCAACTATCAACAAGCACCTGTTAACCTGTTGCATATTGGACAATTTAAGTTTATTTTTTATTTGTTAGTTTGATTGATCCCAGAGAGCCATAAAGACCATCAGGTTCGAAATCTCACCACCTCAGATTTTTTTTTTTTTAAGTAACCTAAGTTTTTACAAGTGTTTTCCAAGTGCAAACCAAATCTGAACTTGATCAAAAGAGTTGGTATTTTAAGTTTAAAAAAAGTAAAAAGGACTAAAAATTTAGCAATTAAAACGATGTAACCCACCATTTTTGGCTTCTTTTTTAAAAATAAATATTAACTGATAAGAATAATAATTGGAGAAAAATCCACAGAGCGGCGGATTTGAAGCAGCCTGTTTGTGCAGTTTGTTTGGAGAAAAAAAAGGTGAATATTCAAAATCGTTATCAAAAGTACAACCATCTATAGCAAATAAGATCAAAGAGTATATATGGCCTGAGTAAAATAAAGATTTCATTGTTTGCCCTGACGTAATATGTTCAAATTGTAGAAGAAACATATTTTTGCTGGAGAAGGGATCAAGTACTTATCTGTCAAACTGGATTAATAAAGTATCTCAAGTACAGAATTTATTAAATTCAAATGACTAATACATAAATAAATAAAAAATAATTTTTTATAAAGTATATGTTTCTGAATTAGGTTGACAGGCCAAGAATTAGACACAGTACTGAATTTAGTGATATTGTTCAACCATCTTGTGGTAAAACACTAGCTGTAGAATCACCAAAGGAAAATATATGCAGTTGCTGCTTTTCTCTCCTCGCATAAGGGTTTACAAATAAATATTAAATTATTTGATTAGTAAATAAAAAGTTGTCAAACATTTATGTATAAATAAATATTTAATTATAATTATGTAAATTGTAAACAATATGTAGAATTATACATAATTAGTTTTTTTTAATAATAATTTATATAACTTTAATAAAAAAACCCTTATTTTTAAGCTTAATAAGTTTATATAAATTTTATATTTAGTTTTATTCTTCAGGAGGTCATAGCAATTGTAGTTCTGGTCAGACTCTTTTAAACCTAATTAATTTGTCAGAAAACCTTGATTCCACATCATGTGAACAAGTCGCTTCAGGCATTATTAAAAACAAGATGAAGCGAGAAGGCATAGAGAGAGGCCAATCCTTTAAAAAAACTACAGGTAGCTAAGTACTATTGCATTGTTCCTTCACAAAAATATTATTGTAAAATTTATATTATATTGTAAACAATATCTATTTTTGTGAAAATATATTGATTGAATTTTAATTTCATTATAAAATTGTTGATAAAAGATCTAAATAATCATATAGTCTATACTATATATTATAAAACTTAAAGGCATACAAAAATAGATATGAGACATAATTTAACAGTTATTTTGATTGCTAATTTTTTTACCTATTATGGTAAAAAAATCTATTTAATTTAGTTATACTTTATTTTTAAGGTGGGAATCCATTAACTTTAACCGTTGGAACTAAAGATAATAAATCTTCCAGAAAGTCTTTCAATCAGATATCATTCCAAACAGTTATGGAGTTAACTTCTATACTGGAATTAACAAAAAATCAAACAAAAAAAATGATATCAAGTCTGCGTAAGAATCTAGGGTCACCTACTGTTGTTGAGAACAATGTAGTTAGCATGATGACATCATTGTAACAAGAAATTGAGTCTAAATGGAATGATGAAACTGTAACAAGAGACATTATTTATTCATGACACTTCTGAATTTATTCTTTGTATTTTAATGGATACGGTGTATGGTACGTGTATCCATTGATGAAGGTCAAGGATTTCTTAAAGTAATTGTAAATGTCTTTGACAAGACCAATAAAAATGAGATACACATCCACAATAGAGTTAAAAATTGTTTTATCCTTGCTATTGTTGAAGATATTTCTGAAGACCATGGAAATCTGCAGAAAATCTTGAGTAGATTAAATTTAGATGATGTTACGCATCACCTTGCATTTGATTTAAAATATGCTAATAGCATTTTCAGTTTATCTTCTCATTCTGGTAAATATGCCTGCTTATGGTGTGAAGGTGAATATACCCTAGAAAGTGGTATTCCAAGAACGTTAGGGTTTCTTGATCATTGGTACAAGTTATTTGTTGAAAATGGGGCAAAGCGATTGCAGATGAAAGATTTTAAAAATGTGATTAGTCCTCGACTTGTTTATTTTGATAAAAATCCTGAAGTTGAAATTAATCATTAGTTCCACCACCAGAATTACATCTTCTTATGGGGATTGTGACACTACTTGGTAGACTACTTTTAGATCATTGGCCTCTGTTTACGAATTGGTTCAAAGAGCATTATATTTTACTTCGTGGTTATCATGGGATAGACTTTGATGGCAATAATACCACAAAACTATTAGAAAAAGTAGATATTTTAGAAAGAGATATTTTAGCATCTCAAACTAATTTGATACCTGTTGTTCATTGCCTCAGAAAGTTTTTGAAAGTTAAAGAGTGCACATTTGGACAAGAATTAGGCAGTAATGTTTCTTTAGTTATTGAAGAGTTCAAAGTATCATTTTTTGACCTTCAGCAGTATGCAAAAATACATTTAAATGCAGAGCTGAATGTTACTTAGAAAGTACATACAGTGGTTTGTCATATTCTCCCATTTGTGAAGTTTAACTCTTGTTCTCTTGGGTCATATGCTGAACAGACTGGAGAGGCTGTTCACAGTGCCTTTAAACCAAGTTGGTCTCTATATAAACGAAGAATTGGGCATATAGATTATAGAAAACGATTAAAATCTGCCACTGCCACTTTTTGCATAGATAAGATGTAAATATTTCAATATATAAGTAGTTGTGTTAATATTTTTATTGCACTCATTGTTTTTTCCTTGTTATTTTTCCTTTGTATTATTACTATAAGGGACTCTAATGATTTAACTTTGAAGTTATAGATTATATCATAATACTTTAAAGAGGATAATAAAGGATATTGATTTTTAAAATTATAATAGAAGGGGTTACTTTTATAGGGAATAAGTTTATCGCTTTAAGGGGGTAAATAGGGTTAAAAAATTAATTTTTTTTGGTACTTCTGATCTACTTTAGATTTATCCAATACACAAAAACAACATATTTTAGCAGCATTTATCTTGATAAAAAAAAAAAGTAGAAGTGGGGAGAAGTTCAACTTGGCGGTCTTTATGACACAGTGTGATGCTTTAATGTGATTTAGTTTAATTCGGACTGTTTTTATTCATTAATTTTTTTCTGGTAATTAGTAAGCAATTATCTTTATATAAAAGATTTTGTTGTTTTTTTAAATAATTTTAAAAAATTTTTAGCAAAAAATTGCACAAATTGTAAAGTTTCTAAACAAACCATAATGTGAGTGTGAAAAAAAAGTTGATAGTAGAAAATAATACTAAGAGTAGACCATATCATCCAGAATAAATGTCTAGAGAACAGAAAAATTCACAAAAAGTATTGAACAAGCTTATCTGCAAAACTAATGCTGTGTCAGACACCAAAACAAGTATTGCCCATTGTAGATAAAAAAGTTTCTGCATTTTGGAAACAGTCAAGCATCAAAGGATCCAAAATCGAGAAAAAACGGAGTCGAGAGAAACATAAATATTTTTTTTATCACAATTTTTTAACGAACAAGTTATATCTAATAATTGGCTTTCTAACCGGCATCGGTTAGGAAGAAGGCGTGAACTTTCAGTTAAATGCCCTTCTGCGTTGCTATGCAATAAAGACTTGTTGGGGCACCTATAGTAAAAATTAAAAAAAAAAATTTGAAAAAAAAAGTATTTATACTGAAGATCTTTTTAAATAATATTTTAAAAAGATCAAAACATCTATCATTTCATCAGAAAGCGAACTACGAAACTTTGTGACAAATCTGGAAGACGAGGAGAAAACTCTTTCTGCTTCCGAGGAAGCTGCTTGAATTCTGTGGATGGCTAGTTCAAATTTTAAAACTGTTTCTGATTTCACACCAGTTACTTCATATTCTTTCAACTGATCGGTGAAGGACTTGACTTTTTTTGTTTTTTTAGCTGCTGATTGATTTTGAATTAGAACTTCTTGAATTTCGGAGAAAAAAGATGTCGATTGTGATGGTTCTTCTTGTTTGTTTTTAGCGTGATCATCTGATTTTGATTGGAGACTATTTTCTTTTGTTGCAAATAGTTGATCAAATAATTTTGAAGCATAAATTTGAATATCTTTTTTGGAAGCGTAAAAAAATGTGTGGTTTTTATTTTTAAAAAAATCGGGATTGTGCAAATAACGACTCAATGATACCAACATAACGTTTTTACGATCTTCATATCTGGAGATTAAGGTCTCTGCAAAATTAGAACTGATGTCAGTTTCTGCAACCTTCAATTTCCTTACTAACGTTTCCATAATAATGTCACACTCCAAAATTGTTGTATTTGGTTTTTCCAAGCGAACTGCAGCGTCAGCAACGACTTCCAATAAGTCAGACAGCGATTTTAAGAAATCCAAGTCAATTTCAGCTAACATGTTTAAGCAGTTTAGCTCTTCGAGTGTTTTTTTTACAGCTTCTAAGCAATCCAGAAATCTTTTAATCGTCTTAAAAACACTGTTCCATCTTGTTCGGTTGTCGAACAACAGTCCTTTGTCATGCGAAGATCTGTATATTTCGTGTATTTTTTTTTTAAGAACTTCATATCGAAACGATGAATATTTCAAAAACTTAATTAGTATTCGAAGTTTCTGTAGATTTTTTTCGATATTTTCTTCATACTCAATCTCATTCTCCGAATATTCAATAAGAAACTCTCCTTCAGACTCTCCATCAGTTTCTGTTTCTGTTTCAATAATCGATTCAGTTTCTTTGTTCACAATTTTGCGACAATCTTTTTAGCGTATATCAAACCACAAACACTCAAATGAATTGAATGATTCTGGCAGATCTGATGTGGAAACTTAAATATGGTACCCAATTTCACCATCCAACTACAGCCATCCGTAGTTTTACCTGCAATATCTTCACTATCTATACCAAATTCTTTTAATTTTTCCATTATCAAAATGTTTAATGTTTCAGCAGAACTAGGAGATGGCAATCTCATCATTCCTAAACAATACGTTCTGTCGTGATGAACATTTAAATTGTAGTATCTTCTACCTCTATTGCTACACCATTCGTCACCTGTTAGTCCAAATTTTTCTCCTTTTGCTTTCAATGCAGCCAATTCAGCGATCATTAAGTATTTGGCTTCAGCATGAAACATCTTAATTTTTTCTGAAATTGCGGACGCTGACTTAGGCAAACTATGCCCGTAATTTTCAAAAAGCATTCTTAGTGTTTCAGATTGAGTTATGGACCTAATCGAATACCCATCAAGAGCTGTCAACTTGGCAAGAAGATCGTTTAATGACATTTTAGTCAAAACTGGTCTGGAACTGAATGGTTTCAAATCTATTTTCTCGCAACTTTTGACGTGTCCAATAAGGCCGTTTGTGCTGCTTCCTGGACAAGCGATTCTTTTATGACATTTTTTGCAATCTCCATACTTCTTATCATTTACCACAACTTTATTAAAGTACTTCCACGCTTCCGAAACCATTTTTTTCTATGAAGAAAAATTATCAATTTGATCATGACCTCCCATATTTGTTTTTAATTTTATTTTAATTGTGAAAAGTTATCACATTTTAAGTTATTAAGTTATTTATTCTGATAGGTAAGTATAATTAAACATTAATTATTATTATTATTATTTATTTTCACTGATAACATTTTATTGCACAATTTTGCCACAATGCTCAGTGGGCCGGATTTTAGACTTATGGTGGACAAAATTATTTTGATCATACAAAATACGACACTACTTGTATAAAATGAAAGTTTTATATGTTTTATATGTTAAAAACTTACCTCGTCATTTTACGACCAGTCTTTGTTTATATTATAAATAATGATCTTAACTAAACTTTTTTTTTGTAAAGGTAAACTATTGAGTAGTTAAAATATATAAACTAATATCACATTCGCATAATATTTTAAAAGTTACTGTTTATTATATCTTTGCTTAAAAATTAAAAAATTCTTGCTTTTTATTATGCATTACATTTTATTATACCGCAATTGATTTTTGTGGATTTAAAAAAATACTAATACTAAAAAGATACTAATATACACAAAAGAGTTTTTGAATTAGTACAATGGAAAAGTATGAGCATGTTTTAATATATGGTTTTGAATAGAATAAACTTTTTTTGAGGTTTTTTTCACCATCATCACCTGGCCCACTGTGCATTACCAATTGCTTTGCGATGTATATTAGTGTTGTTATCAAACGAAGAGAACACTTACATTTGAAACAATTTTTAAAATTACAATTTACAATTGTAAAAACCACGTAGAAATAAAATAAGAATTCAATTATTTTACGAATAAAAAATTGGTATTTTCTAAAAACTTCGTCGAAGTTTCGTTGAAGTTTCTCGATTTGTCTCGAACTCCGAAACTCCGAAAAACCGAGAAAAATCCGTCGAGACGGAGTTCCGAATGGATCCACTGTCAAGCATCCTTATCAGTAATAATCTGATCTGTCATTTGTGGGCAAAAAAGAGAATGCCTATACAAATTGGTTAGGACAATGAGACAGGATCAATAAAAATAGTTCTGAAAAAGCAGTCCTAAAATTGGTCCTAATGTGATGCCCACCTACTGTACGTTAATATCTTTGTATTATATATGTAAAAGTTATACAAACAAACCAAGATTATAATGTTTTCTAATAAATATATTTTATTACTGCATAAATTTTATTTGATAATTTTATTATTACAAAAATTTTATCATTGCCTAAATTTTATTGGATAACTTTATTATTTTAAAAATTTTATTATTGCATAAATTTGGCAGCAAAGTACTTGGCTAATTCGCAAAAGTAATCAACTAAGAACATAAAAATAATGTAATAACAGATAATACGATGTATTAGTTACTCAATTTATCTGGAAAAAAAGAAGTACATTCTAGTTCCATGTATGCTTGTTTATGACACTAAAATAATATATTTTTATTTACGAGACATCAAAAGTAACATAAAACAAATTTTTTAATTACACAATATGTTATAATTAACAGTCATGATTATTTCCCTTAATACCACAATTTCAATAACAAATAAAATTACAATTGTAAAATAAAATCAATTTCAATAACAACAACAAAAAAAAAAATTAAATCACACTTTCAATATCAAAAATGTACATTATTTTGTCATAAGTAAAAATTTCCAATTCTTAATTTAACATAAAAGTTAAAAAAACAACAACAACAATTGAAACTCACCGCACTTTTTCTGAACCTAGCCCTGATATGAGCTTATCAGCTGCTATAAGTCTTCTTTCCATCACCTCTGCCTCAGCTTGAAGAGCAGCCTTTTCTTTCATTGCAGCTTCATACTTCATACCTAACTCTTTAAGCTCAGCTTCTATTTCTAAAACATCTTTTTCAATTTTCTCAAGCTCACGTTTACTCATGTAAAAATTCCGTTCCAACTTGGCCACCTAATAAAAAAATAAAAATAACTAATTTCCAACATCTAGTTTCAGTCTATTATTGTATACATATTATAGTAGTGTGCATGTGAGTTTTCTCACCTTTTCTCTTTTAGGTTTGATTTCACGAGCAACCGAACAGTAGCCCATAACAGCATTGACAAACTTTAATAAGCCTGCGCCAGCACTGCTAATATCTTTCATCTCCTCCACAGTAATATTTAAATCTTTCAAGTATCCCTTTACTGTTTTTACCTAGATAAACAGAATAGATTTTCTTTATTAAAAAACTAATCAATTTTAAAAAAAATTTACTGTTTTTACCTAGATAAACAGAATTGATTTTCTTTATCAAAAAACTAATCAATTTTTAAAAAATTTACTGTTTTTACCTAGATAAACAGAATAGATTTTCTTTATCAAAAAACTAATCAATTTTAAAATATTTCCAAAAACTAAGAAAATATACTTGAGCAGTAGTAATAGCATCTACATCCATTTCCATAAGAGTTTTTAAAAAATTCGCTTCAGACATCATTCCTTTTGCAGACTTCCATGAAATATCTTTAATACCTCTCATTACCACAATGCACTCAGAAATTGTTTGCACTGCCTTTGGAGGTTTTGCAAAAGACCTAGAAGAAAATTTTTAAAAATAAAAATGAAAACTAATTTAATGAAGTTTAATAAACACTCTTACCTTATTTCTGTTACATCAGATTTATTAAGATCTTGAAGTGCAATTCTTGCTTCCTCCAATGCTGGTAGTGCTTCTGCCAGTGCTTCTTCTGCTTCACCCTACAAAACAAATGGAGAAATATATAAAAAAGACTTTTAAATTTAACAAAATAAAGAAAACTATTGATCATAGAGTTCACATAAAATTGCCATAAACAATGCTAGCAAATATTTTACAATAAACATCAGTGTAGTAAATCATTTACTTAATGAATAAAAATAAAATTATTAGTTTATCTTTTACCTGACATTTATTTATGCTGAGTAAAGGTGTGCAAATGAAATTGACTTTATAACACACACTCAACTATGTGAAACTACATTCCCTTTTACTTTTATTGGTATCTGAATTTTTCCTTCTACCTCTAATACTAAAGCTTTATATACCTCATTACTCATATTTATATAGATCTACATATTTTGCAAGTTTTGTTCACATAAATGAAACATTTGTAAAACTTATAAAAATTTTTTACAAGGGTTTCATAAATGTATAATTTATAATTTATAAACAAATCTCACCTTTTCTTTAATAATTTGGACATTTTGTTCAGCAATCTCATCCTTTTTTGCTAATGCTAACAACTTTTTATCAGTTGCAATTCCAGTTCTTTCGGATATTTCTGATAACAAAACTTCACATGATTTTGTTTTTTCTGTAACTGCAACTTTCTGAACTGCTAGCTTTTCATTAAGTTCAGCAAGTTGTTCACTAGCTGAAAACAACTTACTAAGTCCACCATCTAATCGATGACACTAAAGTAGTTTAAGAAAAAGTTAAAAAATAACTTACTCAAAAAGTTAAAAAAAAAAGCGGTTTAAAAATACTTCAAAAAGTATTTAAATATTATTTAAACTATATTTCACCTGTTCAAGAACATAAGTATCTTTTTCCCTTAAAAGCTTTGTATATGTATTCACAAAATCCAAGTAATTTTTAGGAGTTACAAAGTTTAACCTCCTTAGTTTTCTTAGATACATGACACTATAGTCACCAACTGTTTCATGAACTCTAACCACATGAGAAATGACATTATCAAAGTGTTCATCAGGAATCAATTGGTTCTAGAAAGTTAAACTAAGAATATTTAAACATATTACCTTTTACTTTGATTGTGGAAATCAGAACAACAATGTAACAACTACGGTTACCTTACAGTAATAACAAGTCAGAATAATTCCTCTATAAACAAGACTTACATTAGCTAAAAATTTTGAAGCAACAGCAAAAAGAGCTTGCCTCGGCCATGGCATGAACCAATCAATGCTAGTATTGTTAACTAAACCTGGAAAATTTCTACATCTATTTTTTAAAACATCACCAACTGGTGACATTGCTAAAACAACATGCAAGTTATTGGAACATTTTGTAACAAAATACTGCCATAATGCTTCTTTTGAACCTGGTACACCATGTGTTTGCGCCTCATCACGTATCTAAGTAAAAAACATCTACATAATAATATAAGTTTTTATGTAACAAAAACAGTTTTAAGAATTATAACTAAAACACAACATGATAAATAACTTGGCCAAAGCACTTTTTTTTTCATATTACATATTTAACATTAAAAAAATGCTTTTAAACAAAAAAAAAAAATTTTTTTGATTTTAAATTCTTAAGAGGTTCAAACTGTTATCGCTTAGTATAAATAAGAAAAAAAAAATTTATTGGATGGTTACTTAAGTAAAGATTCACATATTTTAATGGCCAATTTTAATTTTAAACTTTCAAACTTGAAAAATGTTTTTTTACAACTGGATATGTTTCCTGACATAACCTGTAAATTATGTCAGGAAACACATTTTTAAAAAATTTCTTTTTACACCCTTTATATATACATAGTTAAATCAATACTAAACTTGAAAAGTTAGTTTTTTTTAAATATATTTTCAGGAGTATTACATGACCCTAGAAGATTTTGATGAGCCCTTAACTTTAAAAAAAATATCAATATATTTTGGATAGCAAAAGAAGCAAAATTATATAAAAATTTTAAAAACTATTATTCTATATAAAAACAGTTTCTATATAAAAACTATTAAATAAGACTTTTAAAAAATTTACAGCTGATAAAATTGACTCTTTTTCTTCATCAAAAAAAAGTGCTGGAACCATTCCTGATGTCAGCATATTGTTAATTAGTTCGAGAAAACCTAATAAAAAAAACAACAATTTTGTAGAAAAAAGATTCTTTTATTAAGATTGAATCTCTTTAAAAGTATTCATAGATCACTTACTTTCCTCAGCAACATGAGAATCAGTAAATAAAAACACAACTTTTTTGTTATCTATTCCTAGCTTTAGATAGAGAATTTTAAGATCTTCGCGAAATTTTACTTCAGAATAACCTCTTGTCAAAGTTATTTCAAAAAATTCATAGCCAGCTGCATAGGCTGCTAAACGAGTAATACTTTGTTTTCCTGATCCTCCAACACCAACAAGTAAAGCATGTCCCTAAAACACGTTATTTAAAAAAGATATATACTTTAAGATTTTTAAAAAGGGCACAAAAGATTTAAATCAAAATTATTACGTGTATTTTTGACATTTTATTAGAATGTTGTTGTAAATAAATTGCACCAAAATATCAAAGCAAATATACCTGATCCATTCGAATAATGCGATGGATTCTTGTTAAATGATCAATAGCATCATCAAATAAAACAAGGTTCATTGGACTGTTTTTCGAATTGTGTTCATCTAACACCTGAATAAGTTATATACTTTTTTACACTGATGTTATTATTAATAATTAGGGTTCTGCAAAAAAAAAATTTTTTGTTTTACTTTGAATTGAATTTCAAATCAAAGCAGCATTTGATTTGTGAATCTCAAATCAATTCATTAGTTTAAGGTCAAATTTATATTTTTCTTTAACACTATATATTAAAATCTAAATATTATTTAAATAAACAAGAAGATCAATTAAAACATTAGATATCAAAGGAAAATATATGTTTTTTACCAAGCATGGAATAGGGCAATCCTAGCACTCTAATAATTTTTTTTATATGTATTCCGTAATTTCAAATTTGAATTGCTAATTTAAAGTTGTTCTCTCTGATAGGGTAAGATTTTTATAGATATTTTCAAAAATTTTATCTACAAACATTTCAGAGAAGAAATTAGTTTCCTCATGTTAAATTTTATCAGGAACGATTCCTGATAAAATTTAAATGAGAAAACCAACTTTTCTTTATAAAATAAAGAGAAAATAGTATCCTCTTGTTAAATTTCATAGGGAACCATAGTAATACTTACACTATACTTTTTTTCTTAGATGTCATCAAAAAAGATTACGCAGCTTGTATTTTTGCCAAGGTTAACTTTACTGATTTAAATCGAAGATCCAAGAAAGTAGTGGTAAGAAAAATGTCTTCACTTAATTCAAACCTGATTTCCAACTCAATATTAAGATCTTTAACAATCAAAGTAAGATCTTCATAACTTTTTTTAAATTCACTTTCAACAAGCAGCCACTTTTAAGAAGAGAGTTGGAAAAAACAGTGTTAAAGAGCAAGGAAATGATTGACAGAAGATATGAAAAGTTGAAATTTGTCAGGAAAATATAAGGTGGGAAAAAGTCCTAAAGTTTTTAAGGGTATGAAGAGACAAATACAGTAAAATGATGTGACTTTGCTGAACCAGTCAAACTGGAATGTGTTTTGGTTGTTGGAACTAGAGATAATAGCTCTTTTGAATAGTGTCCATGATAGTATTTGTAGAAATGAGAAAGAGATACAACCTTACAACGATGGGAGAGTGGCTCAAGCTTGGTAGACAAAGCAAATCTATTAAGAGTAGTGTCAGTTGTAGCACCTAAAACATTTTTTGAAACCATGTCAAATTTTAAAAACATGTTTCTTATAATTTGTGCAGTAGAAGTTTATGATGTTAATTAATTCAAGTTGCTGATAAGCAATTCTAAAATCTATTAGGATGAAATATAGTGTAGTAATGAAGAAGTTATTATTGACCTTGAAGTGATTAAAAGTGATGCTGAATTTGGAGACAACATTGTTGAAAGCTATTGTTTAGATAATTAACTATATTACCTAATTCTTGAAATAAAATACTGGTGTCGTGGATGATATTTAAAACAACTTCTACAAAAGATAAATAAAAAAGTATTGGTGCAAAAGTATGGAAAAAATATTATAAAACTTTAGTGTTTATAGTAACTAATTAGTGTTTCACTCTGTTTATATTAATGAAATTTGTGCTTCAGTCTGTTTATGTTAATGAGATATTGTGCTTCACTCTGTTTATGTTAATAGACAGCTTTATTAAATGGTTTAAGTTACATCATTTCTCTAGACCACTAAAACTTAAACAAAAAGGTTTTAAAAACTTGTTACTAGATTTAAAAAAACAAAACTACACATAAAAAAATAAGAAAATGATTTAAAAAATTGAAATCATTTTTTTAAATCAAATTACCAATTGATTTTTGAATCTCTCAGCAATTCATGAATAAAATCAATTTGCAGGGCCCTAATAATGATGTAATAATAACTTTTTTTGAGGACATACTAACTACATGTTAATTAACATATATCAATAGTTATTATTCATTAAAAGTTACACATAAACTAATTTGTTTTTATTCTATTAAATGATCTTATACCTCTTCAAATATTGATTTGGCTGTTGCATAGTCAAAAAGATCTTCATATAACCTTAAATCACCTGTAAGTGCATTACGATAATCTCCAAATAATAAAGGTTCGTGATTTACAAATTCGAAATGATGATTAAAGTGCTGTTTTACCAAACTACTGACATAGTTCTAAATATATAAATAATAAAAAAAATAAACATGTGAAAAAAATAAACAATACATAACACCATCTCACATAACAACCAACATCTTTTTGATGTATCTTTGCATAGGTTAGTATTTTAATTGTAACAATCACAAGAAATAATAATATTTAATATCTTTATATTTTTTCTATTCCTGCTAATATAAAAGTTTAACATTAAATATTAAGTAAAAACTACAACTCACACTTTAAATAACTACAACCCACACTTAAAAAAAGGTTTATCAAATATAACCTCAACAAGAGCTTTATCTTCTGTGCTGATCAGTCGATCTGAGAATACACGCAAAAATTCATTACGCCAGAGTTTAATAAAACTTTCAGGAGCAGAAAATCTATCAGGTACAGTCATACACAAACCATGCATTACACGAGACAGATCACGCAAGTTAAAGATGTAATGAAACTTTGATGGAGTAGCTGGAAGTTCAACCACAATTGTTTTATATAGTTGTAAAGTGCAATTTGTAAGAAGCTCTGCTAAAGCTTGAATACTTTTAGCAAAAGGTTTTAGGTGACCTTGTAATATTGAGAAATAAATTTTTTTTAACGATTCTTCTGAAGGAAAAGTTATGTGAAAAACAGAAAATAGAGAGATGAAACGAGGATCAACTTCATTTCTTCCACCACCAGCCTAATTATGTAAAACAAATGTAAAAATGTGCGAAAACAACATCAAAACTGATTCCAAATATAAGTTTTTTCATTGGTAAATTAGAAATACCTCTTTAGAGTATACAAAATAAAAATAATAAACCTTTCCCATAGCTGCAAGAAATCCAATATCTTTAAAGTTTTTAAAGTTAAGTTCTTTACCACGATCATACATACCACTTTTTTCAAACAGTAGTTTTAGTAATGCAATGGGCTGTTGTGTACCATAATTATCAACCTAAATAAATTTGTTTATGACATGGCAACAAACATTTACTTATTTATAAAAAACAGTAAGCATTAATTATCTTCAGAGTATAGATTAAAATGTTTTTTTTTCTTAGTATAACAAAATAAAATGCATAATAATAAACATATAAAGTGTTACTATTAAAAATATTATAAACCTGTGGCATATTTAAATCATCAATAAAAACAAGCAACTTTTTTCCAACAGGAGGACCAAATGTGTCTTTAGTTCGCTTCTCAACATTTCCTTCTAAATAGCACTGCACATTCATTGAAGTAGTTCGCGAAGAGAAATTTATATTCAAAGGCAACTAAAATCCATATTTGTTAAATGCTTACAATTTAGTTTAAAGACATCAGAAACCACAAGTAAAGAAAAAAAACAAAAAACACAAGTTATGACAGCTTTTTTTAAGTATTCAAGATATTGGAGTCTGAGAACGCCAAAAATTTGCTCACCCCATCCCAAATGTAAAAAAAAATTTGAAACCCTAAAAAATTGTTTTCTTCTTTATTATTGGAGATTTATACCTCTATAATCAATAACTTGAAAACCCTAAAAAATCTTTTTCTTTTTTATTATTGGAGATTTATACCTCTATAATCAATAACTTGAAAACCCTAAAAGACTTACAAAACTCATGCACTCCCATATTAAACATATACTTTAACATGAGAAACTTAATTAAAATAATTGATTAATGACACAAAGGTAAATAGTAACTATAAATTAAATGTAACCATACAAAAAAATCTCTGTCTATTTCTCTAAGTAAATTATGAAGAGTTGCAGATTTAGATGTTCCAGTTTCACCAACTAAAACAACTGGACGATTGATTTGAACCATTAGCTTCACCAACCACTTACTTCTTACTGTGTCAATAGTTGGTACAAGAATCTGATTATAATGAACATTAGGATCATGAATGTAGTTTGGAACCATAGAAGACCAAGATATCCATGCACATTTTTCAAGACTTAAAAAATAATCAAACAGGGTTGGTAATAATATGGGTATTTGGGTACATCCAACTTCAGTGTCCATACTTAAAGGTAAGCCTGATAGATATTTTAGATAAGCATCAAACTTTATACGATCATCATCAAGCAATCCTGCTCCAATAGACCATACAAGTGAAAAAATAAAAATACTTTCAATTACTACTTCACCATGGAAAACATTTGTCTCAGGAGCTGGAAGAAGTGCTTTAAGTACTGAACATAACTGAGTAACCTAAATAAAAGACAAAAAAAAATTTTAAAATTACAATTCAGATAGTAAAAAAAAAATGATTTAGCTCTAACAAAATTTTAGCTATTCAAAGATAATGTTTAGTGTCTACTTTCTAAAATATTTTGTTAGACTATTATCTAAATAAAAGATTTAAAAGACTTAAAAGATTGCAAATTATATGAATCAGGAAAGCAAGATGAAGGAAGCGAATTCCAAAGAACTGATGTTCGAGGAAAAAAACTAGACAAATAAGAGTTCTTGGAGCACTTAGGAACAGTAACAGAAAAAGGATGAGACTTAATTATATGACGAGTAACACAAGAATCAATAGAGATAGAGAATAGAATCCAGAGTAAGAAAGTGACGAGCTCGATAAAGAGAAGCAACTTTAGCAGATGCTAATTTTACAACGGATTTGATATAAGGTTTCCAAGAAAGAATAGAAGTAAGAGTTAATCCTAGAAGATGAAGGGTAGAAGACTCATCGAGTACATTACCGTTCATAAATATAGGAAGGTCTAAATTATTGCGATAACGATTGGCTGAAAAAAATTGAGTTTTATCTGAATTAAAGTTCACCAGCCACCGTGAGCCCCATGCTATAGCAGAAGTGAGATCCTTTTCAAGCTCAGATGCCCCCTGCAAGCAATCAGAGGGAGTTGGCTTCTTATCGTGACAAGAATAAATGGTAGTATCATCAGCAAACAATGCCACCTTAGATGTGAGAATATCTGGAAGATCGTTAATGTAAATTCAAAAAAGTATAGGGCTAAGGATTGAACCTTTAGGAACCCCTGAGGTTACAGAATAAGAAGAAGAGTGCTGTCCATCAAGGACAACTTTTATACTATGATTGGAAAAGAAGGATTTAATAATCTTCAAGATGTTTCCAGATACACCGTAAGAAGAAAGCTTATGGAGAAGACCTGCATGCCAAACTTTATCAAGGGCTTTAGAAATGTCAAGAGCGATGGCCTTAACCTCTCCACCTTTATCTAATGCGCGATAAAACCTATTAGTTATTACTGTTAGCAAATCAGCTGTAGAACAAGAAGATCAAAATCTATATTGACAATCAGAAAGTAGGTTACGAGATTTGAGATGAGAGATTAAGTGTTTGTTAATTAAAGATTCAAAAACCTTGCTTATGATAGGAAAAAGACTAATGGGACAGTAGTTAGACGAATCGGACCGCTCTCCAGAATTTTTAAAAATAGGGATAACAGATGCTGCTTTCCAACAGGCTGGAAAACAAGACTCTGATAAGCACTTGTTAAATAGTTTTGAAAGGATAGATGACAGCTCCGGAGAACACTTCTGCAAGACTATAACAGGTATGTTGTCCGGGCTGCAAGCTCTAGAAGAGTCTAAGCAGGAAATCACTTTAGATACAGAAGCTGGAGTGATACGGATGTCAAGCAGTGGATCAACCTGTTTGACGGCTATATCAAGTAGAACGCAACTAGTGGAATCAAGAGATGATATTGATGAAAAGTTCTTGGCAAACAATTCAGCTTTGTCTTTAGGTGAGGTGACAAAGTCTGAACCGTACAAAAGAGGTGGAATTACAGACTTGCCCTTATTATTGATACTATTAAAGATTCTCCAGAAGTCACGAGAGCCTAGTTTTTGTGATGAAATACGAGATTTCATGATCTAAGAATAGCGAGAATTTCATGATCTGAGAATATCTGAGATTTCATGATCTGAGAATTTCTCAAATAAATAGCAAAAAACAAGTTTTAACTTTGTTTAATTTTTAGTTTAAATATCAAACAGAAATTTTTTTTTAAGAAAGTATAAATATCATTAACACAATTTCAGAAAATTGTCATTGACAGCATTGCTGATTGTTGATGGGTACTATCCTTTGATTTGTAAAGACTCCAATAGTCACATGCTAGGTTTAGGGGTATACATACACATTAATTCCCCTATTTGTCGCGAAATCAGGTTCGAATCCTTTGACCATTCTTTTATGTGCTTTCGCATAGCACCTCTTCACTCTATCACCTTTCTCTTTGTTCTTTATCGTTCTCCTTCTTCTCATAATTGCACTCTATTAGATGTTATCTCTGATCAAATTAACCATGCCCTCTCTATTTACCCCTCTGCCAATATTGTTGTTGGTGATTTTAATGCCCATCACACTGAATGGCTTGGCTCTAACACCACTGATCCTGCTGACACTAAAGCCTTTAACTTCTGCGTTTCTCAATCTCTTACTCAGATAGTTAACTTTGTGACTTGTTTTCCTGACAACCCTAATCATTTACCTTCACTCCTTAACTTATGTCTTGTCTCTGACCCTAGCTTATGTTCAGTTTCTCTCTTTTCTCCCTTAGGTGGTTCTGACCATGCAATGATCTCTATAAATCTTTCTTCTTGCACTTCTTTTTTGGGCTCACCTTATCATCGCACCACCTACTACTACCCTAAAGCTGACTGGGATTCTTTTCGTGATTTTCTTTGTGATGGTCCTTGGGCTGATGTTTTTTCTCTCTCAGCTGATAAATGCGCCTCCTAAGTAACCTCCTGGATTCAGGCTGGAATAGAAGCTTTTATTCCTTCTCGTCGGTTTTAAGTAAAGCCTCATTGTACTCCACGGTTTTCTCCTTCTTGTGCGGCTGCTATATCCAATCATAATCATTTTTTTTATCTTTTTCAAAAGAACAACTCTCTTAAGAACAAATAGCTATTTATAATTGCAAGAAATCAATATAAAAAGGTGCTTTCTGATGCTAAACTCCATTATTCTCTGTTTACTAAATCTCGCATCTTATCACAGAAGTTAGGCTCTAAAGACTTTTGGAAAATCTTCAACAGCATTATTAACAAGGGTAAATCTAACATTCCATCTCTCATTCATGGGATTGATCTTATTACGTCTCCCAAGGATAAGGCAGAACTATTAGCAAAGAACTTTTCTTCTAATTCCACTCTTGAATCTTATGGACATTCTCTTCCTTCCATTCCAGTCAAACCGGATGACCCATTGTTAGACATTCAAATCACTCTGGCTTCTGTTGCTAAAGTCATATCAATTAAACTTGTCAACAGCTTGTGGTCCAGACAAAATTCCTGTCACAGTCTTGCAGAATTGTTCTCCAGAACTTTCTTCAATTCTCTCTAAACTATTTAACAAGTGTTTGACTGAGTCTTGTTTTCCTGCTTGTTGGAAAATGGCATCTGTGGTTCCAATATTCAAAAACTCTGGAGAAAATTCTGACCCCTCCAATTATCATTCGATCAGTCTTCTTTCTGTTATTAGCAAGGTCTTTGAGTCTTTGATCAACAAATTCCTCACATCTCATCTTGAGTCAAATATACTACTGCCAGACAATCAATACCGTTTTCGATCCTCTTGCTCTACGGCCGACTTGCTAACTGCTGTAACTGAAAGATTTTATCGTGCCTTAGATGGAGGCGGTGAGGCTAGGGCCATTGCTCTCGACATATCTAAAGCTTTTGATAAAGTTTGGCATGCTGGTCTTCTCCATAAGCTTGCTTCATATGGTGTTTCTGGGAAAGTTTTTGAGATTATCAAATCATTTCTTTCTAACTGTTTTATTAAAGTCATCCTTGAAGGCCAACACTCTTCTTTATTTCCAGTAACTTCTGGGGTTCCCCAAGGTTCCATCCTGGGCCCTGTTTTGTTTCTTATCTACATAAACGATCTTCCTGACAACCTTTCATCTAAAGTAGCTCTTTTTGCTGATGACTCAACTTTATACTCCTGTCTTGACAAAAGTCTTCTCTTTTCGATCGCCTAGAACAAGCAGCTGATTTTGAATCCGATCTCACTTCAGTAATAGATTAGGGTTCACAGTGGCTTGTGAATTTCAACTCTAACAAAACCCAGTTGCTTACTGCAAACAACTACCGTAATATGGTCAACATTCCTATATTAATGAATGGCAATTCTCTTACTGAGTCCTCCTCTTTACGTCTTCTTGGATTATCGCTTACTACTGACCTTTCATGGAAACCATATATACAATCGATTGCTAAATTAGCTTCTGCTAAGGTTGATTCTCTTTATCGTGCTCGCCATTTCTTTACTTCTGATTCCATTCTCTACCTCTACAAATCTCTTATTCGTTCCTGTATGGAATACTGTTGTCATATTTGGGCTGGTTCTTCTAACGATTCACTTTCTCTTCTTGACAAGGTCCAAAAACGCATTGTAAATGTTGTTGGACCTGGACTATCTGCTAAGCTTGAGCCTCTTTCCCATCATCATAAAGATGCATCTTTTTCTCTTTTCTACAAATACTATCATGGTCACTGCTTAAAGGAGTTAGTATCTCTAGTTCCATCAACTAAAATTCATTCTCGTTTTACTCGTCATTCAGCTAAGTCTCATTCATTTACTGTATCTGTCCTTGCATGCTCTAAAAACTTTTATTCATCTAGTTTTTTTCCTCGCACTTTAATTCTTTGGAATTCTCTCCCATCTCCATGTTTTCCTGACTCATACAACCTTTAACTTTTTAAGTCTTCTGTTAACCGTTTCCTTTCTATATAAGTCTGTTCTTTTTTTTTCTTCCTAGTAACTTCCAACTTAATAGTGGTTGCTTGGAGCCTTGTTGGGAGTGAATTCAAATAAAATAAAAAAATAAAAAAAATTAAGTTTGAAATTAAAATAATGTTCTATGTTGTTTTATTTTAAAAAACCTTCTGTTTTATTAATTTTCATTTTTTGAAAGTTAGTGAATGCTATGACAAACCCATGAGAGATATACATTTATAAATAATTTACATAGCTAAAAAGAAAAATACTACTTTTTTTATATGTTTATTTTATAAAGATGATTGCAAGTAAGATTGCAGTGTGGGTCTAGAGCATAAAGGAGCAAGATCAAAGATGTTATTTACAGTTTCTGAACCAATCTTTCAGAAAAAGTTAACACCATCATTGTTTTTGTATTATTGGTTAAAATCTTTAATTTCAAATCACTTGCAAATTAAACTTAATAACCAAATCTCTTATACTTTCTTTCTCTCTCTATCCAATTTTTATAATTTGGATTTGAAAAAAGATTCACATTTCTAGGGCATTTGCAGTAACTGTGCAAATTCATTTTAGAGTTAATAATAATCATAATATAAAAAATGATAGATAGAACATTGTTACCCTTAGCCACAAAATCAGAAATAGCTAAACCTGCAAATAAGATGCCTTTTCAGATGTTGCTAACTTTACAGAAAATTTTGGAAAAATTTTCTGTAAAGTTTTTAAAAAAAAAAAATTATTCTCAAGTTTAAAAAGTTTATTAGGCGCAAACTTTAGTTGTATGTTGCATCCATCTATTTTGTAGTTAAAAGTTATTAGTTAAGTTAAGAGGAAATCGAATGTTGAAAATTCACTGCAATTTGGTTTATGTTGAGGTTTAGGAAAAAAAACATTTAAACAATTTAGCTTTTTACCCACCTCCAAATTGTAGCGGATGGGATATTTTTTATTTCAACCTTTTTCATACTTAGCAGGATTTAAAACTTTTTTTTATTACTATATATTAGTAAAAATATTTAATCACAAAGCAACCAAATTTTAGAGCAGGGTCAAAAAAAAATAACAAACCATATTTAAATTTGTTAGTGGAACAATTGTCCTTAGCTTTCCTTCTTTCCTACCATCTACAACACCATCTATAACTCTATTGACGAGTGCTGGTACATACTTATCAAAACATCGTATTAACTCTTGTTGTTCAGATTTATTTCTACGAGTACAAAGCCACCGATTCCAGTAAGGATTGTAACCAAGATTCTTTGGATCAACAAACACCATGCCACACCGTGAAACTGTAGCAGGAGATGCATAACGTAAATCAGATACCTAAATTTTAAAACTAAAACATAAATATATATATTTTTTAGAAAATGAAGTACTTTACATGGAATATAAAATAACACCTCAAACAAAAGTGCACAATGAGGCAGCAATCTAATTCTTTCTCCATTAGCTAATGTTAGCAATCGATTGTCGTCCATAACAGAATTCATATTTTCTACCCATAGTGCATCTACATCTCCATCAAATAAAATATATTTTCGTTCATTCTTTTCTGTTGGCTTGTTTATATCTCTAAAAATGTTAGACAATAAACCATCCGTCCAGTCTCTTGTAACTGGATCAAGAACTCCATATAGTTCATTAACAGAGCAAGCCTTTGGATTCAATGTGAAGATTTTTGTATTTATACCAAGCCTTTGCCAAGAAAAATAAGAAGTCTTAATAACTAGTTATTTGTATAAATATATACAAGAATAATTGAACATAAAAACAATAACTTTTATTTATATTATTAATTTATAATAAGTTTTAAAAATAAAAAAAAAATTTATCTAAGAAGATAAATTACTCATATATCAAATTACACAAAATAAGCAACATTACTTGTGTAAATTTAGTTGTTTAAAGTTTTCGTTTAATAATTATAAAATTAAATGAAATGAATATAGGGAGTATTAGTTAACCTTTTAACAGTGAATAACAGTTATATACGTCAAAAGTAAAGTGAAACCTATATGTGAAGGAGGAATATAACCTTTGTTGAGTATGCTTTTTTTTTAAAGACTGACATCTTTGCAAAACTGAATAAATTTTTCGGTTAAGAATTTTTCTCACTTGAACAAAAAAAATTATAAGCAGCATTTAAAACAATGGATTAAATTAACCACCACAAAAAATGGTTTTATCAGCGTATTATGTCCAAACAAGAGCTTTAAATGACTTTAAATTAAACTTTTTTTGCTTCAGGTTTTTTTTATATTTAAAGAAACCTTTTTTTTTTCATATAATTTTCAAAACCTCTTTACTGCCCGTAATAGTGAATCTAAAGAACACCATTTTGGAGTGTTTAGATCAATTCTGCTCATAGGCGTTAACATGAATTTAGTTAAAACCTTCGGAAAAAATTCCTCAATTTATTACTGATTCTAGTTCTAATCAGTTTTGACGTATATTAACTATAAATAGTTGTCAAAACACAATATTTCTATCAATTTTGACAGAAAATACTAGAATTCCGACCAAGAAAGAGCTTATAATTAAGAAAAATTGCCAATAAATGATCAGAACAGATCACATTGTTAAACTATAATATTCATTTCACCTAAAAAACGTATTTATTTAAAATCTTATTAAAATTTGGACAAGCGATTGTGATTTTAGGAAGATTTTTTTTTTTAAAAGATTTTTTGGTCATTGCTTTTTGCTATAAACATTTATATTTTATGATACCGCAAAATTTATCATTTTAATTTTTTTTTTGTCTCTTCATTATTCACAGACCTGATCATTTTACTCATTTTTTATTAGTAGTATTTTTTTATATGAGTATAATTTTATAATTCAAATCATTTGCATAATAAATATTTCCAAGTTTAAATACTAATCACTTTTTTTTTCAACTCAGGGAAAGTTATATTTTTAAAATGTATTAATAATACAAATAACAATTATACTTAGTTTGTGCTTGAGATAAAGTATTTATAACAACTGATTTTCCACCTCCAGTTGGTCCAACAACCATGGTAGTGTGTCGAGTCATCATTGTTTCATAAAGTTGAACAATTTTATCAATCTAAATTGCAATTGAATAAAAAATATTTTTTTATATTTACCATCCTGAAGTAGAGGGGGTCATCACAGCCAAGGAAGCTACACATTTTTTTAATTGTATAAAGATACAAACCTGATTGGGTATTAAAATATAATTAGCATCTTTAAAAACCACTTCAATTGCATCATTAAGGTTTTTATAGCCTACACGTGGACATTCCAAACCAGGAAATAGATCTGCTATTAATCCAAGGAAGAGAGGAACATCTTCAAAAATAAACTTTGGTAAGTTCATGTCACGAAGAGCTCTCATAAGAACAACATCCTTAAATTATAGTTTAAAAATGGAACTTGTATAACATAAATTTAATTTTAAGAAATTTCAGTAAACATTTATTCAATGGAATACTTTATAAATAAAATTATACTTTTGTTACCTCATTTAGTTCAGTTGAGTTTCTTTTTAATTCACCAGCCATTACAAGTACTGATTTTAATGCACGCAAGCCAAAATCATAATGTGATTGTTTAGAGAGCTGTCCTGCTGCTAACTTGTATAAAACAGTCATTTTCTTGGCTAATTCCTTTAAACAAACAAACAAAAAAATACTTGAGTAATTTAATTGAAAATTTAATGCCAACTATATTTAAACAATTCTTACACTGTTTACAAACATTTTAAATTAAAATTTAAGTCCAACTTGGCTAATAATCAAATAAAAATCCACCTTGGCTAATAAAAAGCCTTCTGAAAACAGCATAATTTCACATATTAGTTGTAAATCTGGAACTATACACATAACTGGTCGAAACAAAGCTTTAACACTTTCAGGCAACTCAGTTCTACCTGCATAACCAGGATTCATTGTGATAAATAATCCCATTCTAGGATCTAAACTGATTTCACTACCTTCAAACTGTAAAAATGGTTAAAACAATTATTTAAATATTTAAAACCAAATAAAACACTTAATTTGTGCAATTTAAAACCTGTAACTTTCGAAGTCCAACAATTAGAGCATTTTGAAGGGTTTTAATTTGAGTTGATACTACAGATAAAACCGATATATCAATGCGATTGAACTCATCAAAACAACCCCATGCACCACATTGTGCTAAGCCAGAAAATATTTTTCCAATAGACTAAAAAAAAAACACTAATTTAAGTTTGGGACAATAAAATACTGCAGCCTTTACTTAGCACCTGTCAAAACCCTAATGTTAGTAAATTCTATCATAATTGTTTTGTTGTCTGGGTTTTAAAGTACATTTCAATAATAAATTATTAGTACAAAAATAATAAAATGGGATATTTCAGAAAGACATGTGTCTAGATTTGGTTTTTGTTTCTTTAAATTTTTTTTGTTTGTTTTTATCAAGACATAAAATTCTAATTTAAGATTTTTATTTAAAAAACTCGAATGCTATAATTTTATGCTATCTTCGGTCATTTTATGTGCATTCTACCAAAAATTCTCAAGTTTTTTTCTGTGCTAAATTTGAAGATCTTTCATTATTAATTAGTATGAAGATAAGAATTTAAGTATTATGAACTATAAACCTAGCAGTAAAAAAATATGGTGCCAAATAACAGGGATGCCTATTTAACATCTGATAGTACAGTATTATCAAGAAGAAGGAAAACCACTTTTTGTGGTTTAAGGTAATGTATTTTTTAGGTTCATCATTATTTGAATTAACAAACTTACGAATGTTTAAAAAAAAGAATTAAATAAAGTAAAGCTTTAGGAAATATGTACCCAAGAGACTAGCAAAGAAAAATATAAAAGCTTTGCCTATTTTTTAACTTATTTTTTATGAAAGACTTTCTAAACCTGAATAATTTTTTTCTAAACCTAAATAATTTTCAGGTACTTTAGCTGCTCAAAATCTCCTTGTTGTTTAATGTCAAACTGGATTGTCAAACCATGGTTTGCATTAACCCTAAATTTAGTGATGAATGAATTTTATATAAATTTATATTGTGGTAAACTCAGAATCTTATGATCCATTTAAAGTATTCACAAAGTTTATAAAGCCAGCCCCAATTCCACAAGATCAAGAGACATCCAAAATATTATTCATGATTATAGATTTTATTCCAACCATGAAATTGGAACTGTGAAAAGTGCTTTTCCTTCTTCTTGATTCAATCTTACAGTTACTCTTTCAGGTGGTAATTCAACAAATTCTGTCTAACTGTTTATTTAGGTCAACTATGATGAAGATCTCCATCAATTATGGAAAAGCATATTGAACATTGTTTCATAATAGCTGATTGTTCTTTAGAATGAAACATTTTATTGATTTCTAGGGTGAACCATTTGATTGTTCTTTAGGGTGAACCATTTGATTGTTTTTTAGGGTAAACCATTTGATTTTTCTTTAGAGTGAACCATTGTTCTTCAGAGTGAACCATTTGGGAAGTACTAATACAAAGAGGGAATTGTTTTTCCAATGCAACAAGACAAGCATACACATGTTAAGAACATCTTCACCTAAATCTCTTCTTCTATGAGTTATACGGTACTTTTCACAGATTAGAATTGGCGCTTGAGGATCACTGAATTCAATTTCACAAGCAAAATCTTTTTGTGAACATTTAAACAAAAAATCAGTCATCTATTTGTTGACTTTTTATTAGCAAAGATAACATACAGTTTTTCGAAATTCATTATGATTTTTTGCTTTATTTGGCATTTTGATAGAATAAAGTAAGCTGGATTAACATTTAAAGGTTAAAACTGTACAGAACTATTTTCCAGCAAACTTTGTGTGTTTAATTTTAACTGAAATCAAATCAAAATAAAGCAACACTTTATGTTTCAATAAAAATACAATGCAGTTTTCAAAAACAAGTTTTGAACTCCAAGTTAGAAAAAAATTAATTTGAAAACATTGATTTTCATTATAAAGTAAAAATCAATTTTGTTCCCACGAATGTAATAATTTGATTTTGGTATCTGCGAAGTTGTCTTCTATACTTTCAAAACTATTTAACAAGTGCTTATCAGAGTGTTGTTTTCCAGCATGCTGGAAAGCGGGGTGTGTTATCCCTATTTTCAAAAATTCTGGAGAGCAATCTGACTCATCTAACTACCAATAGTGTTCTTCCTATGATAAGCAAGATTTTTGAATCTTTAATTAAGAAACACTTAATCTCTCATTTTGAATCTAATAACTCACATTCTGATCACCAATATGGATTTCGATCTTCTCATTCTACTGCTGATTTGCTAACAGTAATAACTGATAGGTTTTATTGTGATAGAGGTGGAGAGGTTAAGGCTATAGCTTTTGACATTTCTAAAGCATTTGATAAAGTTTGGCATGTTGGTCTTCTCCATAAGCTTTCTTCTTACAATGTATCAGGTAACACCTTTAAGATTATTGATTTCTTCCAATCGTAGTATAAGTTGTTCTTGATGAACAGCATTCTTCCTCATATCCTGTAACTTCAGGGGTTCCTCAGGGTTCTATCCTTATACTCTTTTTAATTTACATTAACGACCCTCCAGATATTCTCACATCTAAGGTGGGATTGTTCGCTGATGATACTACTATTTGTTCTTGTTTTGATAAGAAGCCAACACTCTCGGATTGCTTAGAGGGGGCATTTGAGCTTGAAAAGGATTTCACTTCTGCTACAGCATGAGGCTCTCAGTGGCTGGTGAACTTTAATTCAGATAAAACCCGATTTTTTCAGCCAATTATTATTGCAATAATTTAGATTTTCCTTCAGGGCGCGACAAATCGTTTTTGTTTAAATAAATGTCGACGTTCGTTTCTTTATTTATTGACGAACGTCTAATTTAAGAGGTATATCAAAGATGCACCCACCTCCCTGTGTGTATCCCCTCTCCCTTTCCCCACACACTTTTTTTAAAGGTTGTTTTTTTTTGTTCATTTTAATTTAAGAGAAATTCTAGACATAGAGGACTTTTTCATTAATAGTTGGCACCTCCACTTCGAACCCGCGTCGTCGGCCAAAATGAGCCAGTTTCATTTTCAATTCTTTCAATTTTTTTTTTTTAAATTTAAATAATTTTTTATTAAATCATAAGGAAGTTTTATTTTCAAATAACTTTTATTCTAGTTAATAAGATATATAATAATTAGATATATCAAAGATACTTATTGAATTTTATCAATTTTTTATTAATTTAAAACAATTTTTCATGAATTTGCAAAGTGTGTGCAAATTAATGATGCAATAACCTTTTGACCTTAAACTGCTATCTATTAATACAAAATAGTGAGTTTTTCTCAATTTAGTTTGTTAAATTATAAAAAAAAGATATAAACTTGATGAAATTTAAATAAAAGGGAACTAAAAATAAAATAAAATTTGTTTTCACATTTCTTTTTAAAATATTTAAAAATAATATAATATTAAGCATTTAATAAGTTATTAAATTTTTTATTTAACAAGTTATTATTCAATACATGATATAATATTATTATATTTATAATATTATTTAATAAAAAAAATATCATATTATTGGTGTTGTTAAACGCACAGTAAAAAATGAAAACTATAATCAACATAATAGTTCTATAAATTCTATTAAATTATATATATATTTCTGCAAATTTTTTTCAAAACTTTAAAAACAGCAAGTAAACATTACTTTAATTTAATGATAAGAAAATTTAAAAAAAGCACATTTTTGAAAAAAGAATGTTTTAACATGGTTCCGTTTAAAGTAATTACAAATGCATTCATTTTAACTTAAATTTGCCATTCTTTTGTAAACGCATGTAAAAACCATACTAAAACATCATTTTTTCTACAGTAGCATATTTAAAAGAAACGCTATTGAAGAAAGTATTAGTGTGGTTTCTTTTAATGTCATTGAGACTGCATTTTATATTTTAGCAACTTATTTTTTTTATATTAATTATATTTTTTTATAATAAATAAAAAACTATCAATTGTATTATAATTTGGAAAAAAAAAATTGCTGAAGATATGCGTTCGTTTTTAAAAAATTTAAGCAAACGCCAACATTTGCTTAAGTAAAAGTAAGGAAATGTGACCTTCATTTTTCTGTCTTTTTTTTAACAAACATTCGCACGATCGTCGATTTGTAGCGCCCTATCCTTTATTTATGAATGGTAATGTACTCAATGAGTCATCTACCCTTCATCTTCTAGGATTAACTCTTACTTATAATTTTTATGGAAACCATATATTAAATTGATTGCAAAACCATATATTAAACTGTAAAATTAGCATCCCTAAGATTGCTTCTCTTTATCTCTCCACTTTCTTACTCCAGATTCTTTATCTTTATAAATCTCAAATCTGTTCTTGTATGGAATACTGTTGCCATATCTGGGGTGGATCTTCCAATGATGCCCTTTCACTTTTATCAAAGTCTCATCCTTTTACTGTGAGTGTTCCTAGGCGCTCTAAAAACTCTTATTCATCTAGTTTTTTTCCTTGAACATCAATTCTTTGGAATTCGCTTCCTTCATCTTGCTTTCCTAATTCATATAATTTGCTATCTTTCAAGTCGTCAGTCAATCATTATCTTGCTCTATAAACTTCATCTTTTCTCTTTCAGTAACTTCCAACTCTAATAGTGGTTGCTTGCAGCCTTGTTGGAAGCAAAAATGTTAAAAAAAAATTAAAAAATCTACCAATATGACCGTCTATTTGTGTACTACCATACCCCAAAATGTTTTTCTCAGGACAGAAAGTTCAAATTGGTTTGCATCTTATGGCACTGTGTTATAACAATATTTCAAAACATATTAAATATTAAAAGATTTTCTTCGTTGTGGTATGTTGAGCCGCCTAACATTTGAAAGTTTGTTTAAAAAAAAGGTTTAGAATTAGCAGAAATAAATAAACAGACCAGTTAATCAAATATTATAAGTTTTAAAAAAGAACACAATTATTAGAGCTTTCTCTACATTGATTATTGAAACATTTAATTGCTATTAAATACGGAAATTCTATACTGATATAATTGCAACCCTTCCCAGGAAAGATGTGCAGTTTTTCATCTCGTACGACCACGAAAACGTTTTTTTTGAAGTTAGAGAATGTGATCACTGCCGTTTTCGCAAGTTTTATTATATGTGTTGCTGTAAAATTAACCAATAAAAATTTTATATTGGTTGATTTTAAAATTAACGCACATTTTTATGTAACATTTTTCATAATGCTATACTTTTTATAAAGTACTTTTTTATAATGTTGTTTAAGTGATATGTGAAAGTTCCTGAAATTTTTAATAATATTTGAATA
>NC_061165.1:26759997-26784997 GCF_022113875.1 Hydra vulgaris
GAAAACAATAAATATATATATATATATATAATATTAAAATTTTTTATATAAAATAATAAAACCTTTAAATGCTTATTTAAAAAAAAACAGTTCAAATTTAAATAACGCTTACTTTAATAACAAGCTCATTTATCTGTGAATGCATTTTTTTAGCATAATTTTTCATTGCTAGTTTATTTCCCTGTTTTACTTTATCAAATACATCTTCAACCTCCCATGTCCACCAAACTTGGCTGCCAGCCAAAACCACCATTCCTTGGTATTTCATCATCCATTCAGATCTGTTTTTCAAACAACAATAAAAATTATATAGATAAGCTGAATAAAAAAACATATGAGAAAACTTTACACAACACACTTTTCAAAAAAAAAATCATCTAACCTACTGCAGCCATCACAATATCGATAAATTGCCTCTTTTGTTATTCTACTGTTAGTTTTCCTCATTTCTTGTAAAACATTAGTCATCCAATCTTCAACATGCCCTTCAGCAGGTACAGGCATATTAAACAGCATTTCTTCTCCTTCACTTGATATCATACCCATAGTTATAAAATCATTTGGTGAAGTGCCTTCTTGAAACTTTAACTTAGCAATGTTATCAAACATCTGCAAAATATATTTAAAAAATTTCATAGCAATGTTATCAAACAACTGCAAAAACTATTTAAAAACTTGATTTTTTGAAGAAACATCAAAGTATTAGAACATACTTTTAAAAAATTCATACTTTAATCATGTGCTCCTGAACACATGTTGGTTCGTGGCTACCCAGAATTGATAGTAGTTCATCATCAGAAATAAAAAAAAATCTTGGAAATGCATTTCTTTTACTATCTAAATAGTCATTTAAACTTTTTTGACATTTTTCAAGTCCAGTGGAAAGCTTTTGAAGAGTTTCTAGCCGATTTGTTACATGAGCAGAATCAACAATTTTTGAGTTCTTAACTGTTTCATTCATAATCTATAATATATATATATATATATATATATATATATATATATATATATATATATATATATATATATATATATATATATATATATATATATATATATATATATATATATATATATATATATATATATATATGTATGTAATAATAATAATAACTATCATTATTAAAAAATCTTTACATAAGATAAACTCCTCAGTTCTAAATATTATATATAACACAAATTTATGTACACTTCACTATGTAAAGCACTACACATTACATTTATTTATGTATAAAGACTTCAGCATTGACTCTAGTCAAATAATTGTTGCTTGTTGCTATATATTTCATGTAAAATTTAACTGGACATTATTAGGAGATGCTAAACTTTAAAAAATGTTATGAATCTGTTATAAATAATCCTATTTGTTTAACCTAAATACGCTCTACTGCATAAACTACAGCTAATAAGATAAACAACATTTTTCTTAAAATGTGATTTGCGCTGGAATGTCAATTTACATGTGACAAAATCAAGTTTGCAAACACCTCTCATCTCATCTTTTTTAGATCTTAATTGCCAGTGACTTTTCTGTTGTAAAAATTAATCTAATTTTATCTGTTAAATCTCTTTTATCTGTTAAACCTTGACATTTTAATTATCTATTAAACATGTTGACCTCAACACTTTAATTATCTGTTAAACCAGTTGATCTCGACACTTTAACTATTGATAAATGTTTTATTTAAAGTTTTGTTTATATGTAAACTTATTTATAAATTCAATGCTGCATCCATTCTTAGCAAAGCGTGATGAATTTTGTTTAAACTAATATTATGTAACTCTTTGGTGGTAGCAATTCTATTACATCTTAGAGTTTCTGAATAAAAAAAACAACTTTTAATGACTAATTGGAACAAAAGAATCAAATGATAAACAAATATTACTGTACTGTAAATTTAACAAATAGTCCTTATAAGTATTATCAGAGAAGGTTACCATTGTGTTTAAAAAAGGTATACAGTTGTTTATTGGTTCTTCAAATGTAAAATTAATTTTTGGGTCTAGACAACATTATGGAAAATTTTTTTTTGCAAAAATTATAAATGATAAATACATCATTAATATATCTTTTAAAATAAAATAAATTGGCAATACATCGCTCGCTTTACATTTATTGTAAGTAGTTGAAAACAAGTTGCGTTGAGATATTTATTAGCTATAGATTGAATTGCATTATTAAATTTTTTATTTTATTTAGAAGTTGATAACATTGAATGATGGCTGATGCCTGATCTGATCATATATTTAACATAATAGCAAATAGCAGGTCTGATAATTGATCAGGCCATATATCCAAAATAATAGCAAACAAAAAGAAAAAAGAAGGAAAGCAACATAAACTTTCTTGCCAAATACTCATCCACGGTGTTCTGCAATACAACTGTTTTGTTTTCTTGGAGCACTTTAACAACCAGAAAAATTTTTTTTACCAGATATGATTTAATGACATTATTAAAAGATAATATTATTTATTACATTTCATAAAAACATTTTTAATGAACTGAAAATGATAATTTATTCAAAATTAAATAATAATCCTGATAATAATAAAAACAATCAAATATTTCAAAGGATGATCAAAAAAATAGTGATTTTTTTAAAAATATAAATCTGCTTAAATGTCAGCAGCTATGAAAGTCAAGTTATTTTTTGAATGCTATCCTTATTACCTTCTGGTGTTATCCTTAAAGCAACTACACAAAGTAATGTAATTTTATCATAAAAAGACAAAGTTCTATAAAGAAACTACATCGTTAATATTTTATCTGTTTTTTGTTTTTTTAACACAAAAATTTAATTAAAATTTGTTTCAAAAAAATAATGAACTATTTAAGCAAATTTTAGCAATTTCTCACTAAAGAAACAAAACAAAAACAAAGAAAAAAAAAAAGAATAATTTTCATCAAGTGAAGCTTTTAGTTTTATTATAAAACAGTAATTTAATGACACCTTAAAAAAATTAGTTCAATGCATATTTCTAAAGATGGTAACATTTTATTTTTATGAAAATTAATTCAACAGGTTGAAAAACAATTTTATCCAGTATAAACCAAAGTTAATAATTATAAGCCTTCATAACTTTGGCAATCTCTTTTGGATCATACAGTTGAACAAATTGTAGATGACAATTTTAAACTGATAATATGGTTTCCCTTAAAACAATTGCTATTGTCATTATTATTATTATTATTATTATTATTATTATTATTATTATTATTATTATTAATATTAGTTTCCCTTTAAATTCCCAATTATTTAGTTTGTTTAACAACAGCATAAGCTTGTTTACCATTAGTTTGCTTACCATTACCAATATTATAATATATTCTTAAAAATATTTATCTAAAAAGTATTGTTATGAATAATTACTATTAATATAATTATTATCAATTTTCCATTAGTTTGGTTGCTGGTAGATTAACATTTCTTTTTACTCTAAAGAGAAATTTAATAAACATACGCTTTTAAAGATTTTATCAATATCATCAAACTTCTTTGCTTCTTCAGGAAGCTGACTTCTGATATCTCCTCCAATAAAAATGCTCTCCAAATACATCCATTTACGCTGAACAACCATCCATATCTAAATGTTATTTCTGCAAAATTGAAATCATCATTGTTTAAACAAAAATATAATTAAAGTTATAACAAATAAAAAGTTTGTAATTCTCTGCTATTAAAACTACTTTATTTTTTTTAAATTTTTAATAATTTCATAAACAGTATATGTAGTCAAGTACTATTTCAGGGATTAATTTTTGTTTAAACCCATAAGTACGTACCCACTACAAAGAGCGGAAAGAGTATAAAGAAGTACTTCATGGCCTAAAGTATGGAAAAGTTTAATAGAAAAGGCAGTCAATTTTCTTTGTTTATTCAGCAAGGGGTCATAAAAAATAGCTTTTAAAATCTTGAGTCTAATTTTGCACACCAGTGTCTAATTTTTCATACTAATAAAAAAATTAAACATTTTTTAGTTTAAACTTTAAGAAAATATTTTTCTAAAATATACTTTAAAAGATAATGCTAACATGATAATTCTTAAAAATTTTTTTTTTTAATAAACAAGGTTGTATTTACTGTATTGTCTCTATAATTTCTACCTCAGTTACTTCACTAATATGAGACAAGCTTTTTTCCCATTTCTTAACACTGTCTAAAAAGGGTCCAACATATCTAGAAGCTGCCATGCTTTGAAGATTCATAGAGTTATCATCAAGAGTTTGAAGTATTTCGTCAATAGCACCAATGATGTAGCCTGGTTTAAATAAAAAAATTATTATGCTTTTAAGTGTAATGCAATTTTATTTTCAAAATACTTAAAATAAAATAAATTTAACAAAAAAAAACCCAATAATAATGTAAATAAAATAACGTAAATAATGTAAATAAATTAAATTTACATTATTATTGGTTTATATATATATATATATATATATATATATATATATATATATATATATATATATATATATATATATATATATATATATATATATATATATATTTATATATATATATATATATATATATATATATATATATATATATATATATATATATATACATATATATATATATATATATATATATATATATAAATATATATATATATATATATATATATATATATATATATATATATATATATATATATATATATATATATATATATATATATATATATATATATTATTTTACCATTTAATTTTTTATTATTAAAACATATAAATAATTCCTTTTCAAATATATTATTAGTTATAATCATAATATAAATTATTAAATATAACTGTTATTATAGTATATAAATTTTAATATTTTTATTTTTTAGTAGCATTAATAATACAATTTTTTATATAATATTTTAATAATAAATATTGATAAAAATAAGAATCATTTATATGATATTTTAATAACAAAAATAAAAATCATTTTTTAGAATTATTATTAATAATATAATTTTTTATATGATATTTTAATAATAAAAAAAAAGAACTATTTATATGATATTTTAATAATAAAAATAAGAATTATTTTTTATAAGAATTATAAAGAAAATATATAAGAATTATTTTATAAGAATTATAAAAAATTGTATAAAAAATATTTTAAGAATTAAAATAAATTAAAAGAATTAAAAAAGTAAGAATTATATAAAAAATATTTTATAAAAATTATAAAGAAAAATAAAAATTATTTATATGATATTTTAATAATAAAAAATTAAACGGTAAAATAAAAAAAATAATATATATATATATATATATATATATATATATATATATATATATATATATATATATATATATATATTATTTTATTATATTATATTATTACTATTATCTTATATCATGAAATAAATAGAACTTTAAATATAGCAAGCTGATAACATAGTAGAAATACCTAAATCTATTTTTTGATAATAAATTTTAAAGAATTTATATATATATATATATATATATATATATATATATATATATATATACATATATATATATATATATATATACATATTTATATAAACCTATAATGTAAATTTAAAAAAATAACAAATCCAATGCAAGATTAACCATGGCTGAGGCCTGTAAGCATTAATATTTTAGGGATCTTTATTTTTAAAAATTACAAAAAATTGGCAAAATGTATTCCCAAAACTCTATAATAAAATAATTTATCCATCAAATTATAGAAAGACCTTTTTGATAGCAACAAACTGTTTAATTTGGTCAAGAAACTATCGTTTTTGTCCTCATTTTAAATGGATATCAAGTTGAGAGCATTGAGTCTGTTTTGTTCCTCTCTTTTTGTTCTTTATTTGTGTGGGATTTTCCTTTGTGTGGGATTTTCCTTTGTAGGCACATTTTATGGAATCAATAAATAAATTCAGAAAGCTATCCTTAAATTTGTGGAATTCATAACTTCATGTATATCATCAATGTTGTCTTTCTTAGAAAATGATATCTTTTGAAAGTTCTACAAATGTTTATGGAAATGGATGAAGTCATTCCCAATTTCATTTTAGTCCAAGTTGCCCATAAGTTGAACTACATTTTCCTTTCTGTGTTCAACCTTAATCTTGGAATAAAATCAAAATCATTTAAGTGTCTTCTCTGCCTCACCTTAGTCAGTTCAGTTCACAAACTTATACAAAGACTTTAAACATTTGAAGTTGTTGCATAAACAAAAAGGTGGTTTCCTTTTCATGATTATTAAATAGAAATCTTATATCATGAAATCATCTTATATCATGAAATATTATCTTATATCATGAAATAAATAGAACTTTAAATATAGCAAGCTGATAACATAGTAGAAATACCTAAATCTATTTTTTGATAATAAATTTTAAAGAATTTATATATATATATATATATATATATATATATATATATATATATATATATATATATATATATATATATATATATATATATATATAAATATATATATATATATATATATATATATATATATATATATATATATATATATATATATATATATATATATATATATATATATATATATATATATATATTATAACTTGTATCAAACCCAAGCTATAACAGTATTGGGAATACAAAAATCAACCAAAAAGAAACATTTTCTATAAGGTTGATGAAATAATTCATACTTAAATATTATATTGATTATTAATATTATTATTTAAAATCTTAAAGAAATATAACCAAAATATAATCAAATATTATCAACTAATAAAAACAAGAAAAATTTAATATTTATTTTACATTTAATTACCTTTAGTACCATTTTACCACTTTACATTATTTTAATTTACACAAGTTTTATTTTAGATAAAATATGCAAACTACCATCAAAATATACATCAAAAGAGTGTGAACTAATCACCTTTAATTAACACAAACAATAATTAGTAGTTTTAACCAATTCAAAAATTTCATGTAAATTATGTACAATTAAAATGCTGTTTAAAAAAAAAATATTCATTAATATTCATTAGCCTCTAAGCTCTTATGAGCCCTAATCCAATGCACCAACTCCTTCTTATAGGGCTTGAGTTAATTTTTTTTATTTATAAATCCTGTATTCCTAAAAGATCAGGGACCATAGACAGTACATAATCTGCCTCAATGGATAATTCTTCACTGAATCAATAATAATGTAAATAAAATAATACAAGTCAACAAAATTAAATAAACCTCGTTCTTGTGTTCCCTTCATATATTTATGAATAGTAAATTTTAAAGCACCCCATATTTCAGCAACTTCATTAATTCCTTTCTCAATACTTAATTCTTTGACAGCACAGCCTACTATTTCTTTGATTATATCACTAAACCTATGAAGTTCCATTGCAAACATATTTTCAAGAGTAAATGTGTCAGGGTTTAACTCAAATTTCATCTTTGTTAAATCCATGAGCTTCATCCAATGACTAACAAAAAAAATTGTTTAAATGTTTTATTAAGCATCATACCTGTAACTTTAGAGGATTATTAAAATAAAATTTAAAATATTTAACTGAAAAAAGATTACCGCTCCCTCAATGCTTCATTCTTCAAATCGGAGAACAAGGGAATAGCATTTTTTAGTTCCTTTAATTTCTCATCCAAAGTAAACCATAATGACATTTTTTTGGCTTCACTAGGCAACTTTTTTAACTCATAAATGAAATTATCAAGACCATTCAGGATAACTTGCACATCAAGATTTACCCATAAAGTACTTGCCCACTCATTCTGCGCAATCTAATTTATAAAAAAATAATATTTACCAATATTTTGATGCAATTTTATTATGATTAAAAAACAAACAACAAAATATAAAACTATGCTGACTTTTACTCTTTCATAAACAGAAAGTATCATGTCTAAATTTTTAAGTTCCTTCTCTGTAGTTTGCATTTCTGAGTACATTGTTATGGGCAACCCAAACAACTTCTCTGCATTTAAAAGCTCTTGTCGCTCATGATTCAATTTAAAAAATTTTTCTTTAAACTGTTTTAAAATAATGATCCCTATAATAAAAAGTAAAAAAAGGAAAGAATAATTCATTTTTTTGTATTTTATGATTGAAACCAAATAAATTGTAGAGACAACTAGGGGAGAGTAGGGTAATGGCAAACATGGGGTAACTCCAAACATGGCCAATACAGCATAAAAGAAAAATATATTTGACAATATTTCTTTTTACCTGCTAAGAGGTGGTCTTATGCTCAGTTCTAAACGTGCAGTAGTGTAATGAAGCTGCAATTGTTGTTCATGATAAATTGAGCCTAACTTATTCTTATAATTTCATGCAACTTTTTTCATGAGAAACATTCCTGTTGTAGCTACTACAGATATAAAACCACTCCTTTTGCTTTTCTTGTTGTTGCATAGTATCATAATGAAGAGGTTTTTAACACTATTATAATTTAGGTAAGTTAATATAAACGCAATAGATAAATTGTATTTCAATTGTTTGTGTCTGTAGGGGAATAACGAATGATCTTAGTGGGTTTAATTTCTAAAGTGTTAACACAACCTAAATTTTTCTTTTATAAGATTTATAAAAATTGCTTTTAAGGGTTTGTAACTGACCAATAAGACTAAATTATAAGCAATAAATATGATCAATTTCTAATGACTGATGTCTTTAATTCGGGTTCCCACTTAGCTGTACCCCACTCTCCCTTATTGTAAAAAAATTTAAAAAATAGAAAACAAATTTATGAAAATAATAAGAACTTAATATTACCAATCTATGAATTAAAAAAAAATTATTGATTTTTGCCTGCCTAAACCAAAACCTTTGGTTGATGTAGCAGCACCCTTTTCATGTTCTACCTATTTATCAGTTAATGTAGGAGAACTCTTTGCATGTTCTACCTATTTTTCAGTCAATGTAACAGTACACCTTGCAGGTTCTACCTATTTGTCAGTCAATGTAGCAGTACTCTTTGCAGGTTCTACCTATTTGTCAGTTGATGTATGTAAAAATAAAAAAAATAAAAAAGCATTCAAAATGTTTTTAATTTTGTTAAAAAAATAAAAAACATTTTTATTTTTTTAACTGTCTATTAAGTTGTGTTAAAAAAAAACATAAAAATTAACTATTTTTCTCAATTAAATTTGATGGTTTTTACATAAAGAGTACTTAATTTTGTCATTTTTAAAGACAAATAGTGATTAAGAACTGTTTTTTAACTTAAGCGATAAATTTAAAGCCTTTACTATAAGAATATATAAGTATATATATATATATATATATATATATATATATATATATATATATATATATATATATATATATATATATATATATATATATATATATATATATATATATATATATATATATATATATATATATATAAAATTCTTCTTGTATAAACAAATTTTCTATACCTTGGTCAAGATCATTGCCTACAGTGCCAGGTCCTTCTATTTCAAACAATTTTCTAAAATCTTTTACCTGAGCAGAAAACTCCCCAACTTGTTGAAGAGTAAGCTACAAAATATAATTTCCTAATAAAACTTTTAAGTAATGAAATGCTAATAGTTAAAGTATTAAGTTCTGAAACACTAAATTTAATTGAGGCACTTATTTCCAGAAAAAGAAGAACAATGAATAAAATAAAAATTATTTTTGCTATACTAAACTTCTTTTATGCATATACACTGCCAATCCAACCCTAAAACTATGTATTAATGCATTTGGCATCATTTGTTTGATAAATACAAAAAAAAATCTCTAGTTAAAGCAGTTTATATAGGTAAACTAACTTTTATCTTAAATAAATTTTGACATAAAATTGATTTTAATCTGAATCAATTTTTACTTTGTTTCGACAAAAGCTTGGATAACAATACAAATTAATGATGTGCATTTGTTTCGACAAAAGCTAGGATGACAATACAAATTAATGATGTGCATTTGTTTAGACAAAAGCTAGGATGACAATACAAATTAATGATGTGCATTTGTTTAGACAAAAGCTAGGATGACAATACAAATAATGATGTGCATTTGTTTCGACTAAAGCTTGGATGACAATACAAATTAATGATGTGCATTTGTTTCGACAAAAGCTAGGATGACAATACAAATTAATGATGTGCATTTGTTTCGACAAAAGCTAGGATGACAATACAAATAATGATGTGCATTTGTTTCGACAAAAGCTTGGATGACAACACAAATTAATGATGTGCATTTGTTTTGACAAAAGCTAGGATGACAATACAAATAATGATGTGCATTTGTTTCGACAAAAACTTGGATGACAATACAAATTAATGATGTGCATTTGTTTCGACAAAAGCTTGGATGACAATACAAATTAATAATGTGCATTTGATAAATAAATAAAAAATTAACAATGCATGTATTAACTTTAACCAATATATATTATTAAAATAGAAATCAAGTTTAAAAGTTCTTTTAAACCAAGAATTTCTTCTAAAACTCAGGTTTAAACTGGTATACACTAGTTTCACCATTGTTTTCTCTTTTTTTGTTTTGCCCCCTATAGGCTTCCTACAAATAGAGAATTGCTAAAAAGGTACTACTGGATTATTCTCAAAAAAAGCAACAGGAAAATCTGTAATTAACTAAAATATTACATTTGTTAAATGTTCAAATTTAATCATTTTAATGTAATTTTTAAATTGTTTTAGTACCACACAAATCAACAATAAAATTAGTATTCCAGTTTCTTCTGGAAAAACATATTTAAGATCCTCAAGGTTTGATTATGAAGTGTGCAGAGTGAACACCAAGCAGATAATTACTGAACAGGCTGAGTTTAAAAAAGTCTTTATTTTGAGCAAGCAAACAATTAAGACCAAAATCACCAAAGTCAAAGAATGCCACACTTTAAAAATGCCTAAAACTTTAGATCTACCAGAGGGCAGCTACAAAAAGATAGATAACAATTTTTTGAAAGAGAGCAATTTTCCTTTCTCAATTCATAAAACAAACATACTTGATTTAACCAAAAATGATAGAAAAAAAGATTTAACCAAAAATGATAGAAAAAAACATTATAAAAGAGAAGTCTTTTAAGAAAAGATTCTTGAGGAGTTGTCTAAGAGGGGATATAGTCAAATTTTAAAACACAGACAATAGATTTTGTAAAAAGCCTCATAGGATACAGATAAAACTTATAAAAATATTAGAGTAGATCCAAAAGCATGAAGATAAAAATAAGAAATAAAAAGGTAACTACTATAAAAAAGATTTTTCGAGCACAGTGAAATCAAACTGACAGTGAAATCAAACTGACAGTGAAATCAAACTGACAGTGAAATCAAACTGATAGTGAAATCAAACTGATAATGAAATCAAACTGATAGTGAAAGCAAACAGATAATGAAATCAAACAGATAGTGAAATCAGATAGTGAAATCAAACAGATAGTGAAATCAGATAGTGAAATCAAACAGATAGTGAAAATAAACAGATGGTGAAATCAGATAGTGAAATCAGATAGTGAAATCAAACTGAATGGGAGGAACTTTATTTACATCTAGCTAAATTACAGAAAAAATAGAAAAGATTTCAGAGTGACATAAAAGTTTGCATTCAGTTAAGAATGAAAGTCATTCTTCACATACTGCTTTCCAACAATGACCAAATTTGAAGTAAAACTAAGTATGTATCTTTTGACTTCTCTTTATAAGGCTGATGGAGTTGACATAACCATCTTAGAAATTGAAACCTCTATGTGAATTAATCAAGCTTTTGCCATTCAAACAATGTTTATATACTATGAAATGTCTAATCAGGTTATTAGATTGTGTTCTGACACAAAATCCAGTAACACTGAAAAAAACAAAGATGTCATAAGCATTACTACATAAGCCCTAGGTAAACCTGTTCTTTGGTTAAAGTCTGATACTTAACATATATGAAAAGCAGGTGGCTCATGTAATAAAATAAATTTTTGATCCATTAAGTGGCCTCACCAAGGAGCTTTATGCCATTCTTTCTAAAAACTATTGCCACAGATTTACAAAGATGTAAACAAACTAGAGAGAATTATAAGGTTTGGAATTTTTAAGGAATTATAAGCAAGTTGCCTTTAGGCCTGGCTCATTTCTGTTCAAACTTGCCTCAGATAATAAAGAACTCTTTACAGAATTCTTTCACAGCTATTCAAAAGGGGACCTTTTATTATTCACACCTATTCACAAGGGTACTTTCCAGAGAGGTGATTACATGTATCTTTGTGAGCTTCTGGCATTTTTTCTAGGAGCTTATTTATTAAACTTTCAAAGACTTTCCCTTACTTTTAAATGTGTGTAAGAATGATTGCATTAACAAATTAACTACATCAGGTTAATTGAAGATTTCATTAAGAGAACTCACAAAGAAGGCAGGTTTCAGGATTTTCTCAAGGTAACTTATTATAGAACACTGAATATGAACAACATTTTTTAGTAATTATTAATAATAATAATGGTTTATATTGTATGAATAATACAATACTAATTTTCATAAATTTATGTATTTATAATTTAGGTAGCCCAGAGGAACTACCTAAATTATAAATACATAAATTTATAATTTAGGTAGTTCAGCAGAAGATTATAAAGAATACTACAAACTTCAAATTTCATAACACATAAATTCAGAACTGTTTGACACACACCTGGTAACAATTTTTATCTGAATATTATGACTAAAATCAATTTCATGCCAAAATTTATTTATTAAAATAAAAGTAAATTCCCCTAAATAACCTTCTGTTTAAGCTAGAGACCTAATTATTTTTTGCTTGTATTTATGAACAAATAGAAGCCAAATGCAGCATTCTGTGTATTAAAATTCAATGTATGATATATTATTGGGACACCCTACCCTACAAAAGACAATTTTAATATAATAATGCAATTTTAGTAAAGTCATTAGAAAATTGCAACAAAAGTTGAAAAGTTTATTCAATAAATTCAAAAAAATTTGAAATTTGAAATAAATTCAAAAATTTGAAATAAATTCAAAAAAAGTTGAAAAGATTATTCAATAAATTAATGACTTGCTTTAGTAAATTTTTTCTTGGCAGAGCATAAACGCGTATCCACTAGTTTTGATTGAAGCATCAAATCATTCCAAATCTTTGACAGTGCATTTGACAAATCT
Source organism: Hydra vulgaris (assembly GCF_022113875.1). Lineage (NCBI taxonomy): Eukaryota > Metazoa > Cnidaria > Hydrozoa > Anthoathecata > Hydridae > Hydra > Hydra vulgaris. The sequence continues at coordinate 26,773,108 of NC_061165.1, forward strand.
CTTTCTTCGATAGGAACCTTGAAAACAAAATATAAAAATTGCAAAATAAGTTAAATGCTTTTAAAATATTAACTTAGAAAAATTTAGAAAAATACCTTTTATTTGATCAAAAAACTTATATCTAGAAAATACCTCAATTCCATACATATGCAAAGTTCTATATCGCTCTTGAATATCATAAATTCTAAACTCTATATGTGACTGTAAGTCATTTATATTTGTTATACTTTTAAGCACAAATTTTAAAGTTTCTATGGTGTCAGGAGAATATTTTAAATCATTTGAGTAACCCTAAAACAAAAAGTTTAACTTAATTTACATCAATGTTTACTTATACAAAAAAATGTAAAATTCTAAAACTCTTCTAAGCAATTTATTTACTGGAGATCTCAAGGTCAATTTTTTCATTTTTATTCAGTAAAATTATATACAACTTATTAAACTTTAATATTTCATAGAGGTGTTGAAAGTTTCATGTTAATGATATAGAAGCAATATATGCTTCAATATCATTAACAGTTTGTTTTCACCAAATATTGATGATTGATGTTTTTGTTGACAATTCTAAAAAAATTTTTAAACAAAAAGTCTTGTTTTAAAGGGTTTTTAAATCCTTGTGCATAGTAAGTTAAAATCAATCAACCGTATTAAACATGTACTAGATTTAAATAAGAAAATAAAATTATGGAAACCTATCTAAACTACACAAGTATGAAATCTTGGATGTTACAGTTTAAAAAAAAAAGATTAATATCTTACTTTTAACTCTTTTTCTAAATTATAAAGCTCTTCTTTTACTGCAACATTAAGTAACCTTCCAATTGATGTGACCCAAGCTCTTGCATTAGATTGAATACTTATTACCAGAGGCTCCAAATTCAAATAAACAAAGTTGATTATTTTAGAAGTAGGCTGCACTGTCAGCTTAGTAAAAATAAAAAAATTTATTAATTTAAATAACTATTTTTTCTTGCGACATAGTTTGCTATTAATTTTTCATATATTTAATTTAAAATCCATTTTGTTTGCATAACTTATAAACTTGAATAAAATTATATAAAAAAAATTTCAATTAAAAGATTTGAATAAAACTATATAAAATAACCTCATTAACAATTCTTGAATAAAATTATATAAAAAACCTAATTAACAAGTCTTGAATACAATTATATAAAAAATCCCATTGACAAGATTTGAATAAAATTATATAAAATAACCTCATTAACAAGACTTGAATAAAATTGAAGTTTTTCATCATATTGTACACAACTTGGATTTTTTGAAGCAAATTTTTCAATAATCATCACCTTGAATAAATAAAAAATTAAAGCATTAAAGTTAAAGAATAATGAAAAAAGTATTAAGAGTAATAAGATATTTATAACATATATAAGATACTTAATTTGCAATAATATAAAAATCATAAAAAGACTTGAACATTACAACATGTTAAATTCAAACATGCCTTATCAAGACTCCATAGTTTTCTGTATTTTTTCCATTTGTTTAAATACTTATTTAAACCTCCAAGAGTTACTTGCAAAGTTTTTGATATTTGAGAAACCAGATCAACAACCTGAGGGTGTGCAGAAATGTCAGAAAAAAAGCTAAACACAAATGGCTCGTCCTCTGTTGGTATATTTTGAGGTAAAGTTTCAATACATGAGCCATGCATCCATCTGAGAAATGATTTAGTGCTAAATTTTTAAAAAACAAATTGAAAATTTGTTTTATTATAATAATTGTAGTTAAATAAAAAATAATTCAAAAATCTTTCAAAGATAGAAAGTTAAAAACTATTACAATTAAAATACGTAAAAAATAAATTCATGATCATATACAATTTGAAAGATATATTACCAAATTTATAACTTATTAAAAAATATTAAAATAAGTTTTGAAAAGTTTGTAAATTTAGAAAACAAATAAACCTCAAACCAGAAATGTAATAGTAAAAAGTCCTATAGACTTTATTTTTATCCAGAATCTTTGCAAACCTGATATAATTATAGAACTTCTTCATAATTACAGAAGGAAAACAAAGACAATTGCCAGAATTACTAATTACAAAAAACTTGTATAAACATGATCTTTTGTAATGGAAACCAAACTTATATACTACTTGACATTGCATACCTAACCCTAACCTATAATACAAGGCCTGAAACATATGTAGAATTCTCTATATCAGTACCTAAAGTATATATAGTTTGAAGGATATGACAATATTCTTTAAATAAAATATGTACCCTTTAAATAAAAGGTGTCATCTAGGGCAGATGTTAATTACATCCAGCTACTCGTAGAAGGCCTCTAAGGCAAAGACTTAAGAGGTAAGTAAAATAAATCTGTTAAGCAGCCTCGAACCCCTTATTCATCTATTAGACTGGCATAGATGTAAACCAGTGTTAAATTGTTTCCTCCCTAGCATGATGAATGGTAAATCTTCTTGACTCTACTCATAAATTTTTGCTTGTGTCTCCTTGATAGTGGCTATGCAACTTTTCCTGTTATTTCCTAATGAGGGTACAGATCTAAATTAATGGTTCAGAGGCTGGCTGATAGTTAGGTTTTCCTGTTAGTGCTTTTGGTGTGTCAAGGCCACATAAGGAGGCCTAAGTTATGACTTTGGGTTCACTATCAAAACAACTGAGACAACTGCATAGCTCATTGCTTGAAATGACATGCTCTATCTATGAATGAGTCAAGTTCTCATTAACTAAAATCATGACCAAAGTAAACTAAAATATTAAAATAAAAAAGTCATTACCACCAACTGTTTCAATATATCTTTCACAAATATTTGTGATCTTCAAAGTATTTTTTCATCAGTTGAATCAGTGGTAATTTATATACCATTGTTCCTTATTCAGATTCCAGTATTTGATTAATTAAACATAAATTCATCTATTAGCAGAGAAATCATCTTATCAATTTTTGATGTGGTTTAACTCTTCACTCAATCACTTTTCAAATTTTCTTTATTCTCCTTCTTCTCAAGACTCTTTTAGATCACACAAAACTGGCACTAAACCCATAACATCTGCATTTCTCAATCTCTTACTCATATAATCAATTTTATGACTTGATTTTCAAACAACTCTAATCACTTACCCTCACTCCTTGATTTGTCTTTGATGCTGCTTGTGTTCAGTTTCTCCTTTTTCTCCTTTAGCTGGTTCAGACCATGAATTGATCTCTATAAACCTTTAAACTCATACTTCTTCTTAAAACTCACCCATCATTGCAGTACTAATTACTAACCTAACGCTGACTGAGATTACTTATGTAATTTTCTTCATGGCGGTCTTTGGGCTGATGTCTTTTTTCTCTGATGTCTTTTTTTTCAACTGATAAATACTCCTATGATGTTAATTGCTGGATCCAGTCATGTATGGAAGTTTTTATTTCTTCTTGTCAGTTCCAAGTCAAGCATCATTCTATTCCATGGTTTTCGCCTTCTTGTGCAGCTGCTATATCTAATCGTAATCATTCATTTTATCTTTTTCAAAAAAAAAAACTCTTCTCAGAACAAACACCTTTTTATTATTGCAAAAATTCAATGTAAAAAGGTGTTGTCTGATGTTTCATTATTCCCAGTTTACTAAATCTTGTATCATATCTCAGAAAATAGGCTCTAGATACTTTTGGAAAATCTACAACAATGTCTTTAACAAAGGTAAGTAAAACATTCTGTCTTTAGTTTATGGGACTGGTCTCATTATCTCTCATAAGGATAAACCAGAACTACTTGCAAAAAACTTTTCTTCTAATTCAATTCTTGAACTTTAAATACCATACCCTTCCTGCCTTTTCCAGTTAAATAGGTTAAGCCATTGTTAGACATCCAAATCACTCTGGTTTCCGTTGCTAAAGTCATTCCTAAATTAAACTCTTTTGTCTTTTTATTATTTGATTAAAGCCTAATACTTAACATTATATTTTATTGCAGGTTCATAACAATTTATTTAAATATATTAGGTGACAATTTAATTAATTATGTAAAGAGAGAAAAAATGGAAGCAAAAATATTCAAAAAAATACCCAGTGGCAATTAAAGTGATGAAGATTACATTTATTGAAAAAGAATGCTTGTAATATATCTAAAAAAAAGCAGATAGACACAAAGAAGGTAAATACAAAGTTTTATTTGTTTTAGGTGGAGTAAAAGTCTTTACAGTTGTTCATCATGCAACTTCATATAACTTCATATAACATGGTGCATGATGCAACTTCATATAACTTCATATAACATGGTGCATGATGCAACTTCATATAACAAGGCAATAGCAATACTTAACCACAAATTTCAAAAACGGTCAACAGCAATCACGATGCATCACAGTGATCACAATGCATCACACACTTTGATCATTTAAGAAACATGCCTTGTTACAAATAGCAAGAAATTTAACACTCATGCCTTAATGCCTGAAGTCCATATCAAGAAAATAAAGCAAAAAAATCACAGCATACCAAAAAATTTAACTGCATGCTCAAACAAAATATAAAATCAACCAGATTTTTTTACTGAATAGGTCTCTGCAGAAGCCTATTCAGTTAAAAACAGACAGCAGATAATACAAAAGGGGGATCCACTTGTTGACAGTTTTTCACATATCAAATTTCAAAATGGAAAGATTGATACAGTATCAACTGAAGATCTAGCTCCACTTCAGGAGGTAGAATCATCAGCAGAATTTAGTATTTATGCAAGGCTGGTACAACAGAAATCCTGTGAACAAGGTAGAGACCAAAGGACTATTGCTCCCAATACCTGTAATTGGTCAAATGGAAAGTGGTATGTATTAACAGAAAACAGCATAATATTTTTAACCCAAACTAGTATACTTGAGAGATGGCATCACAAATAAAAAGTACCAAGTAGTTCGTTACTCAAAGCCCTGCTACCATAGAAACACAGAGCAATACATTTTCAAGACTAGAACAAAATATTAAAAGACCCAAATACCTAAACAACTACATAACTTATTACTTCAGCATTTCTCTCAATAAAAATAATGATTCTCATGGAAAAATTTAAAAGCGGAAAAGAGTGTTATATTTATAACACATAGTAAAAGCCATGACGCTATTTCCTGTCTTTTAAGGCTTCAATGAACTACATATATAAATTACATTCTATCATTCTGTCATAGTGTTTTACTTTATCATTGTTATTGTACTGACTTTCTAAAATTTTATAGTGTATCTATAAAATTTTTGCGATTATCATATAATTATACAATTTTTGAGATTATCATATCAACCTTGTTCGTGTATTGTTTCTTATCGAAATTAATGATCTTACTGACAAGCTTACACCTAAAGTGGCTCTATTTGCTGATGACTTAACTTTAAAATCCTGTTTTGACAAAAAGTCTTTTTTTTATTTATTAGAACACACTGCTAATCTTGATTCAAAATCTGATTCAAATTTGATCTCAAAAGATTCCAATCTGATCTCACATCTGTAACAGCTTGGAACTTGAAGTGGCTTGCGAATTTAAACTCCAGAAAAACTCAGTTATTTATTGCAAACAACTACAGCAATACTGTCAACCTTCCTACAACATTCTTATTTATTTACAGTATTTTCTGGATACCTTAAGGTTCTACTCATGGCCATGTATTGTTTCTTATCTACATTATTGATCTTCATGACTATTTTACATCTAAATTTACTCTATTTGCTAATTATAATTACAATGTAAACCTAAACTTATAATAGTAGTAATTATAATAAAATCATAAATCAAAGTGCTTAGTAAAAAGAACATTTAAAAGTTTAATAAAAAATAAAAATATACCATTCAACAGTTTCTCTGACAACCTGTAATAACATTTTATATGACTCTGTAGCAGGTGGTAAAAGAATGATTTCTGGAGCAGATAATACTGTTTCCACTTGAAAAAGAACTTTATTTGACTGAATTTGAGACAGAAAAATTTGTAGATTTTTTGTCACAAACTAAAACAAAATGTCATAAACATTCAAATATAAGCAAAAAGGAAAAAAAATTTCAAATTTCTTTATGTATTTATTAAAATTAAATGTATGAAAAGAATATATAATTAAATAAAAAACAAACATAAAGTAAAAGTAAAATAAATTTAAAAAACGCATACCAAAACTAATCAGTTAACACAAAGTTGAAACAAATAAATAAAAATGTTTATCAAAATTTTTTTGTCAATTTAATTTAAATTTGTTTTTATTATCAAAAAAAATAGTTTTTTTTTTTTATATTTTTGTTATACTTTATCTTATTTTTTTATCAATTTTTTATCAATGCATACAAATTAGAAACAAACTGTCCAACTTAAAAAGTGATTTGAACAGTCAAAACTTGTCACATTGGTTTGACAAGGTTCTAACAGATTTTTTTTATATTAGGAGAATAGCTAATAAATCTTTTATTTTTATTTTTTTACTTTTTTATGTCTAATTAAAAATATTTATATAATTTTTAATTATATATATATATATTTATACATTAATCAAAGAATACATAAACAAATAAAAAGCAATAATATAAATAATTTTAATTAAAATTAAAACTTTTTTTTCTAAATTCTCCTAATATAAAAAATTTCAGTTAGAACCTTGACAAATCAAGGCGACAAACTGTATGCATACTATTCAACTGACGAGTCAAGCGAGATTGAGATGCATTTTTGGACATTGTCTAAAAGAGAAAGATCATTATTAGAAGAACCAGCCTAAGCATGACAGCAGTACTCAATGCAGGAACAAATAAAAGATTTGTAGAGGTAGAGAATAGAATAATAAAGAGAGGCAACTTTAGCAGATGCTAATTTAGCAATCAATTGTATATTTGGTTTCCATGAAAGGTCAGTAATAAATGATAATCCAAGAAGATGTAAAGAAGAGGACTCAGTGAGGAGGTTGCCATTCATTAATATAGGAATGTCGACCGAACTGCGATAGTTATTTGCGGTATGTAACTGAGTTTTGTTGGAGTTTAAATTTAAAAGCCACTGTGAGCCCCAAGTCAGTAAGATTATTACTGTAGATAAGAAACAAAACAGGATAAAGCCTTGGATACAAGGATAAAACCTTGAGGTACCCTAAAAGTTACTGGAAATAAAGAAGAATGTTGGCCTTCGAGGATGACTTTAACAAAGCGGTTTGAAAGAAATGTTTTGATAATCTTAAAAACTTTCCCAGATACACCATGTGAAACAAGCTTATGGGAAAGACCAGCATGCCAAACTTTGTTGAAAGCTTTAGATATGTCAAGAGAAATAGCTCTAGCCACCTCTCACCTCTCCACTTCCATCTAATGCACAATAAAATCTTATAGTCACAGTAGTTAGCAAAAGAGCGGTAGTGAGAAAGGATCGAAAATCAGAATGTTCACTACAGTTTTTTGAAAATTGGAACAACAGATGCCATTTTCCATTGGGCAGGAAAACAAGACTCAGTCAAGCACTTAATAGTTTAGAGAGAATTGAAGAGAGTTCTAGAGAACATTTTTGTAAGACTATGACAGGAATGTTGTCTGAACCACAAGCTGTAGAAGTGTTTAATCGAGATATGACTTTAGCAAAGAAAGCTAGTATGATTTGAATGTCTAACAATGGGTTAAACTGTTTAATTGGAATGGAAGGAATTAGAAGAAAAGTTATTTGCAAATAGTTCTGTCCTATATAGTTCTAGTCTTGGGAAAAGAAATAAGATCAGTTCCATGAATGAGAGATGGAATGTTAGACCTAGCTTTGTTAATAACGCTGTTGAAGATTTTCCAAAAGTCTCTAGAGCCTAACTTCTGAGATAAGATATGAGATCTAGTGAACTGAGAATAATGGAGCTTAGCATCTGACAGCATTTTTTTTACATCAATTTCTTGCAATAATAAATAGCTGTTTGTTCTCAAGAGAGTTGATCTTTTGAAAAAGATGAAAAAAATGATTGCGATTATATATAGCAGCTGCACAAAAGGATGAAAACCATGAAGTAGAATGAGGCTTGCCTTTGAATGATGAATAAACAGACAACTTAAAAGATTGCAAATTATAAGAACCAGGAAAGCAAGATGAAGGAAGCAAATCCCAAAGAACTGATATTCAAGGAAAAAAAAAAAGATAAATAAGAATATTTGGAGCACTTAGTAACAGTTACAGTAAATGGATGAGACTTAATTAAATGATAAGTAACACAAGAATGAATTTTAGAAGAGAACGCAAGAGATACAAGCTCTTTAGAGCAGTGTCCATTATAGTATTTTAAACTCCATCAACCAATCAATTAGCCTGTGTCATATTGTAAAAAAATTCAAAATCCCGAAACGTTATAATTTGCAGTCTTTGTCATTTAGTTGATTATGTTTAAAGTTTCAACTCATAAGGTGTAACAGCGTTATGTTGAACTTGATTTTACAAATTTTTCATGTTTTTTATGGAAAATATTACTTATTTAAAAAACTCAATACTAAAAACAAAAAAATGTTCAAAGTTTAGTCTAGACAAAAAAGTTTTTTATTTTCTTATAAATGATTTTATTTAAATAATGACAATCAAAAATTATTGTTGCAGAGTTACACAATATCAGTTTCTCTAACTTTTATTTGGTACTTTTTTGGTTGAATATTTTTTTTTTTTTTTTTTTTTTACATTGCAACTACTGTTTTTTGGTAACATTAGCATCAGCAGGCATCTTCTCTTGATCTTCTCTCTTAATACAAGTATCACATTTTGCTTTTAGTTTTCAGGTTTACTTGCAATGAAATCTTGAATGAAGCAAATATTTCTCTTGGCACAATCATTTGTTACTTGCATGTTTTTAAAGAACTGTTCAAACTTTTTGTGCTCTTCAAATCAATTCAGCAGCCAAAATCACTCTTAATTTATTGATTAACATCTTCTTTAGAAACACCAACAATTTTAAAAAGAATTCAATTTTCTGAACCAAATCAAGATATTTTGTGGGAAAACCCCACAAAAAAATTGTCAAAAAATGTCAAAATTAAGGACTTTCGTGGACTAAACGGTTCAATTACCTCCGGCTTAACATTGATGAGTATGTCATGTTGAGTCTCAAATAAAGAGAAATAATATAAAAAATTCAAAAATAATAATTTTATTAAAAAAAATATTATTTTAGATTTTACTGCTTTGCAATTAAAACTTTTTAAATAAAAATGAAAAAAATGCATTTTATTATATTTTTATTATTTTTGAAATTATTTTATATAATTTCGCTTTATTTAAGACCCAACAAGACATACTTTTGAAAAAAAATTTTATTAATATTAGGAAACTATAAAACCTTCAAAGGTCTTGAGGTATCCCTAAAAATATTTTTATTTAAACAATCTTTAAATGCAGTGTTATCTAATCATAAAAAATAAGAGCTTTTTGGAAAATGTTGTTTTTTGAATAACCCTAACATATATATATATATATATATATATATATATATATATATATATATATATATATATATATATATATATATATATATATATATATATATATATATATATATATATATATATATATATATATATAAATAATCATTTTAATAATATGAGTAGATGAGTAAATTAAATAACCTTTAATAGAGAATGAAATACTTTCTGCTCCCAATATGAATAATAACTGGATAACTTTGGAGCCTTTCCAGTGTTAGTATGCACAACAACTCCTTCTATTTTAGTTAACAAAGGACCAATTGCACGATATTTACGTGAATGAGATTCCATCTCACTTGCACGTATATTTGAAAGAAATTCAGCATAGTCCTGTTAATATTAATTTAGTATAATCAACAATAGCAGGTGAATTACTAGTGGTATAAAAAAAATGAACAAGAAAATTTATTCAGAAAAACCTTTGGTCCGGGATAAACATCACCAGGTTTAAGTTGTGGATATTGAAATAAAATTGATCTTTCTATTACTTGCAGTCGATTGGTAATATCCCTTGCATTTTTTTGAACTTGATTGATTAATGATTCAAACTTTGATATTGCATGTTCACATTTAGTAATATAGTCAGATATTCCTAAAGAATTCCAATTCAATCTCTTTTCCCCAGGCTTTAGAGTACGCTGCAATTGGTTAAGATGCTCATCCAGAAGAAGAAACTTAAAGAATAAAATTAAAATACATCTAAAACAAACCAAAAAAAGGTAAGAAAAAAAGCATTAAATAATAACTACATAACACTAAACAATAGAATATTGAAATTTTTACTTCAGCTTCACTAAGTGACATTAGACAGTTATGATACTGTTTTAGCATACGGTTTAATTCATCAACAGTTTGATTGTATTTATCTTCCTGTAAAAATTTTAAATTGTTAGTCAAAAAACTCAAACTGGTAACAAACAAACCAACTTTTTTAGTTTCAAAAGAACCTGCAATGCCACATTTCTTGCTAATTCTGGTATAACAAAACCAGCTTGCTCTAAGTACTTTGCTTCTTGAATGATTTCTAACAACTCACCGGGAAAATCAACCAAATAATAGACACAATTTTCTAAAAATCAATAAAAATTTAAATTAAAAAGTAATTATAATAATAATTTATAAGGAAACAAAAACTCACTAGCAGAGGTCTGTACTGCTAGACTTCTATTTAAATCTGTCGGTGAAATAATATTATCAGTCTGAATGTGTTTATTATCTTGAATAAGAATATTTCGCTTTAAATAGCTGAGCAGCAGACTTTCTACTTTCTCTTTCCAAAGTGTGTATTTTTCATCTTCATAAGCTTTCATTATTCGTGCTACTGCAACATACTTCTTAGTAACCTATTTGAAAATAAATACAATTTCACACAGGTTCACACCACAAAAATAGTTTACAGGCAATTTATATAACTGGCTTCTAAAACTCATTAAAATAAATTTAAAAATCAATTTTACCAGTTTTCCTGTTTCGTTGTTCAACATATCTTCCATGACTTGGAATTTCAAAATAGTGCTCTTTATTTTATGAAACAGAGAGCGCTCCCAGAATATAGCTCCTGCCACTGGAGGATGGTTTTTGCTGATAGGAGGATTAGCCTCAAGTTCTTTAAATATTTCAAAAACTTTATCGACCTAAAAGAAAACATTAAATTTATTAATTTAATTGAATTCAAACTATTATATACATAAAAATTTCAGTATAAGAGTAAGAGATTATTGAAAAATGTCATCTTGATTTAGTTCTAAATGAAACATTGCTGATTATTATATATGATGTTACATTAAAATAGCCATCTGCAGGGACTGAAGTATATACGTTAAATAAGGGCAGAATTAGGAACAAGTGTGTATGTACATGCATATAATGTTGCATACTTAAAGAATACACAATAAAACTGAAGTAATTATATAACCCTATATATATATATATATATATATATATATATATATATATATATATATATATATATATATATATATATATATATATATATATATATATATATATATATATATATATATTAGGGATGTACCGAAGCTGAAATTTTGCCGAAGCCGAAGCTTCGGCCGAAGCCACATTGCCGAAGCCGAAGCTTCGGCACTATATATGCTTAAAATTTAATCAGCATTCAGATCAGAGAGGTTTAAAACAAAAAAGGTACCAAAACTATGGTCCTTGACTAATAATACAGAAAAATCGTATAAAAATGAGGACGCCAGTCAGGGTTGCTGTTCCAGGCAGAGCAAAAGCTCTCAGCGCCCCTGTTTAAATATTTCTCATTATGTCGTTTCTAATACTTGACCGCACCGAGCATTTTTTTTTTAAACTTAAGCTTTTTTGAAACATTCTCCCCAAATTTTCCTACTTCTAGTTCTACTTTTTCTGTGTGAAAACCATATTAATGTTATATAGCATCTTTTCATATGCTGTATATTTTATTTTTATTTTTA
>NC_061165.1:26789997-26797497 GCF_022113875.1 Hydra vulgaris
GTTATTCTAACTAAACTAAATAACAATATTCTAACATTGATAATAAATATCTAGTTAAGGCTCTTACTGCATCACTTTAAGATTAAGCATAATCTAGTTTTAATAATCATGGACACATAAACAATGTTTTTTGTACAGCATTTTCAGAACAAATCAATATCATCCTTTAAATGTCAAACAGCTTGCTAATAATAAAATTTAATCTTTTTTTAGTAATTTTACTTGCTTTATTTTGAGAAATCAGACTAGCCTTGTTCCATGAAAGCTATCCTGTCTGCATTTCATTTTTATACACCAAGTTAGTTTTATGTTTAATTACAGTAGAGTTTTAACTTATGAAAACTCTACTGTAATTAAACAAAAACTGTTTAGTATCACCTCATGCAGACACCTCTTGACAAATCTACTGACAATACATAAAAAATTATCTCATGATAAATGCTTAGAAAAAATATATATGAAATTTCTGCATGTAGCCATTTAGAAGTTTATATTTTAATAAAATGTAAGTTGAAGTTTTCATACTAAACTTCTGAGTATTCTTCAAATTAAAATGTCCAAAACAGTTTTAAATATTAAATCTTGTAATAGGCTTATCATGTATTAATTTCTTTATATAATAGTAATAATTTTTATGCATATAATATAGTATATATTATATGTATAAAAAACAAACATAGCAAGCTATGCGAGTTGCTCCTCTAAACAGCTTTTTAGGAGAGCTTTTGGTTTTTGTGAGAGCTATCTGCTTATTCATTAAAAAATTGCTTATTAATTACAAAATTTTGGTTTTATACTTGTTAGAAGCCCAGGACGCGACAAATTTTTTTTTTTTAATGAAAGTTGACATTCGTATCTTTATTTAACAACGAACCTCTAATTTAAGAGACATATGTAATATTAGAAAGTTTTATTTTCAGATTATTTTTATTCTAGCTAACAAGTTATTAGAAATATCAATGATGCTTATTGAATTTAATTAATTTTTATTTCTTAAAAACAATTTTTTATGCATTTACAAAGTGCACGCAAATTAATGATAATTAATATGCAATGACCTAACCATTGTAAATTATTATCCAATGATATTAAATAATAAATTTTTTCTCAATTTAGTTTGCTAAATATAGTTACATCATATTATTAGTGTTGTTAAACTCAAAATAAAAAATATAATATATCGCGCCATGTCAAGCATATGTTTTATATGTTAATATTACAAGAATATATACACAACAAGTGTCATTTATTGCAGCATGAAAAAATCCTTTAGACAAGCATTGTTTTTACTGCTTATAAAAAAAGTTATACATTTTCTTTCTAAAAGTTATACAATTTTAGAGTGTGGGCGAGAGCTAAAGCTTCCTCGCTTCCCGCCGAGGCCTATATATATATATATATATATATATATATATATATATATATATATATATATATATATATATATATATATATATGTATATATTTATATATACACTTATATATACATATTTGTATGTGTGTATATTATATATATATATATATATATATATATATATATATATATATATATATATATATAAGGATACTATATATATATAAATATATATGCATGTATATATGTATGTATGTGTGTGTATATACATATATATATATATATATATGTATATACATATATATATATATATATATATATATATATATATATATATATATATATATATATATATATATATATATATATATATATATATATATATATATGTATATACATATATATATATATATATATATATATATATATATATATATATATATATATATATATATATATATATATGTATATACATATATATATATATATGTATATACATATATATATATATATATATATATATATATATATATATATATATATATATATATATATATATATATATATATATATATGTATATACACACACATACATACATATATACATGCATATATATTTATATATATAGTATCCTTATATATATATATTAGGGCTGTCCAAAAAAAATTTTTTTTTCAGATTTGATTGCATAGTTGTTTATTTTGTGCCATTTGACATATTAATTAACTGTGCAAAAAATCTTTCCGATCAGATAATGTTTACGAAAAATGTGAAAAACATGGAAAAAGTAACAAAGTTCCACAAATTTCTAAAACCCGGTTAACTAGATTTTTCAGATTTGATCAGTTTTAATTATCTCTAAATATTAAATTCTGAATACAAATTACAATCCACATCCACTTTATACTGGTTTATTAGCAGAGAAATTAATGAAATAAAATACTGCAATACGACTAAAGTTCTGCGGTTTTTGTTATATCAGAATTTTTCCAAAATAAAACACTAAGATTTTTGACTCTTTGTCATTGATTAAAATACGAATTATAAACAAAAAAAATTATTGTAAAGGAGTAACAGTTTCTCAAACCGTTATCAACTACTAAGTAGGTCAACTCAAAAACATATGAGCAATTAACATTTAATTATCGTAATGTTATAGTTCGTGCAATGTTAATGCTAGCGAGGACTATAACTCTTCAGAGTACACTTTCTGGCATCTGGCACTCGCTTTCTGTGATCCTCAACCACCTGAATTAACCTCTGCATTTCAGATTCATTCCTTGTAATCGATTCATTAAACATCGACATTAAAGCCACAGATCGTTTGGCAGCATCATTTACTACTTTCAATGAATATACTAAATTTTTTCCTTCTTGGTATTCTGGGGAATCATTCCAGGTAGCTGGATCGTTGTTGAACAGAAAATCAATATCAACCTTCATTGACCGCAACGCACTTGCTGAAACTGATGTCACCAGCATGTCCAGAGATTTCTTCTCTAGACTTTCAATGTTCTTTAATTTGATCAACCTTTCAGACCAGTTCTCACCGTGAAATTTCATGTTGGAAATCATTTTTCGCTTCTCTTCCGTTTTAAGTTTGTTTGAAAACAAAGCTAGTGGGACCAATTCTGGTGAAAGGTACCACAAATGGTTTTGAAATTTCTTGACTGCTGCTTCGGAAATCGTTTTATTCACAACTGCAAACTGCTTAAGTTGCTGAAACAGAAACAAGTCATTAACTGGAGCATCGCTGGCATTTGGGCATGATATCCAAGATTTTACATAAACCAGACTAGCAAATAAGCAAAATTCACAGAGATTTTTTTCCTCTTTTGTGGTCAACTTGAACTCTTCACGAAATAAATAAATCTTAAAACAATAAATAACCTTGGCCATCCAGCAAGCCATGTGATAAGCACCAGGGATCTTGAAATGATAATTTTTCTCTTCTTGATCAGGCAGTTTTCCAAGTATTAACAGACAGAGATCCATGATTTCTTTGTAGTCATCCCTTGGCATTTTAACATGCATGTTTTCTTTGAGAAATGCCATCACTTCATTTTGTAGTTCTTGCACCAGGGGTATTTTCATTCGAATGTCATCCAGAGGTTTAAAATTTCCTTGATTAACTTTGGGCCAATATTGCTGAAATCTCTGGAAAAGAGGTATGTTGGGACCAGATGATGGTCCAAATAGTGACCCAAACACTCCTGCTACTATGATCTCATGAACATGGTGTCTGCAAGCAAAATATAACAAATTTCTACCTATATGTTTCTCTAGAACTACACATGCACCATTTTCGGAGCCAGTGTTAGAGGCTGTAGTATCAAAACTCATTCCAATAACATCACCAATTATGTCCCAGAAATTAAGCAGATGAATAACTGCTTTTGCTTGGGCTTCTCCAGTTCCAGCTGATAGTTTTGCTATTCCAAGTATTTTGTCAACATTATGACCTGTCACACCTACAGATAGCCGGTCAACATTTGCTTTAGGGTCTGCAGAATTTGTACGATCTATCATCAGTTTGCCATTCCAGTGGACGATTAATGGTGGTTTGTCCAAATCGCAGAATTCAGTTCGAACAGTGGCTTCAATGTTTGATCGATGATAGGTTCGTTTTCTACGGACTGTAGAACATGACAATGATCCATCATCGAGGTTCTGTCCACCAGCCCTTGCAATTGCTGCTGCTAGTATAGTAAATTTTGTGTCAGATAGATTAATTCTGTCTAATGTTGATGAAACAACAGGAGAGTCAAGAATTGTATCTAAGATACATTGTCGTTTTGGAGTACTTGCTAAACTTGAATCAGCTGACCCTGAAGAACTTGCTTTACTGACTTGTTGTCTGTAATAAACAGGGATTTCTATCTCAAAATCTCTATCAACCATTTTGTCATTATTAACAGCATCGTTATCGTTGTCATCACTATAACTTTCGTCATGTAAAGGTTCAATAACAGGAACTATTGCACTCGCACCAGACTGTCTTAGCTCTTCTTTTAGCTTTCGTTCTCTCTCTGCTTGTTTCCTTGCTTCATTTCTTGCTTCTAATTTTGAAAGTTCTTTGTCCTCTCCAAACATCACCATTTTTCTCTGACATCTCTGATCCAATAAAAAGTCTTTATCTTCTTCAATTCTGATCATGGTTTCAGCATCCTTGTGGGCAATGTCAAAAAGTAGGCCAATGGTGTCTGTAAATGATTTCTCTCTTGATTTCTGCGAATCTGACAATCTGGATTTATTTTTTTTTTATTAATTTAAATTCTTGGACTAAAGTTTTCAACTTTAAGACTACATTCGGATGAAATGCTGTCGGAATACAGGCTTTATTCCAAATAATAATCAGTTCATCAACAGTTGTTTTAAGACTTTCAGGCACTGACTTTTTGGTTGAATTAAGATGATAAAAAAATGTTTTTAAAACATCAGATGTTAAGGGAAGAACTTTATCTGGAAGATTTGGCTCTGGTTGTCCAATTAAAAAGATTTTGGTTTGAAGTCGTGTAGAGATAGCAACACGAGATGATGCTGCCATTTCAATGATAACTGAAAAATTATGAGAAAATCAAAACTCAATACCATATTATACAAACTTATCATTCAGTTGATGGTTTATGCAGCTGCAGCAATATATAATAGTAATTATTACTAAAGAAATTAAATAAATATTTTCAAATTAGAAATTATTATTATCTGCACTTAATAACAAACAATACACTACCAGACTACCATGCTAGTTTTCTGTAATAGGTTACTAAGGTTAGGTACTATCAAAATATTAATACATTTGTTGTCAAACTGAAATTCCAAATAAAAATAATATTTATACTTGTAAACCTTTTTATTCTGTTTGAACAAATTCTAAATTGAGTTAAATAATAGTATTAAAATTATGAATACAAATTTTAACAAAATGATATAAACACAGTTGTTTTAAACACTAGCAGACATTTTTTAGTCTGGTGCCCTGATGACAGTTAATCTGCTGCACTTTAATTAATCTATAAAGCACGCAATCAGACAATATTTCAATGGAAAAAATCTAACTAACCAGGTTCTAGAAATTTTTGGAACTTTGGAACTTTTTCCAGGTTTTTGACGTTTTTCGTAAAACTTTATGGTCATTGAGCACCCCCTAAACATTATCTGATTGGAAAGATTTTTTACACAGTCAATTACTATGTCAAATGGCACAAAATAAACAACTATGCATTCAAATCCGAGAAAAAAATTTTTTTCCTGTGTTCACATGAACAGCCCTAATATATATATATATATATATATATATATATATATATATATATATATATATATATATATATATATATATATATATATATATATATATATATATATATATATATATATATATATATATATATATATATATATATATACAATACAACTATGTATATATAAGTGTATATATAAATATATACATACATATATATATACACATATACATACACATATACATACATATATACATACATACATATTTATATATATAGTATCCATATTTATATAAATATATATATATATATATATATATATATATATATATATATATATATATATATATATATATATATATATATGTATATACACACACATACATACATATATACATGCATATATATTTATATATATAGTATCCTTATATATATATATATATATATATATATATATATATATATATATACACATACAACTATGTATATATAAGTGTATATATAAATATATACATACATATATATATACACATATACATACACATATACATACATATATACATACATACATACATATTTATATATATAGTATCCATATTTATATATATATATATATATATATATATATATATATATATATATATATATATATATATATATATATATATAATATATATATATATATATATCTTAGATTAAGTGATTGAGGAAGTAGATTAAAATAAAAATCTACCTAAGTACTTCATGAATATTTATAACTCTTGCAACACGTTCAGTTATTTCCCATGCAATTCGCTCCATCAAAGGCACCATTCTTTCATCACTGTTGTAATGGCGTGAAATAATCCATACCATATGTAAGGCATTCATTAAAGATGGGACAGTATCTAACACATTTTGAAAGCTGTTACCCATGTTTAAGTTTTTAAAGTGGCGTTCAAGTGTTGATAGAAATCTTACATTGTCTTTAGCTTCAACATAATATTTTGCTAACTCAACTCTAAATAAAAAAACAAATTATTAAAAAGAGAAAAATAATTGTTACTCTGACTATAAACTATTAAATGTTAACAATTAAATTACTTATAATAGTTATAACTAGAAATTGACTCTGAATCTGTTAACTTTAATATTTGAACAACTTTATCAACAACCCCAGTATTTAACTGTTCATATATACCACTCAAAATTGCATTACGCTCTCTCCAAAAATCTAATTCAGCCATTGGACCTTTACCATGTGGTGTACGTTTTAAAACAAGGTCAACAACAGCCGAGATTGTTGTTTCCCATTGACTGATCAATTTTTCTAGTTTAGAGATGAGTTGAGCATCACGAGCTTGCACTGAAATATCACCATTCAGCTCCAATACAAATCCAGGAATCTCAAGCTTTATATCTCCTTAAAAAAATTTATAAATGACAAAATTTATATCTCATTCTTTGTATTTTTTATTTTTTTTTATTTATACATTAGTAAAAAACCTTCAATTTGTTTAATAGTCACAGATATCTGTGATATGAACTTGTTGATTTGATTAATAAACTCGTCTCTTGCATAAAAATTAGCATGAGGTTCTTGCCAGCTTTGTTCTATTGAAATTTCATTTATCTTATCACGATCAAGATGAGTTAATTCTTTTTTATGACCGCTGTATGATAAAAGCACACTGTACACCTAAACAAACAAAACATTTTTTAAAAAAAAATTGATTTTTCACAAATTTTCTGCAAGTGAAAAAATATTTTTGTGAACTAATAAGTAATTAAGTTTATTAGTTTAGAACTGATATTCAAGGGAAAAAACTAGATGAAAAAGAATTATTGGAGCACTTAAAACAGCCACAGTAAAAAGATGAGACTTAATTGAATGACAAGTAATACGAAAATAAATTTTAGTA
>NC_061165.1:26802497-26829997 GCF_022113875.1 Hydra vulgaris
TCTATACACCGAATCCAGGTATGTAATGTCGAACGTCCGTATTGATACAAAATTTCATTTTCAGGCCTAACAGACACTTTAGTCAAATTGTTCATTTGTCGTTGAGAAGCTTCACATATTGTACATGTAGACTCAGAAGGCGTATCCGTTAATACTTGAGCCTCTTTTTTATCTACCTTTGTTAAAAAAAAGTTCATGTTTCAATTGTATTTCTTTACAACTTTTGTTCATTACAGATGGCCGTAAAGTGTATATTTGGTTTTTTATTTCATTTACCGCAACTTTAGTTTTCACAGGAGTCTCCTTGAAAAATTCTATGCATGTAGGTCAACAAAAACGTACAGGCAAAGATGCCAGATTTTACCAAACAACTGTACCAGTTACCTCTTCAACTGTACCATTCATATTTATTTATTTGTTGATTTTTGAACTTACTACACACTATTGCTAAACTTACCCCGTTGGGGCAGGTTGAGCACCTCAACAAACTTTAGGCAATATCTTCTCAAAAAAATTAAAAACTATACTTTTTTCTTAAAAAATGTTTAGCAGGTTAATTTATCTCTCAAATATTGAAAAAAATTATGTAAATCCGACGCACCGTTCATGAGATCTGTTAGATTTAGTAAAAAAAGCTCTAAATTATGAAACTGACGCTCACAATCACTACCACATTTGCAAAGTGCGGTACATGGAAGTAATGCTTTTACATATTTACGAAGACCTCTACAACCTTTCACTATTTTGCAGCCACATTGTATAAGTTTACAGCATATTTTGGAATTCCGGAATTGTTGTCCTAACAATTTTGAAAATATTGTCTTCCATAATCCAACCCCACTCATATGGATTAGGTAATAATGAATTCTAACAAAATGATTGCGCTCAGCAATACGAAGCCTGCTAAATAGCTCTAGAGATATGCAGTTGTAAAGCACCTTGCGTAGGGTATGGCGACTGGTAAACGTCCTTTTTTTAAAAATAAGTCTTTCCTGCATTTGTTTACACTACTGTAAAAACTTGTAGATTCATATAGTAGCATTGCAAATTTTTCAATTAAGTGGAACATACTGATGATCTCTTCCATGAGGAACAACTTAAAATTGATTGCAAGACGTTACTGACATCTTCAAATTTTTCCCAAGTTCTCGAGGAATGATTTTCCCTTTTTCCAGCAAAAAATGAAACTTGATCGCAACCTGTTATTGCATGAAATAGAGGTAAACATTTCTGTTTTAGACCAAAACATTTTACAAGATCGTACAGTGAAATGAAGCGTTGGTTTTCGCCTGTACCAAACCATATCTATAACTCTTCTAAATGTAGCTTATGAAAAAGTCCTAAACCTAAAATTAGAAAACTATGATCATGTGATTTTTAATAAAAATTATTTTCATGACATAAAATATTTTCTGACTTAAAGATAATCTAAAGTATAAAGTATATATACTTGGACTAAAAGTAACTTTAATAATTCGTTTTTGTTCTGATGGACGTGAAGAAATGACTGACAATTACTTGGAATCTTTGATTCGGGAAACACGCGACGACATATATATTGTCCTCATTTGATTCTTGCTAATTCTCTGTGTAATTGTCCCATGTAATATCAACTATTGCATACGATTATAACTGTTCCAAAATGAATTTCTGGAATACCTTGGTAAATTAATCTTTAAAAAATTCACAATTAAATATTTACAACTATTGATCCATCAATAATTAAACATTCAACTATGGTTTTGTTTTTAAGTGCGCTGTGCAAAACAACGCACTTAGATAACTCATTGCTCATCATAAAAGCAAGTTAAAAGATCTGATTTGTTTCCACTGCGTAACATTTTTTGAAAGAGACGGTGGAAAAGTGTGGCTTTCATGACCAAAAAACTCGTTTAGTCGTTTCTATTTCGTATCTGGCAGGAAATGTACAGTTGCGAAAACAATTTGCGGTTCTTTTTGAGCACAGATATTTGCGATTGATCTTTTAACTTACTTTTTGTATTGACATAACTATAAAGTGGTAGCTTATTTTATTTTATTGGATTGAAGATAGACTCCTGACACTCCTTTATCTGTTTTGGAAAAAATGATTGAACATTTTTTCTCCAAAAATCTCAATTGAATTAACACTATTTAGCACTTTTTTGTTTTTGATATCATGGGTTTCAAGCACCAGAAGATCTAGGCTTTCTTCTTTAAATGGATTACCCATGCTTAAAATTACATCAACAAAATTTGTAACTTGAGACGCAAACCGATTTTGATGGTTTTTATTTTGCTCATGATGTTTCCACGAAATCATCTTTATCATTTTTTGCGTATACTAAATTTAATTCAAGTTCATTTACGCATCGAGCTAACTCAGGTCAACAAATCATCCAGCGAATTTCTTGGAAATCTTCCATTGATCCGAGCGCACCTTAAATAAGTTTGAAATTTTTTATTTTTAATGCATGGGTATTTCACTTAAAAATAATACAAAATTATTACCAAAACAACTTATTCATATAAGCTTCTTAAATGAACATTTTATTGTTATTGTTAAAAAAAAAACTGCTTTGACGCATTTATTATCTTGCTTATGTGCATGGTCTAACCCAATTAAAAAAAACTTTTTTTTATTTTGTTTACAACAAATATGCTGTTCTGAAATAGTCTTGCAATTTTTGAATTTTTTTCTTCCAGTTGAATCATATCTTCTAAATGTAGGGTAGAGCGGGGCTAGTTGAACATAGGAGCAAATTTTTCAATTAAAATATCTCAAAAAGTTCGCGTCCCTTAAAAAAACATCTAATGAATGAAAGTTAGAGAATTAGAATGTTAACACAATGCGCAACAAAAGATTGCTGAAAAGCAATTAAGTAAGGTACACGGGCACTTTTTTAATTTTGAAAAAAAAAATTAAAACAAAAATTTTCACTATTTTTCTTTTGGATGCTTATAAATTTTTTATCTGCCATCACTTAAGTGTTGAAATTATATCAATTTATCGGACTTTCAATTAAATATGGCCGTTTTTCCCAAATCCCTCTATTCTCTTTAAAACCTAAATAATGTGTCACCTTTTCTAGGCGGGGTAAATTGGGCAGCTTTGAAAAAAGTAAATAAAACTGAACATTCAAACACAAAGAAACAACTTTGATAAGAAGTTGAAGCAGCCGTGGCGCAGTGGTAGCGCACTTGGCTTAGGAACGTAAGATCCGCGGTTCAAACCCACCTCAGGGCAAGTTTTGCGACACCGGTTAGGAAGGAGGCGTGAACTTCCTATTAAATGCTCTTCCGCGGTGCTCTGTGATAAGACCGTAAGGACTTCTTAGGGCACCTAAATCAACATAAAAAAAAAAAAAAAAAAAAAAAAAATAGTTTAGCGGTACATTATTTATATATATTTTTAAAATTAGTAATTTTTAAATCGGGCTTCAAAGTTCAAGAGTGATGTATAAAATAGTATTTTTATATTTTATGACACTTTCTTACTGTTTGCTTTTTTCTCTTCTATTACTTAGGTCATTAAAGTAGATAAAATAAAAAAGTTAATAAATTATACACACACTTACTGTGAGTGAAAGTTTTATTGATGATTCACCCAAGTTTCATACCATGCATGTTCCTTTATTTGTTGGTTGCTCAACTTACTTCACAGTATTGCTTAACTTACCCCGCTGGGCAAGTTGTACAGTTCTGCAAACTTTAGGCAATCTTTTCTCAAAATAATCAAAAACTAAACTTTTTTCTTAACAAATTTTTAGCAGATTAAATTATCTTTTAAATATTGAAAAAATTCACCGTTCATGAGATTTGTTAGATTTAGTAAAAATTAGTTGCCTAGAGCGCAATACGGATAAACAGCGCGAGTAATGCCTGTTCACAATCTTCTCTCCAATCATCAAAAGGTTTATTACATTTTTCATTTCTAATCATGTAGTTTTGGTAAGCTTGTTTCATTAAAATATGAAGAGCAGCAGCAGTTATCTATTATAGAATTATTTTTTTACTTAGAACGTTTTTAACTCAAAATTTTCCGAATAATGATATTTAGCAATCAGGCCCGTAGGACTCGAGAGGGCAACAACCGATTACAAATTAGGAAAAAAAAAAAAAAAGGATAAAAATTTTGATCTACTTCTTTTTGACCTACCCAGTAATATTTCCCCCCCCCCTTCCTCCTATAAAACTTTTTTTTATACGGGCCTGGTAATTATTTGTATATCACAAAATCAAACTTATCCTTTCAAAAAATGAAAAAATAGACTTTAAAATTTACCTGATTCAGCTTATCCTGCTGAGGAAATCTTTGCTTCAATTAAAGCAGAACACCACCCGAAATTCTTTCAATCTCCAATTGTTTTAAGTGCCGTCATTACGATATGAAGTGGCCCCATTATAATGACAGAGTTGTAATTTTTTCTTTTAATATTTCCTGGACAAATTAAACTTTTGGTGGTCTTCACCTGACAATATAAATACAAGTTATAGTTAATTAACGAAAACTGAAATAAATTTTTTTTTTTTTTTTTTTTTTTTTTTTTTGTTCTTTTATTACATGTAAAATAAGCATTTCGTTACAATATTTCAAATACAAATATATAATAATAAATTTATATATAAATATAATGGTCGTTATTAGAAAATAAAAGAACGCGGGGACTCGTAGAAGACCATACGGTCTTGTCGTCGAGTACCGCTAAGAAATGTT
Source organism: Hydra vulgaris (assembly GCF_022113875.1). Lineage (NCBI taxonomy): Eukaryota > Metazoa > Cnidaria > Hydrozoa > Anthoathecata > Hydridae > Hydra > Hydra vulgaris. The sequence continues at coordinate 26,807,194 of NC_061165.1, forward strand.
CGTGTTAAAATTTAAAAGATAATTACAAGGTTAAAAAATAAAAATAAGTTAACTAAAGTAAGAAACTTAAAATAATCCATAATAAATACAAGATGCGTTTTATCTATTATATATGTAAATTATAGTTGTTAAGGATACATATATACTTTTTATAAGTTCATGTTTAAATAAATGGTAAAAATAAAGATCACAAAAAATATCAAAAGTATATTGTTAAATCATCGATTGCAAAAATGAGTTCTTTAAGCTTTTGTTTAAAAGAAAAGTAGTTACTTTGATTAATAAAATCCTCAGTAAAATTTTTTAAAACTATTTTATTCCATAAGAATGGTCCGCGATAATCAATACAAAATTTAAAAAGATTTGTTTGAAAATTGGGCTGCTTAATAAAATTATTATTGCGTAAAATGTATTTATTTTTATCTTTTGATGAATACAAATTATGGAAAGAAATCGGGGATGAATTGGTTTTACATTTAAACATAAAACAAAGAATATTAAAAATATTAATCTCATATATATTAAAAACTTTCATTTCAAATAAAAGAGGCTTGGCATGAGTATAACGGTCTTTAAAATATATAAGACGTGCTAAATGCTTCTGCTGACAATAAAGAGGTTTAAGTTTGTTTTTATTTGCACTACCCCAAGCAATGTTTGCATAGTTTATGTGGCAATGAATAAATGAGTGATATAATTGTACTAAAGTTTGTTTATTTAAGACATTTCTCGCTTTGTACAATATTCCTATACTTTTTGAAATTTTACTTGATAAGTTTTAAATGTGATTTTTCCATGTAAGATTTTCATCTAAACAAACTCCTAGAAAATTAGTTACTGTTACTTTTTTAATTTGTATATTGTCAATAACAAGTGGAGGCATGTTAATTGGCAGTTTATGTTTTTTGGTAAGAGGATGGAAAAGAATCCATTTAGTTTTATCAATGTTCAGGGATAGTTTGTTTGTCTTAAACCAGTCAGATATTTTGATTAACTCGATGTTCACGTTATGAAATAAAGTAGGAATGCTTTTGTGAGACATAAATAAATTAGTGTCATCAGCAAACATAATTGTTATTAAATTCGAGGCTTTGTATAGATCATTAATATAAATAAGGAAGAGAAGAGGTCCTAATATGGATTCTTGAGGAACTCCACATGTAATATTTAACAAATTTGATGAAAATGATTTATCAGCATAAACAAATTGTTTACGATTAGTTAAATAATTTTTCAACCATTTTAAAACATTGCCTATTATACCATAATATTCTAATTTTTTAATAAGAATTTGATGATTAGTTGTATCAAACGCTTTCGCTAAATCAATAAATATTCCCAATGTAAATTTAGAATTGTTAAATGAGTCTGATATACTTCTTGTAAACTGAATAATTGCATGCTCTGTTGAATTATTTTTTTTGAATCCATATTGCATGTTATATAAATCTGCACTTAAGTACCATTTAGGCATTTTTAAAAAGGGAGATCTCCTTTCATATTCCAAACGTGTAATTAAGAGCCATTGTCTGAGAAATCCAGGCAAGTCTGAGAAATCTAGGTAAAGTCTGGAAGTGATGTCTTTAAATTGTTCTCATTTTCAGATATTTTGTAAAAAAACAATGAAAATAGACCACTAGTAAATTTTTTTTCAAAAATTTTTATTCGTTTAGGAGATATTGGGTCCCAATATTTGGACCATTTTGTGAAAATATTTGCGCAAGGTGTGATTTCTACAATAAAAGTAAAAATTTAACTTGGTTACATTTTTAGTTGTCTAGAAATCATGGTTCGAAACCACTAAATTTGAAATTTTACCCTAACTTTGAGCTCTAATATCTCCTAAGGCCATTACTTGCACGTAGTTTTCTTAACTATTTTTTAAAGGCACTAAGACATACATTGATTATATGGAACAAAATTTATGTGCATGCAAGTACCTGGGAAGGAGTAACCTGAAAATCACTTTTTGCGTTCAACGCGTCTTAATAAATTACCCATAACAACCGTGGCCTTAGGTCTGCCATAAACAGTATAAGTTATTTAATTTCCTTAAACATGCATCTTCCAATATCTGAAAAAAAAAATCCATGCGCTTGGATGATTAAAAGTCTACAGGAGTCCTAGAAGTAGCCTTATTTCGTCAAATTTTTTATCAAAAAAATACCCTAGCGACGGTATAGATATCTTAGCCACAGCTACTTTACAGTTTTAATAATTAGTACTGTAATTAAAAATTTCGTTATAATACATTTTTATAACGGAACTGTAAAAGAACATTTGACAAAAATTACATTGTAAGCATTTTTATGTAACAAAGTACTTAACAAAAGGTTGAAGTGATGCAATGGCAACAGAATTGTTAAATGTTAATTTGCACTCCATAATGTTTCTTCTTATGTAACGCAGTAAAAACTTCTAAATGTCGTGATTGATATCTTATTATGTCAAATAAAATGTCAAATTCGAGTTTTTCTTTTAAAATACTCATTTTTTAAATATCTTGTTGTATGATGTTTTGTATTTGTTTTCGAAATAGCATTCGGCAGCTAAATTTTACATTGAAATTTTATAATAAGTGCTCACTGAGAAATAATGATTTGCTAAATGAACTATTTTGATATAATACATTTTTATAACAGAGATGTACATGAGCATTTGATAAAAACTAGTTTTTTAACTTTGTCAATGAAAGAAAGAACCATTAAACTCAACGTTTTTTTCTTTAAAAATTGATGTAAAATACAGTTTTCTAATAATTATAAACAAACAAAAAAATAAAAAAAAATTATCAATAGCCAACCTGAATTCCCACGTTGTCAATACTATTTTTTGAGAGAGAATAATTTCCTCTCTAATTAGTTGGTGTTAGTGCATAAGTCCTCCAACAACGTCAAGAGATGAATGTTGAAGGATATTTGTTTTTTGCTTTAAAGAATATCTAAGTACTTTTCTTTTTGGTAATGCCTATCCAGTGATATTTGTGAAGTTTTCCACCATTTGTTTATTAATAGAATGGGATAATAGCAGGTGTTCAGAAGAGTTAAGGCTTGAAATAAGGTTCATTTTGTTGACATTAGAACGTTTTGCCCTCTCTACCATAGATTTTACCACAGATTGAGAAGAGTGATTTTCTGAAAGCATGTGTTCTGCTAATAATTCAGTATCATAAAACTATTCAGTTCAACCATTTTGTATACAAACTTAAGAGCGTTAACACTTCTATCAACACGTTTTTTTTTGGAAACTGATGTTGGAGTATAACTTTTGGAATTTGAACTTTAGGACTTAAAAATTTGAACCGAAAAGTAGAATGTCACATTAGTATAGTTCGATTTTAACATTTACCAATTTGGAAGTCTCCACATTATCATGTGATCAGAGAAAAACTGAAAAAAATGATAACTGTTTATGTTCGGAATCAGATTTGGTCCTGATAAAGTAAAAGCTTTGGAGTCTATTGGAACTTCATCGATATCAGCATTTTGAATTCCTTTGCCATCATGAAGAGCCTCATAAATATTTTCTGTAGTCAATAAATTGTTTCCAGCATCGACAAAACTCTATATGACACATTTAGCTCCTGCTGACTCTATGTCATATTGACCTCGTGATGGCATATTGTAATCATACCTTTTAAGCAAGAATTGCTTTACTTTGCAAACTTTGTAAATGACTTCTAAGTAGAAGTTACCATGATTAGATGATGCGTTATCTGACATAGCATAAGGGTTTTTTAAACAAAGAAAATCATTTCTAACTTTGGCCAAAACAACATCAGCAAAACAGAGTACATCAACAAGGCTTTGCTGTCATCTATAAACAGCAGTGAAAAAACCTTTTTTTTTTCTAATTGACCATTTACCTGAACTGTGCTAACATCATTTCAGCAATCAACCACGAACCTGGTTGATTGCTAAAATACTACTTTACTTTTGTAAAGTACTTTGTTACATTAAAAATGCTTACAATGTAATTTTTCTCAAATGTTTCCTCACAGCTCCGCCATAAAAATGCATCACATCGAAATTTTCAATTAATAATTACAGTACTAATTATTATAGCTGTAAAGTAGCTAGTAGCTGTAAAGTTGTTATATTTTTAATAAATAAAAATCTTTAAAAATTGTGTACATTGTTATTGAAAAAAAAAGTAACTGTAATTTATTTTTGCACATACTTTATATTTGAATTACCCCCTGGATTTATAGCGTTTTAAAGCTCTCCAACTATTTTTTGATAGTTTTTTTATATTTTTTGCTTCATTTTTATTGAGCTTTCGAATGGTGATAAATTGTCTGATTTTGAAAAAATAAAATTCTGTTGCTATGGACTGGTGCTAGTTTCCATGGAGACCATTTATGGTTATTTTGAAAGTGGGTCTGAGTATCATACCAAATGTTTTAACCTCATCATTAAATCCAACAAGTTTCATGCTTTTACCCTAAAAAGCACAAAGTTGCAATTGCACAAGACTTTACACAAATAAAGCAAAATATTGCGGATATAAGCAACTAAGTTCCATATCAAAACTACCGTTAGCCGAATCTGACATTTTAAAATTAGTCGCAGTTTTAAGTAATCCTTGTAATCAAATTTTGATACTTAAATGAGAATAATTTTTTGTAGAATTGTCATTTTGTTATGAAATTTTTATTAATGTAGTACTGATTTTAGCCTCTTTCCAACGATATATAATAATCAATAATTATAATAGTTTGAAATTTTTACACACGTACCTACGTAATGTGAACAGCGTATTAGAAGAAAAAACAAAATAAGAAAAGAGTATATAAAATTATTAATTAGAACAAAATTACTTTAAAAGAAAGTTAAAATAATAAAAATCAATATATATTAATAATAATAAGCGTATGTTTATATATATATATATATATATATATATATATATATATATATATATATATATATATATATATATATATATATATATATATTTTATATATATATATATATATATATATATATATATATATATATATATATATATATATATATATATATATATAATATATATATAATATATAATAACATATATATTATATGGTTATTTGAATAAATATTTTAGGTATATTTTAATAATTATACGTTTCTTATCAATATATATATATATATATATATATATATATATATATATATATATATATATATATATATATATATATATATATATATATATATATATATATATATATTTAACATCATATATATTTAACTACATATATATTTAACATCATATATTTAACATATATATTTACACATATATATGTTAAACATACATATGTATAAATATTTAACATCATATATATTTATACATATATATTATAAATTTAGTTTAGAAAAATATGTCTATATTATATGATCCTGAGGAAGAGTTTAGGAAATCACATAGTTCTTACTCACGCCGGTCACATGATAACTACCAATCAGAAACTGCAATTAAATATGATGATTTGCTAGTTTTCGGTTATGAGTGTAAATTATTTAGAGATGATCAACAAGCTGAATCAGTTAATAAAGGAGAGACATTAATTCCTTGGATGGGAGATAAAATGCTTTTAATTGACAGGTGTGTTTTAAAATTTTTTTACTTATTGGTTTAATTATATAACTTTAGTTCATGCACTTTTTTTAACTTGTAAAAGTACATGTTTTAGATATGATTGTCGAGGTCATTTGTACCACATTGAGGAGTTTGATTTCAGTAAAACTGTTTCTAATGATTCTATATCTCCAGAAGAGCTGGAAATTGAAAAAATTTGTGATGAAGAGAGATATTTGAGTTTAAACAAAGATATGATCAATGAAGATATATTAAAAGGTTTTATATATATATATATATATATATATATATATATATATATATATATATATATATATATATATATATATATATATATATATATATATATATATATATATATATATATATATTTATATATACACATTAAAGTACTTGGGATATTAATAACCATAATATTAATTCTAATAATTTTTGAATAAATAGTATTATAGTAGGTAAATAAATTAAAATGTTGTCTGTAGCCATGAAAAAAACAGAGTTCAAATTAAATAAGCAATGTTCTCCATGTATCTTTTTCTATGAGATCTAATGGCAGATGGCTCACACTTTAGAATCTCAATTTAGTTTAACAGATAAAAATAAATTAGTTTATTAATGACTAAGTTTTTAGCCAATAAAGTTTGACTCTCTGGGATTCCTCAAAACTCCTTTATTAAAGTATTTTTGAGAAAGTTATTGTTGAGGTCCTCAGGTGTTAATTATTTATATGGACAAGAAAGTTAATGCCCAGGTTAAATTTCAATAAAATTTATTTATTCAGTGATAAGAGATATTATTTGTAGAAGAGAGAAAGAGATGCAATTTTACAACGATGGGAAAGAGGCTCAAGCATAGCAGTTAGACTATGTTTACAATGCATTTTTGGGCCTTGTCCTGAAGAGAAAGAGTATCATTAGTTGAACTAGCCCAAATATAACAAAAGTATTCTATAGGGACAAATAAGAGATTTGTAGAGGTAGAGAATGGAATCAGGAGTAAGAAAATGGCTAGCACGATAAAGAGAAGCAACCTTATTATTGCTAAATTAGCAGATGTTAGTTTAGGAATCAATTGTATATATGGTTTCCATGAAAGGTCAGTAGTAAACGATAATCCAAAAAAATGTTAAGCAGAGGACTCAGTGAGAGGGTTGCTATTCATTAATATAGGAATGTTCACAGTATTGCGATAGTTGTTTGCAGTATATAACTGAGTTTTGTTTGAATTAAAATTTACAAACCACTATAAGTCCTTATCTGTTACAGAAGTAAGATCAGGTTCAAGATCAGCTGCTTGTTCTAAGCAATCGAAAAGAGATTTTTTGTCAGTAATAGCAGTATAAAGTTAAGTAATTAACAAAAAAAGCTTTAAATTTAAGGTTGTCAGAAAGATCATTAATGTAGGTAAGAAACAAAACAGACCCAAAGATACCCCAGAAGTTACTGTATCTGGAAAGTTTTTGAGATTATCAAATTGTTTTTTTTTTTTTAACAGTTTTATTATTGTCATCCTCAAAAGTTTTTTATTGACCTTTGAGGCTATATGAAACAAGCTTATAGAGAATACCAGCATGCCAAACTTTGTCAAAAGCTAAAGTCACAGCTGTTAACAAGCTAGGATCAGAGGCAAGACACAAACCAAGAAGAAAAGGTAAAAGATTTTGGTTGTTAGGAAAACAGGTCTCAAATTTAACTATCTGAGTGAAAGATTGAGAAATGCAGAAGTTATAGGCTTTAGTGCCAGTAGAGTCAGTGGCGTTAGAGCCTAGCCATTCAGTTTGATGAGCAATTAAGTCATCAATAACAGCAGTAATGGCAGAGGGTTAAAAAAAGCAAGAATGGAAAGTTTGATTGGAAATTACATCTAAAAGAGAAAAGTGATAGTGTGAAGAGGTGCTAAGTGAAAGCACATAAAAGAATCGTCAAAAGATTCAAACCTGATTTCACAACAAATAGGTGTATTGATGCGTATGTATAACCACAAGTCAAGCATGTAACTTTTTGAGTCTTTGCAAATCAAAGGATTGTACCCATCATCACTAAAATCTGAAGAAAGAATAGTGGAATTTAAATTAGTTTAGCTAAGAGCAAGCAAGTGTACTAAATGTTGCTAGAGGTAAGATTCAACTTATGGAAGATAGCTTAGCTACGGTGTATCATACGTTAAGATTTTTTTTTAAAAAAAGTTTTTACAAAAACCCAGTATATAGAAAATGTGGAACTAATTTAAAACAAACAAACAAAAAATTATATTAAGCTACTGGGAAGTGTGTTTTAAAACTGCATATTTATAGTAAACTTTTTGTTATTAACTTCTTTTTTTTTTTTTTTTTTTAATGTTCGAGGAAAAAAACTAGAGGAATAAGAGTTTTTGAAGCACTTAGGAACAGTCACAGAAAAATATTATAATGAAAAATACTTTCTCTTTTCTACAAATACTATAATGGGCACTGCTCTTTAGAGTATTTATAGAAAAGAGAAAGAGAAGCAACATTACAACAATGTGACAAAGGTTGAATGTTGGCAGCAAGAGCAGGTCCAACAAGGTTTACAATGCAATTTTGCACCTTGTCTAAAAGAGTAATGGCATGATTAAAAGATCCACTCCAGATATGGCAATAGTATTCCATACAATTGAGATTTATAGAGATAGAGAATAGAATCCAGAGTAAGAAAGTGTCAAGCTCGATAAAGAGATGCAACTTTAGCAGATGCTAATTTTGCAACGGATTTGATATATGGTTTCCAAGAAAGATCAGAAGTAATAGTTAATCCTAGAAGATGAAGGGTAAACGACTCATCGAGTATATTACCGTTCATAAATATAGGAAGGTCTAAATTATTGTGATAATGATTGGCTGAAAAAAATTGAGTTTTATCTGAATTAAAGCTCACCAGCCACTGTGAGCCCCATGCTGTAGCAGAAGTGAGATCTTTTTCAAGCTCAAATGCCCCCTGCAAGCAATCAAAGAGAGTTGGCTTCTTATCATGACAAGAATAAATAGTAGTATCATCAGCGAACAATGCCACCTTAGATGCGAGAACATCTGGAAGATCGTTAATGTAGATTAAAAAGAATATAGGGCCAAGTTTTGAACCTTGAGGAACCCATGAGGTTACAGAATAAGAAAAAGAGTGCTGTCCATCAAGGACAACTTTTATACTATGATTGGAAAGGAAGGATTCAATAATCTTAAAAATGTTTTCAGATACACCATAAGAAGAAAGCTTATGGAGAAAACCAGCATGCCAAACTTTATCAAACGCTTTAGGAATGTCAAGAGCAATAGCCTTAACCTCTCCACTTTTATTTAATGTGCAATAAAACCTATCGGTTATTACTGTTAGCAAATCAGCCATAGAATGAGAAGATCAATATCCATATTGATGATCAGAAAGTAAGATGAGAGATTAAGTGTTTGTTAATTAAAGATTCAAAAACCTTGTTTATGATAGGAAGAAGACTAATGGGATGGTAGTTAGACAAATCAGATCGCTATTCAGAATTTTTAAAAATAGAGATAACAAATGCTGCTTTCCAGCAGTCTGGAAAACAAAACTCTGATGAGCACTTGTTGAATACTTTTAAAAGGATGGACGACAGCTCAGGAAAACACTTCTGCAAGACTATAACAGGTATGTTGTCCGGGCCGCAAGCTGTAGAAGACATCTTTCCTGCTTAGAAGTCTAAGCAGGAAATCACTTTAGATACAGAAGCTGGAGTGATATGGATGTTGAGCAATAGATCAACCTGTTTGCCGGCTATGTCAGGTGGAACACAACTAGTGGAATCAAGAGATGATATTGATGAATAGTTCTTAGCAAACAATTCAGCTTTGTCTTTAGGTGAGGTGACAAAGTCTGAACCATTCAAAAGAAGTGGAATTACAGACTTGCCCTTATTATTGATACTATTAAAGTTTCTCCAGAAGTCACAAGAGCCTTATTTTTGTAATGAAGTATGAGATTTCATGACCTGAGAATAGCTGGCTTTGGCATTAGACAAAACCTTTTTACAATGGTTCCTAGTAGTAATAAATAAACGTCTATTTTCTAGAGAATTGTTTTGCTGATAGATATGTAAGTAATGGTTACGATTGGCTATTGCAGCAGCACAATGTGAGGAAAACCATGGAAAAGAGTGAGGCTTGACCTGGAATCGTTGAGAGGGAATAAAGGATTCCATGCCAACCTGAATCCATGAAGTTATGTAAGAAGCACATTTATTAACAGAAAGACAAAAGATTTCTACCCAAGGGCCATCACGAAGAAAATCACGAAAAAATTGCCAGTCAGCTTCAAGTTAGTTGCAAGATGTACAATAACAGGGACATTCTAATGATAAAGAAGAATGAGATAATAGTTTTAGAGAGACCAAGTCATGATTGGAAGCACCTAAGGGTGAATGTGGTGAAACTGAGCACTGACTAGGATTAGAAACAAGACACAAGTCGAGTAGAGAAGGTAAATGGTTTGGGTTGTCTGGAAAGCGAGTTGGAAAGTTGGCTATTTGAGTTAGGGATGACACTGACACTAGAGCCAAGCCAATTAGTGTGATGAACATTAAAGTCACCAACAACAACAATATTGGCTGACGGATAAGGAGAGAGGGCTTGGTCAATATGATCAGAAATAACATCAAGAAGAGTGCAGTCTTGAGATGAAGGAGAGCGATATAGATTAAAGAGAAAGGTGATAGAATGAAGTGGTACTTAACGAAAGCACATAAAAGAGTAGTCTGTATTTAAACCTGGGTGAATTCTTACGAATGTTAATGCCCAGGCCAAGCATGTGATTATTGGAGTCTTTACGAATTAAAGGAAAATAACCATTAACTCTAAGATCACAAGATAAGACAGCTGAACTCAAATTAGTCTCGCAAAGAGCAAATAAGTCTGGTAAAATTTGCAAGAGATAAAACTCAACAGAAAAAAAGTTACTTTGAAGACCACGAATATTAGTGAATGATAGGTTTAGCAAACTCGTTGATGACAGTGGTTTTTTGTGTTTTATAGTTTTTGTTACTTTATTCATTTTTAAATTTGCTAAAGAACTTGACTCGAAACAGATAATGCTCTATATACTGTTTAATAGCCTAAGCAATTGCCTCATTACTATTAATAAACCCTAAGCTGTAACAAAGGGCTCCGATGTTGCCTTGGCAGTGCACACCAAAAGTATAAATAGAGACACCATCCATGTGCAACATGGCACTGTTAGTACTTTGATATTTTTCAGCTGTTGATGGAATCAGCCTCTCTTAGAGCTACCACAGAGTTTGGGAAACCTGACTACCAGCCGGCCTCAGAACCATAAAACTGAGTTTTAGGGCTGTATCCTCATTAGGAGATAATAGAATGAGTTGCCTAGTCATAAAAACAGAGACACAAGCAAAACCTATGCATCGAGTCAAGAAGATTCAGCATTCAACATCCTAAACTGGAAATAATGTATTAAAAATACATCTGCACAAGCCTAACAGATGAAGAAGGGGTGCAAGGTTGATCAACAGATAGAATCTGTTTACCGCTTAAGTCTTTGCCTAGGAGGCCTTCTACAAGACAGCAACCGGATGCATTTAACATCTGCCCAAGATGAGTATTTTTATCGAGACACTATCTCTAGCCTTTACTCAGCCAAAAGCCCCAAGGCAAAGGGTGTTTTATGTTGGAGTTGAGATCTCCTAGCCTTTGCCTAAAAAGGCGTATCCTACAAGGCAGCAGGACATGAAGCAGATTGTACTGGGTTACATGTTACCAGTAGCTGGATAAACCTGACCTGACCTGTTGGTCAATGGGCTTCTTTATGAACTAACATGACCCTAACCATAGATACTCTTTTGCATTCACTCATTTTAAATGCAAGTTATTGTTTACACACATACTTAGAGTTCTATTTGTGACTATAAAAAGTTGCCAATTTATAAATTGTCAAACTAATTGTTTATTTGTAATTTTTATATGTCAAAAAATATTATAAAAAAAAAAAAGGAAAAAGAAAGAAACAATAAAAATAAAATAAATTATTAAATAAATTACTTATGAACTATCTTTACCTAAAGTTGATTGGTAAATGGATCTATGCAAATGCTTTATTTGATTACCCTGTAACACATCAAGTATTATATTACTGGGAGATTGGAGGATGATTGGAATGCACCCAACCTGGTTGCTAGGGGAAAAGTAAGCTTAAAAGATAAAGATAGTTTTATGAATAAACTTGACAGTAGTTAATAAATAAAATTTAATTAAAATCCTATATAAAATTAATTTTAAATTTATTACAAATATCTGCCTAATTCGATTTGAAACTAACAAAATCTAATTAAATTCAAGATTTACTTTTGAAATACATTTGTGTTTTATTTATGTTAAGACATAATAGATAAAAATATATATAAATAAAACTACTTGTACTTAAAGTATTTTGCAAAAAATTATTTAATAAAAGTTCAATTACTTTATGTACAGTTAAAAAAAATTGTCTGGAGAGTTGCAACAAATAATTTGAGATCAGGAAGAAAGGTTTGAATTTTAGTGAAACAGAGGAACTGTTTAGTAATGAATGTTGCATAACAAACAGCAATACTGATTTCAATCTAATGCGTTGACAAAATGAAGTTCAGGAATGTTTACAAGGTCTAAGGAATTATGAAAGTACCATGTTAGTTATTGATCACAATAAAGTCAAGTGAGATCAAGAAAAAAATTATGCAGTCTCTTTCTATAGAGTTTGACACTCAATGCAAGACTAACATTATTGATTGTGTTTTTTTTTATGGCTTTGATTTAATTGTACAATTTAATTGTGCAATTGATAATACAAAAGTTCAGTTAATAGTTGAAGGTTGGACTAAATATTATCCTGCTACAATCAAAAAAGAACATTGTACAGTATGTCAAGAGACCAGTGGTAGGTATTTTTTTCATTTCACACCCGTTCAAAAGCGTATAAAACACACTGTTCAAAAAAAAGTTCAAAAACATGAAGCATGCTGAAGTAATTGCTCAGAATATATATGAATTTTAGAAAAATAATGGTACTGATAAAAGCTTAAAGGCAATAGGTGGTGATTCCATTGTTGTTAACATACGGTGGAGCAATACATTGGCTGGAAATTAAGTTAGAAAAAAAGCTAAACTAGCTGGTTTGCGCACTTCATACTAATGAATTTCCTCTGCGTCATCTGATGACAACTCTTGATGCAGAAACTCTGAGCAGCAACAAATGGAGAGACAGTATTGGAATATTATTAAATGGTGTAACTGCTCTGGAAATTAATCGATCCTTTCAAAAAATTGATCTTGGAAATCCTCTTATTACTTTAAAGGATGAAGTAATTAAAAATTTATCCTCGATCAGATGGATATAAAATAGTCTCTGTCATTAGAAGTAGAAATATACCCTTAGACTTGACTTTACTTGAAACTGGACCAGTTAATTCTAGATGGTTGTCAAGAGACTTTGCAGAGTTTGGGTCTCACAACATGACTTGGATGGCAAGAATTTAAAAAATCTTGAATTATTAATTGAGTTCGTTGTGGAATATCTTCTATGAGCCTATTCTTAATTGTGATCAGACAACAAAAGGGATAAAACTGATTATATTTCAGCCTATGGATGTTCCAGATTGGCCTTGTAATTGGCAGTTAGTTTTCTGTGAATTTGAATTCTAAATCACAATTCCCGGTAAAATCATTTCGGATTTTTTAATCTAAGCTTTTTTTAGTAATTATATATTCACATAACAATATTATACACTTTGACAAAAGAAAAGATTTTAAGAAAGTTAAATTTTCATCAAAACATCAACAACAACAAAAAAAACATCACCGGCAGAAAAAATTTGTTGAGTATATATGATGATTGAGACACTTATGTTACTAATGTACTCAGGTAATTAGTCCTAATAAGCTGCGGATGGTCTGAAAAAAAAGTTGTCTGAAACTTAATAAAGAAAAAACTATATTAAATAAATAAGAAGTCCTGCTACTCAAGAAGGTGCTGCTGTGGAAGCAAAAAAAAAAAAAAAAAAAGCCCGTAGCTAGAAAAAAATTTAAAACTTTCTTTTGACAATGAAAATTTATTTTGGCTACATTTATTTTTTTACTATAAATGTATGCTGCAGCTGTTTTACAAAACGCCTTAATATGCTTATTACGTATTTTGAGAAAAGCGCAATTAAAAAAAAGTTATTAAAAAATTAACTCTTTGTAAAACGTTTTTTGAAACGAATAATTTTTATGAATTTTTTCAGTACTCATTGAAAAAATGTATTCAATAATGTTTGTAGACATACAAACTAGCTTATTTTGTAAAAAAGTCAAAAATGATATTTTTTAACCTTAAGGTGTTTTGAAAAATAGCTGCAGTATGGATGGTACAACGAATATGTTAAAATGAGATAATTTGACGCAAAGTTTAAAAGCTCTTAACAAAAGCCACTAAACCAAAAAAATTTAAAATAATTGCTTAAAAATTTTATTATAGTGAAAATTTTGATTTTAGTGAATATAGTAATTGTAGTTCAAAATTTTATTATAGTACATAAAAACTTTATTATTGTGGCAAAGAAATGCTATATAAATCATTTTTTAATTTTAATATAAACTAACTTTGTTGCGCTTAACCATCTCTATATAAACAATGTATATATAAAACAAATGTATTTATAAAATGTAAAAAATCCCTTACATAATGTTTTATTCAGGATTGTATGTAATATAAGTAAATTTTCTAATAATTCTTTTTTGCTCAAGCTGTTTTGTTTTGATTTTTTGTAGTTATGTTATTATATTTAAAAAAATTGACAAGATTAAAAAAACACGAAACAAATTGTCACTTCCGAGTGGAAAATTTGAAACTTCAACTTTAGATTTGCTTCTCTTTCGAATTTCTGATTTCTAAAGTTATGTCATCTGCTTTTTAGACCTTTAAAAATGATAGTCACAAAAATAAGATTTTATTTTAAAATTTTTATAAAAACTCTATCTATTAAAGATATATGGAATACATTTTTATGGATATATTTTAATAGACAAAAAGGGCCATCCATAAAGGACGTCATCCAAATAGTGAGGGGGAGGGTTCGAGATAAAAAGGACAAAAAAGAACAAGGGGAGGGGGGAGCTAGTCAGAAAAGGACGTCACTTTATAGATTTTTTATTTTAGTTTAATTAACATGAAAAACTATGTAAATATGTGTTTTTAAGAAGATAATGTATGAGAATATTCTTAATTTTATTTTTCAAAGGTGTAGCAGCAGATTCAAACATCATTGCAAAATAAAATAATTTTTTTGGGGGTTTAAATATCTATATTTCTATAAAATGAGAAAACTTGAAAATTTCATTTTAAATTTTAGAAATCTGTTTTTCTATAGTCTTATTTTTTTGCTATGAATATATAAGCAAGATTGAAAAAATTTCAAAATTTATTACGATGATAGCGCATTTAACTACTGCGCTATTAATAAAATGCATTTAGCAGAAAAAAAAACCTAATTATAAGCCTCTTATAAGTTCTGCGTATGTAGAAAAGTTGCGCATGTTAAGTTTTTTTCTCTTAAATTTTTTTTAAGTAAATAAGGAATAGGTATAGAAAATTTGGCTAGAATTAGATATGTAAATTTGTAAAGACCTGTAATTTACAGATCAGGAAAGCTAGGATATATAAGGAAAAAGTATAGAAAAGTTCGGTTTGCAATAGATATACAGACCTGTATTTTTACAGGGCCGATCTCAGCTAGTATTAAATAAAAAAACAAGAACCATTAAACTGAGTTTTATATATATATATATACATATATATATATATATATATATATATATATATATATATATATATATATATATATATATATATATATATATATATATATATATATATATATATATATATATATATATATATATATATATATATATATATATATATATATATATATATATATATGTATATTCAGAGGCTATTCTAGGAAAAAAATATGGGCGATGGTACTCTCTGTCCTGGAAAAATTTAGCCAAAATATTGTCGAATGTATGCAGAAAATACAATACTTGCCATAAAAAAACGATTTTTTATTCTCAATAGTCCTCAATTTTTAATTTTGGCGGCGCCCATATACAGTTGACGCTGTCAAAAATGGTCTAGAATAGCCCCTGATATACTCACACTCATGCACATATACATATATGTAATACATACAATACATATATATTATATATATATTATATTATATATATATATTATGTAAATATATATAATATGAATATATATATATATATATATATATATATATATATATATATATATATATATATATATATATATATATATATATATATATAATTTATATTTATAAGAATATAAAAAGCAATTTGTTAGTAACATTTTTTTTGGATATTAGTACTAGTTTGATATTGGGATATATCAAAGCAAAGAAAATGTTTAGGCAGTGTATTTGTTGATTTAATGAAGGCATTTTGCACAGTTTGCAACACAATAATTCAATTTTGGTTTATTTTATCATATTTTTTTAGTTGCTTTTCAAAGATATAGGATACAAGTTGCTGATCAGTAATTAAACTAAAATGACATCCAGTTAAGTAATACCTCCAATGTCTGACTGCTTTTACTATTGTGCATGTTTTTTTCTCAATTAAAGAATATTTAAGCTCAGATTTTAAGAGAGTTTTTGTAAAAGAACGCAACAGGTTGATGTTGAGGTTAAAAGCTGCATATATACTAAATTCATTATTTTCTACTTCTATGTTCAGAGTTGTTAAATTATGTAAGCAAGGAATTTCGAGAATGAATGGTTTCAACAGTTGATCAAAGAGAGTCATCTTTGCTGTCATTACTTTGAAGGACTTATATAAAACTTAGTTTTATATAAGTCCTAATGCGGTAGTGGTGTAGTGGTAGAGCGCTCGCTTCATAAACGAGTGGTTCCAAGTTCGATCCCCACCACGTCCCTGGTAGTACCGCGCTCAACTTGCTTCTCCGCACAGCGGCCTTGTTCGTCAAGGTTCGTGTTTCGGAGTTATAGAGTTGAGAGAGGGTTATAGCCACAAAATAAGTAGCCTCCTCGTCTGTAGTGGCCTTCTCGGCCTTGAGGAGGTGAAGTAAAATAAAAATAAAAAAAAAAAAAAAAAATATGTAAAAACTAGATTAAAATATTATTGCTTTATCACAATTAAAAAAGGTGATTATAATAATATTTTGGCTAAGCCAAACTTTAAATTTGACTTTAAGCTAGCATAATTTTAACTTTAAGCTGTAATGACTCATCAGAAAATGAAAAAAAAAAAAAAAGCTATGAAAGTAAGCTGCTTACTTTCAAAGCTTTTTAATTTTATTTCGTAATGAGTCATTCTACAATTTAATATTAAGTCATTAGACTTGAGAGAAGATTAATTGTCATTTTTTAAAATGTTATTCTTACTTTTGGCTAACTAAGTAGCAGCATTGACTTTTTAAATTTAATAATAAGACAATACTTGACATATCTCCTCAAACTGCAACAAGTATCCTTATATATATATATACATATATATATATATATATATATATATATATAAGGATACTTGTTGCAGTTTGAGGAGAAATCTAAGTTCCTGAAATCTCTACACACAATCTACTTGTAGCAATTGTAGTAAATCTTTGCAACCATGTCTTCACATTGCTGTAATTTTTTTAAAGTGTACTCTGTGTTCAACTAGTAGAGATTAATTTCTGTTGGCAATTATAGTTATCTCCTCAAATTTGAATTCCCATTTAGACATTTTAAATTAACTGTTTTTTTTCTGGTAATTTGTGTCTAGAAACCATTTTAATTAGTAATCTGAAAAAATTAAGTTTCCCAAAATTGTGAGAAAAAAAAAGAAAACATTACTATATTTATAAATAAAAAAAACATTCACTTAAACTAAACTAAACGTTCACTTATTTAAACTAAACATTTACTTAAATAAACTAAATGTTTAAAGCACCATTAAATTTGCTATGGTTGAATTATGTACTAAATTTTATTATTATAATACAAAATATTAATATAATAAAATGAAATGTATTTGTTGTCTTATGTTATATATATATATTGAAAACAAAATAAAAAATTAACTTTTCTCTTTAATTATAGAGGAGGAAGAAAAAAGAATCAACAATTTATATAATCCTCACACAGCATATCAAACTATTGATTACTCTTACAGCGATGATCCTAGTAAGAACAAACTACTTCCAATTGAAAATGCTTTTTATCAATATTGTCAATACTATGGATATGACAAAGAAAATCCTAATGTGAAAGCTTATTTTCTTAGTAAGTTTTCTTTTGTTTCTTTTTTTGTAAAGCAGTTTGTAAATTTTATTAATTGCATTATTGGGCATTAGGCATCCCTTTGTGCATTAATAATACCACACTAGCTGGTATGACCCGTATGATACGGGTCGTGCCAAGTCTAATCCACACCCAACAATTTCTAAACTTGTTCCTTAGTCTTTATACTTTAATTTATTTTAGTAAACGGCAAAAAATAAATCAATTTTTATTCAGTTACAATTAAAGTTTGCATTTTACTATCTACCAGATAGTAAAATGCAAACTCTTGAGAAATTTAAATCAAACTTTAATTGCTCATTAAATTATAATTAATTTAAAAGAAAAGTCTTATTTAAATAAAATATATCGAATACCAATATATTTAATTTAAAAAATCGATGAGCATGTTTTTAATATCATGATTGTTGTGGTCATTAAAATGTTTTGGTTCGCTAAAAAGTACACAGGTTGGATTTTACTGAATACTTAAAGTTCTTGATTTCTAATTTACTGTTCTTTAGAACTAATTAGTATTTTTACTTATTACATTATTACTTTAATATTTTCTACATAAAAAAAATCTTTAGCATATAAGACAGTTGCGTGAAACTGAGGCTATGATAATATTTTAACTCTCTCATAAGGATTTATTTAAAAAGCAAATTTGGATATTGAAAAATGGACCCAAGAGACCTAGTTATTTCAAATAAGTTACCTTTATCTGTTTGATATATTTTATAAAAGCCTTTCCTTAAAAAAAACTTAAAATTATATAAAAAATTTATATAATTGTTAAAATATATTAACAATTATACTGTTTTAACTGCGGAATTAGCAGTGGTGACCCATTATTAGTTGATTTAAAGTTTTTGGTTAACAATTGACTTTAGAAACTGTACTTATTTACTTAATGTACTCCAATATTTTATACATAAAAGAATCTTTAACATAATAGACAGTTGCGTAACAATTCTTCAGGTGTTTTTGAAAACTTAGGCTATAATCAAGATTTTACCCTCTCATCAAGGTTTATTTAAAAAACAAATTTGGACATTAGAAAACGGGCCTAAGAGGCTTGTTATTTTAAATAAGTTAGCTTTATCTGTTTGATACTTTTTATAAAAACATTGCTGTAAAAAATAAATTTGTTAATAAATTCATTCAATTAAGCTGTTTTTACATCCGAAGTTATTAAACATGTTGTTTGTGCTAATCGATACTTAATGCAAATGGAAACTTTGAGTACAAAATGTGATTTAAGTATAAATGGTTTCTATTCATATATATAAAAAGCAACGAAAATATAAAAAACAAAGCAAAAATCAATATATCCATTTGAAACAATAAATCCAAAAATAAAAAAAATATAGATATTTACTTAAGAAACATTTTATTTTTTATTTTATCTCAAGAAAACATTTTTCTTGAGATAAAATAAAAATATAAACTTTAAAAAAAATTACAAAAAAATATTATATTTAACAAAAAGTAACAAAAATACTTAAAAAAAAGTTTAAATTGAAACATTGTTTCATTATTATTAGGCTTTAGGTAAGCCATAATCAAGTCAGCCATAAGAAAAGGAATTTTACCTAAAAATGGAACAAAATTATTTTAAACATAATACACATTAATTATAAATTAACGTCATGCAATCAATTAATTTTTTTAAAAACTCAAATGCAAATAAGTGGATAAGAAACTTACTTTTTATTTTTCCATAACCCTGACAGATCAATATGAATGTGAGCTAAGCCTATTAGCATAAAACATTACGACAATTAATTAAATAGCAGAACATGTTAAAGTAAACTCTAGATAACCCACACCTTTAAAGGACAAAGAAATTAGTTTAGTTTAAAGAAAATTAGAGTTATTGGGAGTATAATATATATAAAAAAAACTTAAGTGGAATTTCAAAATTAGTTTATATTGTTGAGGGTTGAGTTATCCTGAGTTTATTGAACATATTTAAACTACTAACTGCACACATTTATAAAAACATACATAAACATTTAAAAAACATAAATCTTTTACTTTATATAACACATATATATTAACATTAACATATAGGAAATAACACATTATAAGCAATTACCACATCATGAGACATATTAATACTTATAAAAAACCATCACAAACATCACATTTTAAAAATGAAGTATTATTTGTGTAATACACATTCAATGACATACCTTGTAGTACATGTTAATCAAAGTTATATAATAATTTTCTACTATTTCTCTCCATTTTAAATTCCAGGTAAAAGTAATGAATAGATCTGGTTTACCATATTTCTTTATGACTGCCATTGCATCTTTAAAGTTTTCTTTTAGTGCTCTTGGACTACCAACATATGAAGAAGACAATATAACAACGCGGCCTGGTCTTACATTAAGATCATTAGCACAATTAATTACATGTTCATGCAATGCATCATATTGTTCACTTCTAAGTTTGTTTTGGTTATTTCTAATAAAAGCAAGGCAGTGTCACTCAACTTTGACATACACATCAACAACGTATTGCTGAAAAAGTTTCTTACCGTAAAATTTAGGACTAAAAGTTTGTCTAACATCAAGCCTATAATTATAATACTGAGACAAAGTAACATGGTTTCTAACACAGGTTGTGCGGTCAGGGATGTGCTCTAGTTGATTGTGCCATCCAGCATCACCTCTCGGGAAAAATATTGGATGCCATAGGATCTAAATTTGCAGACAGATGAAATTTTTTTTTAAAGGCTGACCTCGAGGGTATATAACAACTTTCCTGGATGCAGGTGGAGCACCATCATCTTCCACAAACACAATAGCGACCTCCTCATGGGAAGGAAGATTGTATCGACGTCTTCATGACTTTCAAGCAAAGACATTCTTACAACAGAAGTTGGTCTACCTTCTAAAGCTGCTCAGCGGATTTCTTCATCCTCTACTTCTGCCATGTTTTTAAATGCAAGAGCAAATGGGTTTTCTTGATTAATGTTTTCAAAAGTTGCATTAACTCACATATACAACCATCATTACCAGGTTGCTCCATTCTGAATGACACTGCTGCTTTAGGATCAAAGATATTTAGCAGACAATATTTGGGCAAATTGTCTTCTGCAGGCCTGATATTTCCAACACGATGCAAAATTTACCCACAGACACTTAAACAGAAAAGGCCATTATTTGAGGGAGGAGCTAATTCGGCAGTGAAGGAAGCAAAAGATAAAGAGGAATTATAACTCCTTATGTGTTTAAAAAAATTTTGATTTACAGCATTATCAACATGGTTTCCTGTCATTAAATCAGTCAACAATGTTGGATATAGAGAAAGAGGAGCTAATACAACTTTTCCTGAATGACAGCTCAAAAAATAAGTTTCATTTAAAAATTTCTTCACACTACAATACTGACATTTATGGTTGAATTCTCCAAGGTAATTACTCTCTGTAGCAATATTATTTCTTGCTATGCGATGTATATTATAATTATTGAGTTCTCGCCTAGCCTGATTTGTTTCATTCTGATTACAATTTATTGCAGCTCGTCTAGACTCATCTCTTTCATCCGATGGCAGTTTATCTCAGCTTGCCTGGGCTTATCTCTTTCATTCCGACGGTGGTTTATCTCAGCTCGTTTAGCCTGTCTTCTTTCATTTTGTTGAAGTCTAATAATTTCATTTCTTAAATTATCAGACATAATCATGCATCAAAGGTGTGTAAAAATGATACTTAATTTAATAAAAAGTTTAAGTTTGAGTTTTCTTTTTTAAACTAATCTAAAATAAAGTGTAAGCAAATAATATAGAGCATAATATAATAATCTTTTATATTCTATAGCAATGTGTTATGATAACATTTATTAAAAGGTTAGACTAAAGTTATAAATAAATTGATATAATCTTTTAAACTGAGTATTGTTACATATTTAAGGTAGTTGTTATTAATTATTGACAAAATATTATAATAATTAATCAAAAAAATAAAAGTAAAGTAATTTACAAAATAAATTTTTTACATTTAAGAACTTTTAAATAAAGCAAATTAAAAATAATAAGGCCTGTCTGCTCAGCAAGTACTGCTAAACTACAAGGATAAAATGTAATCATTCGTCATAAAAACCCTTTCATTACTTTGAAACGCATTTAATGCAAGATTTTCAATAAATAAGTAAATACAAAACTAATAAAAGGAAACCTCTATAAACAATCATATATTTGCTTTAAGTGAAGAAACTAGGAAATATTGAAACTTGTATAACTATTTTAATTTTTTTTTAGATATCTAATATACTAAAGTAAAAAAGTCAATAATATATATTCTATACATATAATATATATGTATAGACACTTTAATTTTATATATTTTATTGTATAGATGTCATATATATATATATATATATATATATATATATATATATATATATATATATATATATATATATATATATATATATATATATATATATATATATATATATATATATATATATATTATTAGGGTGGGTCATGAAATTTTTTTTTAGAGTTGCTAACCTGGCTATGGTTGTTTTTTTATGTACTTATTTAGGAAAGTATTTACTTTTATGGATTGAACAATGTCTTCCACCGTCTCCTATAATTACAAAAATTAGCAGGCCCTATTATTATTCAAAAAAAAAAGTTTTTCAAAATTATGTGATGTAGGTACTCAAATAAAGTGAAATTTTATAAAAATTTCAAAAATAATAATTTTTTCATATAAAAATTATTATTTTAGATTTTATTGCCTAATAAAATCTAAAATAATAATTTTTACATGTTTTTTAATAACAATTTTTTTCGGCAATATGATTTTTATAAAATTATTATTTTCGAATTTTTTATAAAATTTCGCTTCTTTTGAATACCAGGTTGACCTACTTTTGAAAAA
>NC_061165.1:26832497-26877497 GCF_022113875.1 Hydra vulgaris
TCTGAATATTTAAATGTATATATGTATATATACATTTTTTCTGAATATTCAATAAGATATTTGTTTTAAAACTCTTTTTTCCTTGGCATTGTATCCTTGTGGACAGAAGTTTTTTATTTGAAGACATTTAAAAAAAAGTTAAATTTATATTGTCTAATTTTTAATGATAGTGTAAAAATTATATTTATATTATTCTGTTGCTTTAATGAATTCTACAATGTCTTTTTGTACTATAAATCATTCCTAGAAAAAATGAAAATATTGTACATTTTTACATTGAAATATTTTTTTCTATTATTATAATTAATTAACTTTAGTAATTAACTCCTTAAAAAGTTTTTTGAAAAGTAATACCTGACAAAAGAAAAGGAAAAATCAACACACAGCTTAGTTATAAAAAAAGAAATTTAAAAAAAATGAAAGTTTAGTGCATGACCTCGATGATATTGATATTATCAGCAAATAGGTTTTGCTTGCAGTTCGTTTTCTTAGAAAACTTTTACTTTATAGTTAGGTTAGAGAAGTTTGCTTGTTTAACTATTCTTTTTTAGAGAAGATTTATCTTATAGTCAAGATATATTATTCATGCACAAAAGTTTAAAGCAAAAGTAATCTGTTTTAATCTTTTTAAACTTAATCATCAGATTTAAACCCTTAAAGTTGAGCAGAATACTTTACAACAGTAAATATTTTGAAATAGTTGTGTAATTTTATTGGCTATTATTGTTCTAGTTTTTTGTGAAACCTCTAGTATCATAATCCATAAAGTTTTTTGTGAAACCTCTAGTATCATATTCCATAAAGTTTTTTAAGTCATCTCTTTGTTTTTTTTAGTCATTGGCAGTTTTCTTGAGTAACAAGGTTTCAAAATATGTAAAAAAAAAGTTTTATTTATTTAACAATTTATAGTAAAGTGATTCAGTTCTAGAAGTAACTTTTAGTCAATGGTCATTGATTGTCTAAAATTGACTCTGTTGTCAAAAAATGATTGTTTTGTAAAAAAAAAAAAATTTTAAATTTTGATTTCATGAAAGTTTTATAAATGTTTATATTTAAATATAAACATAAATTGATAATTAAGCAACATTCTGTTTAGAGAGCTTTTTTTACTCTCTAAGAAACATGTTGTTTTATCAAAGTTTTTTTACTTTAATTAATTGAAAAAAATTTAGTATATATATATATATATATATATATATATATATATATATATATATATATATATATATATATATATATATATATATATATATATATATATATATATATATATATATATATATATATATATATATATATATATATATATATATATGATTTGTAATTTGCTTATATTTTTTACCCATACTGCATGGCAAGAAAGGAAAAAGATGGAAACAAAAAAAACTCAGTAAATAGAATATTGGGTTCAAAAGTTTTAATTTTTTTCCAACTTTTTAGTTGATACCTTGTGAACTCTAAAAGCAGTTACAAGGCCTTTCCAATCGTGATCACTTTCTTTTTGACTTCCAATAGTGATAACTTTTGTTTTAGTTTCCAATAATAATAACTTTCATTTCGATTTCCAATAGTGATAACTTTCATTTTGGTTTCCAATAGTGATAACTTTCATTTTAATTTCTGTTTTTTTACTTTGATTCGTTTTATAATCTCGAAATATTTTCTTTTGAAGAGTGAGTAATACTTTTGAATGTAGAGTAAAAAATTATATTGTCAACTGGTGGCATATCAACTGCTTGTTAGCACAATTTTCTCAAGAGCAAAAGCAACATTATTGGTATTTAATAATGGTACTTAATGGTTTGATAGAGAATTATATTTGTTATTTGGTGTTGCTATCAATTGTTTCTTATTTTTACCTCTTTAATCAAAATCTTTCTGGCTAAGTTCAAGATGTTTGATTTTAGAATATGCTACTTCTTTTCAAGATGGAACCCATTCATTTTAAATACTTATAAATGCAGGGTTTGTTTAATCATTTCTTACAGCAGTTTCATTCTAAACATTGCTGCAGCAACATGATTGCGAATAGACATGTCAGTTATTCATGTACAATGACATTTTTTTAATACCAGTATATGATATGTATCATTAATACACTGTGATTTCCAACATTCTACTTTTAGTATACAGTAATCACTTTTTATAATTATAAAAATTAACAGACATTTGCAGCTTTTTTTAGAAAAAGAAAACAAGATAAAATGTGTGTGTTTATGTGAGTGCGTATACAATCACCAAATTTTGGTGTAAATAAATAAATAAAATAGTTTGATTGGTGATTGTATGTAATGCCACCAATTACAAGTAAAAGGAATAAGAAAATTTTAATATAGATTGACAGAGAGTATGGGTTGATGAATAAAGGAAGTTTTCTTTTTATTTTTCTATATCACCTTTTTTTAATTATTATATCACGCTATCAATGTTATGTAAAACTTCAATCAAGTAGATTGAAGTTTTAATACTATTATATTTGTTTTTAGTAATTATATGTCAAAAAAAAACTTAAATTATTATTAATTATTGTTATTTGTATCTTTTTTTAAATGTTATAAAGCATTCATTTTTTTAAAAACAAACTCTGTGATCAAATCAACTTAGAAGATTATCATTAGGATAATAATCAAATAATAGCTTATATAAATTATCAAATAATAGCTTATATTAATAATTAAATAATAGCTTATATAAATAATCAAATAGTAGCTTATATATATAAATAATCAAATAATAGCTTATATGAATTATTATATAATTTATATAAGCTTATATAACTATATAAGTTATCATATAGCAATATTATTTGATTATGATTAGTTATTTCTGAAAAAATCTAATTTATTAATTATGTTTAAAAAAAAAGAAAGTTCCATTTTTATTTATTACTGTTAAGTTGCATTATATTGGAAGTATTATTATACCCTAAAATAATGTTAATTTTTTTAAAATGTCTAACTTTTTTTTGTCACAGAAAATTTTTAAATTAACACAAATAATAAATAAAATGAAAAATAAAAAATTCTACACAATAACTTGTTGTTTTTTATTATTTATTATTGCAGTTTAAAGTTTTTACTGTGTATTACTACATTAAAAAATTTTTACTGTTTATTGCTACAAATAATAGTTTTTACTGTTTATTACTTACAATTGATAGTTTTCACTGTTTATTATTTTAATAAAAAGTTTTTACTGTTTATTACTACAATAAAAAGTTTTTTATTGTTTATTACTACAATTAATAGTTTTTACTGTTTATTACAACTATTAAAAGTTTTACTGTTTATTACTACAAAAAAAAGTTTTTACTGTTTATTACTACAATTAAATGCTTTTAGATATGACGTAGTATTATGGGTTATAGTTGTTTTGTCAGTTTTAATAAATCTAAAGTTTTTATAATGAGAGAACATTTTTTAAACCTAGTGTTCTCATAAAAATGATAGCTAGGGAAGTTGGAATTTTCGGTGCAAAATTAATAGTTTTTAGAACTCCTATTTACAGAAGACCTGTCTCCATGAAGTTTAGAAATTCTAAAACAATTTTGGTGCATTAATGTTTAATATTTCATTAATGTTTCTTTTATGAACATCTTTACATTTTATTAATTTTTTTTTTTTTATCTCTATTTACACCAAATCTGTGTTTAAATTATACGCCTTTATTGTGTTTTACTAAAGAATCTTTTTTGTTTAAAAAGCAGAATAATAAATTAACTGAAAAGTTATGTACAAATGAAAATGCTATCAAAAAATAAGCATTCATTATGAAAACAATGCTTAAAAGATTAAAATATAACACGGATGTGTTAGGGACTTGAATCTTCTTATTTTTGTCAGAATACTTGAAATTTTGCACTGTTATTACACACTTTTTGTTTTTGTATCTCATTTGTCTGAGTAGAATTGATGCTAAAGATAAACCAAGCTTAATACTAAATTAGTCATAAAAAAATATTAAAATTTATTCTACAGCAAAAACTGGTTGCAGTATAGCAAGTTTTTATAGATATTTTTTATATCAGTTGCTTTAAAAAAAAAAGATAAAATTAAACTTAATATTTAGAAACTTTACTATTGCATTCAGTATCTTCTGGGAGTTTGGTAACTTTGTGTGTTACATGAAGTAATGTGTATATATTTGCATTTGTGTTTATGGATACACACAAACACACTTATATACAGGGGTGTGGAGTCATAAAAAAAAACTACCGACTCAGAATCCTATCAATGAAATTTTCAAAGTACGACTTTAACTCCGACTCTTCCTTGAATACTCAACTACTTTGAATTCTTTAAAAAATATTATGCGACAATTAAATTTTTTTTTTTTTGCCAAATTTATGAAAAGTTCTTTGAAGGTTTAATATGAATATAAGGTTAATTGAACATTTTTTACATGCATGTGCAATACCGAGAAGTTTTACTATTGGAGTCGGAGTCCACAGCCCTGCTTATAAATTTATATATATCTATAAAATTGTGCATAAATATATAATTTTACAAACATAATTTTACAATATATATATATATATATATATATATATATATATATATATATATATATATATATATATATATATATATATATATATATATATATATATATATATATATATATATATATATATATATATATATATGGAACTAGATTTATGATTTAAAAAAAGATTTTATATATATGTAAATACTGGCTACACAAATTGGAACTTTCAGTCAATATACATACTGAAGCCCCCACTCTATTTTAGTATAATGATATTACTAATGCTTATATGTATTTGAGCAGATTGATTTTGAACCAGTGGTATTGGAAAAGTTTGTGTAGTTAGATTTCTGCAAATAAAAACATTTTTTTGAAAATGGTTTTTTGTTAATAGCTAACTTTTATCTTGTAGTTGTGTCGAAATGCGGTACTCAATAAAAATGCTCACAAATAAAAGAAAAAAATTATCACAACCAAATTTATCTTTTATAAATATATTCACTCAAAATGTTATTTTTAATCATTTTGATCATTCTTATTGTGACCTTTTTGGTTATTGGTTGTTTTAAATGCTCATCGCACTGAATGGCTCTAGTACCACTGACCCTGCTGGCATTAAAGCTCAAAATATTTCTCTTTTTCAATTTTTTACTAAATTGTTAACTCTATGTTTTGTTTTTTCCTAATCTTGCTACTTCAATAAGGCTAGTTAGAATTCTTTTTATGATTTTTTTTTGTGATAGTCCTTGGAATGATGCCTTTTGTCTCTCTGCTAAAAAATTGCGCTTCTGTGTAATCTCTTTGATGCAGACTGGAAGTTTTTATTTCTTGTTAGTTTTAAGTCAAGCTCAACTCTCTCAACAACTTTCTTGAGAAATGTCTTTTATCATTGCAGGAAGTCAATGCATTTTTTGACGTCAAGTCTCATCATTTTCTTATGTTAAAGTATCTTTTTCTTAGATAAATTTTAAGTTGTATCTCAGAAATTAAGTTTTAGAGACTTATAACATCTTTAACAGTGTCATTAACTAAGGCAAATCTAATATTGCCTCAAACATGGGTTGGATCTTACTTCCTCTTAAAAGGAAGGGGCAGAACCATTTGAAAAGAACTTTTCCTCTAATTTATCTCTTGAGTCTCTTGAGACTTCTAATTTTTGCTCATCTTGTCATTTAAAAGAAAGAGTTAATTATTATATATTCTTGATTTCTTATTTGTCATAAGAACAAGTCTTTTCCTGTCACAGTCTTATTAAAATACTTTCTAGAACTCTCTTCAATATTGTTAAAATTGTTTAAGTACTCTCATTTAATTTTCAGTATCTAATGGGTTACCAGAGCTTGTCAGCAATGATGTCAAATGATGCTTATTTTCATAAAGATTTTTAAAATAAAGTTTGTTATAAAAATTCTTATATTATTGCTGAAAAACATATTTTTGAAATTGTTGTTAGAGTCTTCAGCGTTTTTTTTTTATATTTTTTTTTTTTTGATAAATTTTAAGTAAAAATATATTTGTTTTCTAAAATTAGGGATTTTGCCTAAATACTAAAGATTTGAACCCAAATATTTTTACAACTTGATGTGATGGTGAAAAATAAATTGCATACTTGAAATCAAAATGAAAAATGCTATATGAAGAATGTATTGTTGTTAATAATTATTGTTGGCTTACAAACAGGAATATTTTTTTTTTTGTTGGCTTGTGTAGCTAACCTCTATAGAAACCATATATAAAATCAATTACTAAATTAGCAACTGCTAAGGTTGGCTCTATTGTAGTCACCATTTTATTACTTCTGGTACCATTTCTTCTACCTACTTATAAACTTCCAAATTTGTCCATTTATGGAATATTTTTGTTACATTTGGACTGGTTTTTATGGTTGCATCTCTTTCTCTTTTATAAAAATACAAAATTGGTTGCTGCTAAAGCAAGTTAACTCCGAGCTCGATCCCCACCACGTCCCTGGTAGTACCGCGCTCAACTCGTTTCTCCGCGCAGCGGCCTTGTTCGACAAGGTTCGTGTTTCGGAGTTATAAAGTTGAGAGAGGGTTATAGCCACAAATAAGTAGCCACCTCGTCTGTAGTGGCCTTCTCGGCCTTGAGGAGGTGAATTAAATTAAAAAAAAAAAAAAAAAAAAAAAAAGTTATCATATCTTGTTCTATCAACCAAAACTCAATTTTGTGTGACTTGTCATTCAGCTAAGTTGTATCCTGTTACTGTTGCAGCTGTTCGTTTTGCTCAAAAACTTTTATTTATCTGGTTTTTTCTTTGCACATCCTGGCGTTAGAATTTTCCTTATTTGTATAAAGTACTATTGTTTTCACATAAATTGTTAGAAAATATAAAGAATACTAATATAAAAAGTTAAGCAACAGTTGTACAACAATACAAAAATTCTACAACAAATACCACCTATTTACTATTTAAAATTACAAATTATTAATGAAAATTTACAAATTTTTCAATATACAAATTACTTACAAAAAACTTACAAATTACAACTAAATTACTTTCAAAATGATAAATTATTTACTTAAAAAATCACTATTTAAAGTTACATATTATTTAAAGTTACATATTATTTAAAGTTACATATTACTTACAAAAAACATCCTAACTACTATTGCAATATTTATTTTTGTTTAAAAGTTGATAACCTTCCCTAGCATACATGAGTTTACTTTTTAGCTTACTATTGATCTTATAATAGTTTTTATTTTAGTTGTTTAATTTCTATTTGTATAATATATAAATGAATTACTTTCCAAAATATTTATTTTTAATTTTTACCTAAAAGGAAATTTCATAAAACTTATCGGAGAACACTTTTTCAGTTCAAAAATGGTTGCTACTCTAAAAAGCTGCACAAATGAAAACATTCTTCTGAAATAAAAAGTTTCTTCTGAAAATAAGAGGTTTGTCCGAAATGAACAGCTACTTCTGAAATAAAGATATTTCATGAATGAAAAGGATTTTCTGAAATAGAAAGGTTTGTTCTGAAAAGGAAAAGTTTTTCTAAAATAAAAAGATTTTAAAAGAAAAAACTTCTGAAATGAAAAGATTCTTCTGAAATGAAGATTTTTCTGAACTAAAAGCATATGGATTAAAGAGATCTTTTTGAAGTGACAAGGTTCTTCTGTTGAAAAGATTTACTTCAAGAAGTTTTTACGAGAAACAATACTTCATTAAAAGATGAAACTAAAAGTCATTCTTTTAAATAACTATAAAAATCTCAAACGTTGAGCAAGATACAGTTATCGAAAAAATTATGGCAAGTATATCATGTTTGCTACAAAAATTGAGAATTTGATGATCTTTAAATTGTTTTTGGTTTCTTTTGAGAAAACTTTCAAAATGTGAATAATTTCATTGCATAAACTTTATCAAGAATTTTATAACTAAGTTATTGGCTCTCCAATGAATGTTTACCCGTAATAATTTAATTCTTTTATTTTATTATATATATTATAATTGCTATTATCATTCAACTCTTTACTTTTATACTTATTTTTGCTTTATTTTTAACTTCATTTTTACTTTATTTTTATATTTTTATAACTGTTGTTTGTGTCAATAAAAATGAGACCTCCTTTTTTTTTCACTAATTAATAATGAATAATTAATGAGTGGTGAGTACTTTTTGAATATTTGTTTTCTATCATGAAAAGTTTTTAGGTAAGTATTTACAAGTTCAATATCGTCAATTAGACAAATTTATTATTATTTTTTTTTTTTTTTGTTGTTGTTTTTTCTTATTAAACATATTTTAATAAAGTTGTTCAGAATTTTGCAGCATTTCAGTAGGTAGTTGGTAGTTAATGTCTTTATTTTATTGTTATTAATGTTTTAGGTATCAGTATTTGATTTTGTTTAAATTTGTTTTGCTTTGATTTGCTTTGTTTTGTGTCTTATGTTGCTTAAAGTCATTTTATGTTTTGTTATTACATTTATTATGACATTTGTAAATTTTTTGTTTTAATTTAGCCGGAAACCTCAAAGATGCAGTCAATAGTGGAGAAAACTGCTTTGTTTATTAGTAAGCAAGGTACACAAATGGAGATAGTTTTAAAAGCTAAGCAATCTGGAAATGCTCAATTTGATTTTCTAAGTTTTGACAATTGGCTAAATCCATATTACAAGTTTATCTTACAGAAAATCAAAAGCGGAGAGTATAAGTTATCAGAGGAAGAAAAAGATGGTGAGTTTTTTAAATATTTTTAGTTACATTTATGATCATGATGATAATGATGATAATGATGATGATAACGATGATGATGTTGATTATAAATTACTGTTATGTAGAGAAAGAAAAGAAGTTGTTAAAGGATGACTCTGATTCGAGTGATGAAAATAGTGATAATGAAAATGAGCTTCATCCGTTACTACAAGCTCATAGACGGCCATTAAATAAAGTTGCAACTACTTTAGCTTCAATTACTAACTACATACCAAAATCAAAACCAACAGGAAAAATTGAGGATCTAGCTAAGATTTACATGAGTATGAAATATAGTTCAGATAAAGAAGAAAAAGACTTCAAAGATGAAGGTAAAGACAATACCAATGAAGATCAAAAGATCCTTGATAATAAACCCGAATCACAACCAATCCTTCCAATATCTGAAAGCAATGCTTATCCTTTATACCCTTTGTATCCATCTGATTTGGTTCCACAAAGTGAATTGCAATACCCATCAATGCCACATATGATGAATAATGTTCCAATTAGTATGTTTTTATTTAGTTTTTGAGTTTACTTCTTTGACTTCTTTTTAACTCTTGAATTTAATATTGAGTAATATAGAATAAGTTTTGGTGTAATTTTTTAAATTTTAGTTCAAAGGGTTTTACAATTTTAAATAAATATTTATAAAAACATTCAAGTTTAAATTTTTTTTCAAGTTTTTCTTTTTCGCTTAAATGAAAATGTTTTAGTGCTCTTAATCATTTTTTAGTGCTTGATCCTTCCTCCTATCATTTTTATTCTGGACACAATATTGTTCAACCACCTGTCCACAGTATTGTACAACCACCTGTTCACAGTATTAACCCTCTTGTGCAACCACCTATAAACTATAGGTTTCAACAACCAAATTCATCTGCAGCTTCTCTGCAATCTGCTACTATATCTAAACCTCCACAGTTAATATGTGATTTGCTTGATAGATCTACTTCTATACGTTCTACTACTTCAGAGCTTTCAAAATCATCAGCAGTACTTAGACCACCTGGACCATTATTACCACCTCAAGTTATGTCATTGTATAAAACATCTCATTTAACTTCAGAAGATTCAGATGAAAGCTTACAACCACCTGGTGTTGAACTAGAATCAAGTATTTAATTTATATTTTTTTGCTAAATTTAGCAAGAAATCTTAATAATTTATTTCCTTTATGAGTTTTTATGACTATATATATATATACGCATGTTTTCTCTGATTTTCAATATCAAAAAATAGATTTTTTTGGTATTGAGGTGATCTTATTTCATTATTTATATTTTCATTATTATAGCATCCAGTATATATTATGGCTGGGGCTTAAAAATTAAAAAATTAATATTAATTTTTATTTTACAGACATACATGGAAACATAATTAACTTTAATGTTCTTAAAACATCTTGCGGAAGAATAAAAAGAATATTCGCGAACACTAAAAACCCGCCAAATTTGCGAACAAACTAATTATATTGGTTCAAAAAATACGCTGACTAAGCGAAATAAAGTTCTAGAGTATTCTGTTGAAATGTTTTAGGAATTGTATTATTTACGATTTGTTGCGTTATGAGATATCTAGCATAAATTTTTTTAAAAATATATTATCAAATGAACTATTACTTTAATATTATGGCTCATTCTCAGAGCCACATCTCTCGGAGCCACATCTCTCGGAGCCACAAATCCATAAAGCCGTAAATCTTTAAAACTATTATCATTTATTTACAAAAAAAAAATGTTTTATAATATATATTTTTTAAATTGTCAAAATTTTGAAAGTTAATTACAAATTATATATTTTATTAGTATATTCTTAATTTTTATATCTTTTCTTAGGGCTTGGTTTAATTAATTGTTCGATAGATTTGTATAAAACTAACGAACAATTAATAAAAAAAACTTTTAATAAAATAAGTAACTATAGTTAGCTATTTTAGTAAAATTTAATAGTAAAATTTTTAAAGAATTTCTAGAATATTTCCAATGACGTCATACTCTAAAACTCCTATGAATTAAACGCGCTTAAATAAATTATCAAGTCTGTATAATGCGCCTGGAAAATCATTTTTTTTTTACATACTCAAAATACCAGAGAAAACAGAGAAGACAAGCTTCGATTAAACAACAAGATTTGTTCTTCTTGGTATACATTTATTAATTAGTTTTAATCAAAAAAAATTTTCTCAGACGTTTTTTTTTAACATTCTCTTTAATATGAACACAACATGTCTTGGGACTTGGTAGTCCCTTTAATGAAAAATTAGTGAAAATACTTTTATGTGTGAATTATTTTATTTAAAATCTAAATAAAAGAATTCACACACTGTTTTTATTTTAATTATCCTATTTAGAAATAAATTAAAACGTTCGTTTTGATGTTTTTAAATGTTATTATTTTATTTAGAATTTGATTAAACTGTTTTTTTTTTTTTTTTATGTTTGTATTTTAATTATTTTATTTAGATTTTAAACAAACTGTTTTTTTCGTTTTTTTGATGTTTTTATTTCGAATATTTTATTTAGAATTTAAATAAGACAATGGTCTTTCTGTTTTTATTTTATTATTTTGTTTATTATTTATATAAAGCATTATTTTTTGTTTTTTTGCCGTTTCTTTTTTAATTATTATTATTGCTGTTTTATTTTAATTATTTTATTTAGAATTTAGATAAAACATTCTTTTTTCTAGGTTTTTAAAAGTTTTTTTGTTTTTTTTTAATTTTAAATAGCAAACAAATATAAGTTTTTAAACTTTCATACTCCAGTCTAAAAATAATCATCTGGCCAGCGCTTTTTTCTGTGTTGGCATTAAATTTGAAGCAAAGAAAACTGATAAATATATAAATATGTATTTAGATAAGCAGTGTGACATCATACTAAAATAGCTTGCTGCCAAGGGTTTCAATACATACATTGACTATCTTAAAGCCTTCTGCAGCAATGGATTGCTGCTACATCAACTGGGGGTTTAGATAGGGGCAACAATTGTTTTTTGTTTTCTGTTTTTTTAAAAATCTAAAAAAGCCATATGTTATTAATAAGCAATTGCTGATGTATATCCGTATATTTGTATATACATATATTTATATAGTTGCTGATCTCTCTATATCTGTGTATGTGTGTGTATATATATATATGTATATATATATATATATATATATATATATATATATATATATATATATATATATATATATATATATATACATATATATATATACACACACATATATATATATATATATATATATATATATATATATATATATATATATATATATATATATATATATATATATATATATTAGGGTGACATAAAATTTAAAAAAAACAAAAATCGCAGTATATTTTTTGGTTCTATCAAACTTTGGGAGTCTATAAAAAAAATTTTAGACCCCTTAGTGATCAGGAAGAGCTACATGTAGATTTGATGTTTCAAGCCTTTTTTTTTTTTCACATTATTTTATTATCTTCACATCATTCAGCAAGTTTTCAAAACATTAGTCAAAAACTCAAGATTTTTTAAAACATTTGTGGTCATTCACAATTATTTTTTAGAATTTTTAATTGCACCATAAACTTAGTGGTTTGCTTTTTAATCACTTGGCAACTTTTGGTTTACTAATTATCTTACTTTAAACTTTGATTTTTTTTACTATTTACATATCGTTACAAAATGTTGAAAATCAGAAAGGAAAACAAAAGAAATTAGCTGTAACGCTCCTAGGTCTGTTTACCTGCTCAACTTGCCTTTAAGCTATCTACCTACTAACTAACTTCCATAGAAAAGAAATGTTCTTCAATGTTACTTGTTCCTAACTTCAGCTAGAGATAAACGATTCAAACCTATTAAAACAAACTTTTTATGTTCTCTAGTATGAGAGGATAATATATGTAAAGTGAAAGATGATTTTTGTAATTTAAATACCGAAAAATACTGTTTACTCCAACAAATTGCAAATGTTTGGAAGTCTGCTGGTTTCAGTAATTACTTGATTTCTAAGAGTAGTTTAGTGGAAAAGTTTAAATCTCTATACAGCAAATACAAAACTTTGTGCAACAGTAAAACTTTTCAAATTATAAAGCAAATTTCCGAACGCCACAAAAATGACTTTTACAATATGGTAGAGCAATTTTTTGACATCAGTGCAAAAGACTTTGAGATGAAGTTGAGACACGATGAATCAATGCCTCTGCTTTACAAGAGGATTCGTCCTTCTTAGATAATCAAAGGTATTTTTTGCTCAATTTTTTTTGCGAAGAATTAACCTATTTTTCAATTAAGACATATCTACTAATTTTTCCGTTTTTTTTTTTTTTTTTTTAAAAAAAAGGCAATGGAATCATAACTTTTTTCCTAATCGTAACACATAAAAGTATTTGTTTCAACTTCTGATTGAATAAAAAGAGAGAATATAAACAATTTTTTCTAATAATGCACAGGCATTTTAGGTAAAATTAGTAATTCTTTGAAGTAAATGTATAAATGAGCTTATAATCTTTATATTAATTTTAGATGCTGGAAGTGTAATTACTGAGTCTGAAGTTTTTGTCCCAAATAAAAATGTTAATTTTCACGAAGCAAGCTCAAAAAGTATGCATCAGTCTAGACCAGCATACTTCGGAGTCAAAAAGAGATAACCAGTGAGGGTCTTATTGCAGCAACAACTTCCACCAGTATAAGAGCCGGTGTCAGCATTTAAGATCAAACCCTTATTGCAAGCGTAGTAAACTATTTAGGAGATATTAAACAGCTAAAGTTAAGCAGAGAACCTGTCAAAAGGCGACGTTACAGATTTTAGAAGTGGAAGGAGGCCAGATTCGTAATGAATATATTGATTTAATGGCTAACAAGATGTTAGTTTTACATTTTGAAGGTAAAATTTTAAAGCATATTGAGGAGGACACTAGACAGGAAACTACTGCAGATAGGCTATCATTATCTGTAACTAGCCCAGAGTTTGAAACCAAACATGATCTTTTACTTGGTGTTGTGCCAACTGATAGTGGTAAGGGAATCAATATGGCTATAAGTATTTTGAATCTCCTAGAATATTTTGAAATTTATGACTATATTATAGGATTCTGTTCTGGCACCACAGTAACACTGGATGCAAATCTGATGCAATAACTATTATGGCAAGATTTCTTGGTAAACCATTTCTTTGATTATTGTGTAGGCACCATATTGCAGAGATAAATATTACTTGGACTTTTGAGGCAATTTCAAAGGAAGCGTCTAAAGCCCATGCAAATAATTTGCTAAAAGATTTTCAGATAAATAGATAACAGAATTTTTTCCAAAAGTTTCAGCCAAGGTGCTGTTGAAAAGTTCAAACAATTTCCTGAACAAGACCTTATTGTTGACAGTGATCTCTGCAAACTCTATTTGAAGTGTAAAAAGTTTGTAACTGAAGCACTAGAACATGAAATCTTCCCCAGGTATGTAAAAATAATATAAAATGAATTAGTTTTTCCATAAATATACTTTTTTTTAAAGGATATTAAATAAAATTAGGAATATTTTAGGAATGATTATAGGCATCTTGTTAAATATTTGTTGTATTACATGAATGTTAAATCTGAGAAATTAATGAAAAAAATTTGTTGTATTACATGAATGTTAAATCTAAGAAATTATGGTCTCAAGGGTAGCATTTATTGTTGCTATTAATTATGGACCTATCTTTCATAAATCAGGCAAAGCAGAGCATGCTGTTCTAAATAATTTTACTGCATTTAAAATTGCTGAAACAATAAAACAGAATGGGATTGTGAAGTTGGAAACTCACTTCAGAAAAGCATGAGTAACCACACATGGTATTTGTCTCCTAAATGTTGTCGTACTATTGTTAGGTGATCCTCATATGAAAGCAGATGCTAAGCGTTTAATCATTGAGAAACTTTCAAAATTTCCAGTTCCTGGGTTATCAGAGATTTCTGTAGAAGCTGTTATAGTTACCAGTGATAGTCGATTAGAGGATTTAATTACGAGTTTAAGAAGAGTTTGCTTTTTTTTATACTTACAGGTTACGCCAAATCTGTTCGAGAATGGCATACTTCAAGTGATTTATTAACGCTAGATTTATACACACATTTCACTCAGTTAGTTGGCAATGTTAGTGTGACCAACGACTGCGCAGAAAGAAATATTAGTTTAATTAAAAACTTTGTTCACAGTTCCCACAATGAGGATCAGAGACAGAACATTCTTTTGTTAGTCAGGGAGCATAGAAAGCTTTTAACAAAAGATATGTCGCTTAAGGAACTGGTAAAGCTAAAACCTAGAGTTGAAAAATTATTGTAAAATAATAGCTAACTGTATGAAGCTATAAACAGTGTCTTTTTTCTTGTAAGATCAAACAAAAGTTTAGTTATAAACATATTTTAAAAAAATATCTACATTAAATTCTCTAAAAAAATATGACATTAAATTCAGCCAATCCTCAATATTTGAAAAATTACATGTAGCACTTCCAACAAACAAAAGTGATATTTTGTATTTAGACTAACTGAATGTTGTAGAACAGGATAAGCAACTGCGGTTATTGATGTTCGAAAAAATTTATTTTTTCACCCTACTTTGTGTCACCCTAATATACATATAGTGCTTTCAAAAAAAAAAAATTTTAAAGCAAAAAAAGTGTTTTTCGGTTTTTCACCTGTCTTTCCTTCAATTTATGTGGGGTTCCGCACTTTTGGATTCCCAATTTTCCACACTTTTAGATTTTTCCCATTGCTTTTAATAAGTCAGAAGTTGTTTGTTGTGCAAAATTGCTGTCATTTGCTTTTGACTAAAAGTGTCATCTTCATCCAATATTATAAAATATCCAATATTTTGGTGGTCTTCCACATTCTTCATTTCTCACATCAAAATCATAATCTTACATGTTACTTTTGATGAGCATGATCACCATTTTACTTTTGATCACAAACAAGTATTCGAAACGACTCTGCAATACTTTTCTTTAAATGAAAACAAAAAATTAATGCTTTCTGCAAATTATCACTTTCCAGTATAAAGTTTAATATTTTTAACATGATAAAAAATTATGTTGTTTGTTTAATGGTTTGATGTATATTAAATGTCTGACAGCTTAAACCAACCAAACAAATGGGCTCCTTCACAACAAATGCTCCTTATCAACACATTTGTATTTTAATGGTTACTCCATTCAAGTGCACCTGGTACTAGTTTAGAAGTTATTTTTTGTTGCAGTAATTTTTTATATCACAGTTTTTTTTACTGATGTTTTTTGCAATTATGTTCAATAATGTTTTTATATACAGTTTTATGTTTTTGTATAGCATGGATGCTTTGATGCTTGGATGCTTTTTCTTGCAACAAAATTTGTATGTGTTTTAATGTATTATTTTTGAAAGCACTGTATACATATACACAGTGTTGTACCATGCATTAGTTTAGATAGTACCTTTTATGTAAATTAAATTGCAAAGAATGAATTAAAATTATTGATTTGCATTATTTTTTAACTCCTAATTTTTCATTTAAAAAATAGTTAATAGCTATTCCAGTCCTTTTTGTGTTGTGTTAATCTAGAGTCTCTTCTGTATTTATTTTATGTGAGATTTAATGGTTTGCATATATTTTTAGGAAGTAATATAATTATACTTTTTTTTTTTGAAATTATTTTTCTGTTTCAAAAGCTATTGATGATTGAAAACACAACTTTACCAACATGTAGTGCAATCAATAAAGATAGTTTAATATGCTTTTTCTGAAGGATTTCTATTTTTGTAAAGCTTGTCATAAACTTCTTGCTATGTAGCTATATTTTCGTTTTGCAACTTGCCAGATTTAAATTTATTAGCAACAACTTAGTTTCTTTTTTCTGGGCAATAAAAAATTATAGTTAAACAAAGAATACAGCTTTTCCACCAAATTTTATTTTTTGTTTCTATTAAAATATTTTTTTTCATTTACTGTGCAATCAAATTTTTTTTTACTATTTCTTACTAAACTTGAAAAAAAAAATAAAAATAGTGTTTTCGGTTTTAAGATTTTATGGCACTTAAATTTCAGGCAAAAATTTTATAGCACTAGTTATATTTTTATAGCTTAATGATTGTGTTATTTTTATTTGGTTATCCGTTTTATAAAAGGTCATATATAAAGACATTCTACAACATAAAAATTAATTGCAAAAGTGGAAATCCAAACATAATGTTTATTACTCTAATTTAAGTTATTTGAAAGAATTTTTTTGTATTGATGTCATTTATAACTACAAAAGTGCATTAATCAGACCTGTATTTTTTTTTTTTTTTAATATCAAAGATTACTTACCTTCAAGAAAAAAATGGCATTTAGAATTTTAGAGGTCTTTGCTATAATCTACATAAATAATTTGTTTTGGAAAGTTTAATTAACATAAAACTTATTTTTTATAGACTATTTAAAATATATTCCTTTTAACATTTTTTTGTTAGTAGTTCACTGCCTTTTAAAAATCTGGCGGCAAGGGAAGGGCTATTGCTCTTGACATATCAAAGACTATTGCTTTTGACATACCAAAGGCTTTCGATAAAGTCTGGTATGCTGGTCCTTTTGCCATATACTGCATATGAAAAGTTTTTGAAATTATAAAATCATTCTTTTCTTAAAAATACTTAAAGATGCTAGAATTGAAGCATTTTATAAAAAAAATACACATAGGAGAAGCTTAAATGATAAAATTAAAACAATTGATGTACAAAAAAGTTTGAAAAAGTTATTGCGGTTAAAATTGTGCGCATAATTGAAGACAGAAAATTGACGACAAAATATATTTTGTTATAAGAACATAGATAAACCTGTTAATGATCAATTTAAATATATTAGACTAGAAAAATTTACATCCAATTTTCTTGTGTGGCAAGCAATTTGCAATCCTTATGTTTCGTCATTAATAAGGCTTTGACTGCCGATCTCTGCATCAAAGAATGTCTTCAAAAAAACCATTTATAAAAAAACACTACTGATGTTTCTTTAGGCTTATTATTATTTAAATGTTTATTTAATGCTTTTCACTATTTTAAAAAGGTTCTACAGTAGTGCAAAAATAATAATGTGACAATAATTCCTAAAGATGTGAATCCTCCAAATCATCCAGAAGAGTGCAAATTTAAAGTTTTTTGGGCAATAGTTAAAAGAGTTCTTTGTAAAACTGGATTTCCCAAAAAAGTCAGTTAATGCAACCAATAAAGTGAAAGAAGAAAAAATCAGTGAAATATTGCATCAACAAACTCAAAAGTTTAATTCCTTGTAAAGCAACCCATCAAGCCCTTTAAATGTTACCATCAAGCCTCTTAAATAAGTTAAGTTAAATAAGTTAAAACCCTAATTATTGTACATATAGTATAAAAAAAGTTTCAAATAAAAAGCTTTTATGGTTCTAGAGAAATCTCAATTTAAAGTTGACTAGACTTTTCTATATTCGTTCAATTAACACATTTTATGTAAATTCCAAGTGAAAGAGAAGCAAGT
The DNA here is from genome assembly GCF_022113875.1 of Hydra vulgaris. Classification (NCBI taxonomy): domain Eukaryota; kingdom Metazoa; phylum Cnidaria; class Hydrozoa; order Anthoathecata; family Hydridae; genus Hydra; species Hydra vulgaris. Next base: position 26,850,701 of record NC_061165.1, read on the forward strand.
AGCATTGCATTAGTCAAATGACACGTATCTGTAAAGTGGTTAGAGAATAAAGTGGTTAGCAATAAAAATGGTGGTTTCTTGTTTCTAGAATTTTTAAACAAGTAGCATAACATTCTTCTTATTTAAAATTTGTACAATGTAATATAATTACATCATTTGAAATGTATAAAAAATTTATTCCTTAAATATTTTGTCTGGGCCAATCATAACTTTTCTATGACTGAATTAAAAGGAATTGTTAGTGATTGTAAACTTGCTACAAGTCTTTTTACAGGGCCTCCAACACCATCACAAGCACTTTTACAGATTCAAGATACATGATTTTATTTATAGTGACACGTATTTGATACGCTTTTATAACTTTTGTATTGGAAGTCATCACTGAAATGAGTTTTTGAAGATAAATATGTATCTTTTTATATTCTTTGACTAAATATTTTTAATACTTTATGAATGAAAAAATTAACTTAAATTGTACTGTGTTGCAAATTATCTGAGATGAAACAGATACTTTTACATTTTATTTCATTATTTTCCATAAAATAAAAAAAGATACAATGTTTCTTCACCATTGTTCGAATAAAAGCATTGTATTTCATCTGGAAATAAAAAACTATAATTTTCAGTAAATTTTGGTAATATTAAAGTATAATTAAATGTTAATGTAATTTTTAAATGCTGCTAGGACTTGCTGCTTGTAGCTTGGAATACCTTTTGAACCTCTTGAACTTGCTGCTTGTAGCTTGGTTTTGGAAGTATGCTGCTTGATTTTTAGCCAAATAGTGATTGTTAATTTACTTTTAATAAAAAAGCTCATCAACTTATTTGTTAACAAGCTTTCTCAATAAGATCATCCATTGGAAGAGTTACTCAAATTATATCATGATTTTAGCTTTTTACCACTGATTTTTTCGATGCTGTATTTATTAAAAATCTAGTGAGAACTGTGCAGTCTTGAATTTGTTCAGTCAGGTTATAACATTTTTTTAAAATACTTCGCACTTTTTATCACTTATTTTTTATCAATGAAAGCTGTTGTTCTAACTCTCAGGTGTCAATGGAATTAAACTAGTTTAAATAACTTAAACTGAAAATAAATTAATGATTTATAATTAATTAATGTTTCTAGAATTCCGTTATTATCTAATAAAAATATTTAATTTCAAGTTTTGAAGTGTAAATTCAGGTTTCCATGTGTTTTGACCTAGACTAAATAAATATAAAATAAATACAAAGTATACTTAATACTTTTTGATTTTATAAACTTAATAGTATAGCCTTCAGGGATGTGGAGTCCAAAAAAACTCTAACTTTAAATTTCTAATTTTTCTAGGACTCTGGTGTCTAGGAGCTCTAAAAGTGTTGAGTGGCTTATGATCTGCAACAAATAAAAAATTCATGAGGTTTTATGACTTGGAACCTTTTTTTTATACCCTGGAGTCCCAGAGTTCTTGTCACCATTATACATGAGGATTCCAGGTTCAAAATTTGATTTTTCATCTAACCTAAGTTTCAGTTAAACCATCAACCACCAAAGAAAAAACTCCATCAAATGTATATGCTAGCAGATGCAGTAAGATAAAGTTTTCTGGTAAGCAGATGTAACCATAATAATCTAATTGATTTTCATACAAGCAAGTAAGAGTAGGTTTATTACAAGAAGAAGTTATTTGAAAGTTAAACAAGGAATCAACATGCTTGGTTTTTAGTATCAGGATGGTTCCAGATTTTAGATGTCCATATTGCAGGATTTTAAATGTCCATATTTTAGATGTCCAAAAGGCCAGTATAAAAGAATAACAAGTAATGGTGTTATTCTTTTATACTGGCCTTTTCCTTTGATTTTCAGATTGTTTAATAAGACCTAATAGATAAAATAAGTTGACCTGATGGAGGTTAAAAGAATTTTTGTTTTTAAAAAGAAATTAAAAAAAAAAGAAATAGGTTAAAATTAAAATATAGCAAAAATGTTTGCTGAAAAATATAATCTTTTTTTACTAAAAAGCAGAAAATAAACTTTTTAATTTAACAGTTCATTAAAATAAAGATTGACAAGTCTGTTTTGAAATAAATCTGGAGCAGATCTGTCAGTCTTTAATTTACTGAACTAATAAATTTAAATTAAAAAGTTTATTTTCCGCTTTATAGTACAAATAAGATTATATTTTTTAGTAAATGTTTTTGCTATATTTTATTTTCTACTTTTTAATTTTTACAATGAGTTAACAATGTGAATTATTGTTATGTTGCAATATTATTGTTAAACAGTATTCAGACGACAAGAAATAAAACTAGTTGTGATTAATTTTCCTTGTAGCAAGCAATATTGCAACATTGGTGCAATATTGGTACAATGTTTATCTCAATGTTGGCTAAAAGTTGTTAAAAATGTTGCGCTAATATAGAATGTCCACATTTTGATATATGGTTTCTGGGTTTACTCATTGTTTCGATTGAGGTAGTGTTTCTTTTAGAGTAGACTACTTTTTAATATAATTTTTTTATTCATTTATTGAACTCACTGAATTACACTCTGTCATGACTTCTTAACTCTCTTTTTATAATCGAGAAGTCATGGTCACAGTGCAAAAAGTTGTACCCTCAGATATGGAAAAACTGGTTTACCTTTTTAATCCACTTATTGTTAGTAAGTGCCATAAAAAGTTTGGAAAAGCAATGGTTTTTATTTTGCCCTTCACAATTATCGGCATACTCTTGAGGAATGGTAGACATGCAATTTAAAAAAAAGGAGCAAGTTTCATTTGGAGGCTTTCTAACCTGCCCCTCCTGATAAAAGTAGAGTATTAAAACGTCTCTCTTTACATCATGAATAGAAAATACACTCACAGTTAACTGCCTTAGGTAAAATAGCTCTTGCACAGGTATTTTAGGCAGTGATTTTTTTAAAATGTGGATGCATAAAATCTACTGCTAGGGACAAAACATTGGTAAAAAATTTTTGCGCATCTGTTATATACTGCCAATTCAGCTACTGCTGCTCGCTTAGCGACATCATTAAAGTGATTTTATCTTTAGTTTTAACTCTTTGCATGTGCAACAGTTGTCTTCTTGCTGTTGCCTAAAATGTAAATGAAAGTACTTATTATAGTAGTTACTGGTGTAACTAGTACTTATTATGTAGGACTGGTAACTTATTATGTAGGACTGATAACTGAACTTTCCCCCTTGCTGTGTCTTGAACCAGGCCTCTTCTTCATAATATCTGTAACGTCAATCAAGCCATGCAAAAAGAAATCCTGCTCATCTTTTGTATTGAACTGGCTGTAGAACTTCATAAATGCATCATTAAGGTTGTCTTTGCCAATAAATTCAAAACACTTTCTTGAACAACTGAAAAATGAAATGTTGTTATTTTACTTTATAAAAAAAAGTTATAGGCTAGGCTTAATTAATAAGGTTAACATACCTAGTTAATAAAGTTAACAACCTAGTTAATAACCTTAACAACTTAGTTAATAAAGTTAACATAATAGGGTATTAATTTACAATAAATGATTGTAGACTACCCTGAATATGTCATTCTATTGGCCTACAAATATTTACAACCTTAACAAGCAATCACCAACCTAGATCTATATGTCAACTTTAGATTATAGAGCCAAAATCTGACTAATTATAGATGAATTGTTACAATTTTGCATAACTTATTATTAAATTAAGAAATATTTGTGTACCATCTCTGCATGGATCTCAGATAGACATAACATCAACTTTTTATTCCCCTGTTTCATGTCACACTAAAAAGCCCCAAACAAGATTAAGGTTTCTTAATCTTGTTTCTTTTTGAAACCATCTGGATTTCTCTTCTTTTTTTTGAAACCATCTGGATTTCTCTTCTTTTTTTTGAAACCATCTGGATTTCTCTTCTTTTTTTTGAAACCATCTGGATTTCTCTTCTTTTTTTTGAAACCATCTGGATTTCTCTTCTTTTTTTTGAAACCATCTGGATTTCTCTTCTTTTTTTTGAAACCATCTGGATTTCTCTTCTTTTTTTTGAAACCATCTGGATTTCTCTTCTTTTTTTTAGAACTTGTATGATCAGATTCACTATTCACTATCAACCACTTAATTAATCAGTTAATTAACTTTAATCACTATTAAAATGATCACACATAATAAGTCAGCTTTATTGACCATACTGTTGTACAATCACAACAAGAAAGCCAGATTATGTTTGGTTTTCATAATAATATAATACCAATTCATAATAATATAAAACCATATGTTGGTATTATATTATTATGATTGCGATAAAAATTTTTTTATCACAATCAATGAAAAAACATTAAAATTAAAAAAAAGACTACTTTTGAGGAGAAACTGAACATACAACCCTGTTAGCAGGGCCTCAAAATTAGACATCCATTACATCCACAGGATTACTCTACTATATAAATGAGGAAAAAAGATAAAAGGATTTAAACATTTAAATTATTTAATTTTTTGATAAACTTACAAATAATGACCTTGTAGAAATGAAACATTATAATTTACAAAAAAAATATCCCTGAGGAGGACTTGAATCCCCAACACTATCACCTGTACCTCAAAAGAAGACATTTATTACATTCACAGCACTACGCAAATGTAATAATAATGTAACAAAAAATTTTTTTTAGATAAGTTACTTGATAAAAAGTTTTGGTCAAGCGAATGAAAAGATTACAAAAGCATAAAAGAATATATAAAATCAAATAAGTTAAAAATAAACTACTATATTATAAAAACATAATCAAACATTAAATAAAAAAAACTTAGTTGTTGGTTATGCTTTTTATATAGATAGCCAAATACTAGTTGCAGTGGTTATAATAAAATTTACTTTTTTGTTAACCAAAACATATTTTAAGAACCAATAGTATTATATTAATTCATAAATACATTTATTTTACATTTGAAATAAATTTTTATATTATTGTTTTATATTAGGTGTAAATGCATTAAATGGCTATTATTTAATTATGTTACGCTTAAATACATTGAATGGCTATAAGAAAATACAAAATTAAATATGCATAAATTGAATGAGTGTTGGGACAGTGTTTAGTTACATAATCTGAAAATTGGCTAGTAAACTATTATATTATCAATTACTAATGAGATGATGGCTTCCAAAAAAGTCTACATTGTGTCAATTTGCAGTTGCATGGTCCCTAGTGCAGTTTGTTCTCTAAAATTCTTGCCTCGGTTCTTATGTTCATTCATTTTTTTCCTTCCTAATTTATGAATGTAATTTATGCATACTCTCTAATGTAAATACCACATGAGAATGTAGCTTTGCAGACACGTGAAACCAAAAAACAGGAGGTATTAGAGTCACTAATTGATTAATGGTATAAAAAAGCAGTTGCAAAGAGAAGGAACTTGTAGAGAAGCATATTAAGGGGAGTACTATCATGGATAAGGTAGTATTTGAAGTATTTTTTTCTTGCATTCAGGCTTCTACTGTTGCACCACTTTTTATAAAAATAATATAAAATGCTCACAGTTAATGCACACATACATTTCTGTTTTATTTTACTTCTAATATACTTGGTTTCTTTTGCTAAAAATGGTTTATTTTAGGTTAGGTTTTTTATAGCATTTAAAAATTGTTTATTTTAGGTTAGGTTTTTTATAGCATTTAAAAATGGTTTATTTTAGGTTAGGTTTTTTATAGCATTTAAAAATGGTTTATTTTAGGTTAGGTTTTTTATAGCATTTAAAAATGGTTTATTTTAGGTTAGGTTTTTATAGCATTTAAAAAATGTATTTTTATCATACAGGTATTTTAATTCTAAATTATCTTGAATACTTTATTTTAATATTTTAATTAATATGTAATAATAACTAATATTTTAAATAATTTTTTAATATTTATTTTTAAAATATATTATATATACAAAGTTTATATACAAAGAAAAAATTATTTATAAAAATATTTATATATATGCAAAATATGTTTGGATTTTATTTTAAATTTAATACAATTTTAAATAAGTTTTATAAACTTTCATTAGTTTTCATTATTAAAACATTTTTAAAGATTTTTTATTACTTTTATATTTATCATTTGCATTTAGGCAAAGAATTCAATTCAAATCTTCCACCTCCTCCGCCATTACCACCACCACCAACAATTGAAGTAATAAAAAAGAAAGTTATAAGTAACATTCAGCCCACAGAAAATGTTTGTGTTGCAAAAACTTTAACAGTGGAAAATAGTTTTAAAGGTCAAAAAAACATAACCACAGACAATTTACATGTAAGAGAAAAACCTGAAATAGAAAATACTTTTTGTGAAAGTGAACCAGTTAATTTGGATTGTAAATTATTGTCTAACAATGATCGCTACAAGCCATCTTCCTTACTTTCACAAATTTTAAACAGTAGAGGTGTCAGTTCATCTTTGTTTTTAGATAGATTATATCATGGTGAGAGCAATATAGATAATTTTAATGATGTAAGTCAAGACCGGACTTATAATTTACATCCTGATTTTAATTTTTTTGAAACCAATAATATTTCTGCAAAAAAACAAAAAAAAAATGAACAAAAAGACAGTATAGAAACTATGTGTAACTCTGATATTGACTCATTAAATTATAAAAAAGAAAATTCTTTATTGCAATCAGTATATAGAAAAAATGATTCACTAGATAGATATTCTGCAAATGATATTTATTCAAATAGTACTTTACCGCTAATGACACATCCATATATTCCGCCTCAATCATTAAATTCTTCTATAAATGCTGTTCCTTTTATACCTGAACCCAGTAACTCTCAAATATTAAATACATTTCTCCCATCCACCGATATATCAAAAACAATAAATACATCAACAGATAAATCATTAAACCAGCATGCAAGTATGCAAAATAATTTAGACCCACTTCAGAGGCAACCGGAAGAAAATTATAATTTTCAACTTTATTCCCCTCAAAGTCTATATACTGATGTTATTATACCACCACCAGATCTTCAACCTGTTATTGACCGTCTTGCATTATATGTAGTAAAAAATGGTGATGAGTTTGAAGAAGGAATTAAACTCAAAGAAGACCCTCGATTTGATTTTTTAAATAGCTGGAATATGTATAATAAATACTATACTCAACAAAAGTTTTTAATGAAAGTTGAAATTCAAAAACAAAAAGAAGAAGGTAAATGATTATTTTGATATTATTGCTTTTATTATGAGTTAGTTATATATTATTATTTTTTCAATTATGTTTGTTTTGATATATATATTTTTTTTTTTTTTGTTTTTTCGTTTTTTAAATGAAAAGTTTTAAAAATCAGCTCTAAAACTACTTATGCATTTTTAAATAAAACTTTAAAGCATTTCATAATTTTACATAAAAGTTTAAACCATTTCACAATTTTACATAAAAGTTTAAACCATTTCACAATTTTGCATAAAACTTTAAACCATTTTACAATTTTAGATAAAACTTTAAACCATTTCATATTTTTACATAAAACTTTAAACCGTTTCATATTTTTACATAAAACTTTGGCATATAAATTTGCCAAATATTCAGCAGTGAACGCCTGATAAAAACATTAAGTGTATTAGAATAGAGGAGAATTATTTTTGAACAAAGCTTATTTTGACAGTTGTCAAGACAAAAATATTTTAAAACCATTTCATATTTTTACATAAAACTATAAACCATTTTATATTTTTACATAAAACTTTAAACCATTTTATATTTTTACATAAAACTTTAAACCATTTTACATTTTTACATAAAACTTTAAACCATTTTACATTTTTACATAAAACTTTAAACCATTTCATATTTTTGTGTAGTTGTAATCAGGAGAAGCTATAAGAGTTTTTTAGTTTTAGTTAATGTGCATATAAATATCTACATTTTTGTTTTAAAAACCTTTGGCAAATTATCAAAGTATCAACAACAAAAAAGCTAACTAAAAAATTTTTATATAATGACACTTAGATATTGCCTTTTTGTTTAGATGAAGAACGAAAAAGGAATATGAAGGTTAGTTTTGGCTTAAAAACAAAATCAAAAGCAGTATCTAAAAAAGCTTCTAAAGTTCAGGCAACTGCAATTTTTAATCAAAATGAAGAAGAAGAAGAGGAACCAGTAAAAACTGATGGCTTTAAACCTAACAAAGGTATTTTACTAATAATAAAAATTAAATTTTGATAAAACTTTTAAAATGAGATTTAAAAAAACAACAACCTTAAACCAATAAAAGAATAAAAAACATAAAATCTGTAAATAAAAATTGCAAAACTCTTGATTATTTAGTTTATTCTTTTATATACATTTTTTACTCAAATCTTAAAATTAAATTGCAAATATTGTTTCTCAAACCACCTTTTAATGTCTCGTGTTAAAACCCACTTTTCAACAAAATGAAATTACAAATATTATTTTACAACTCACCTTTCACTAAAATTTTCATAGCTAAAGCCACATTTATATATAAATATATATATGTGTGTGTGTGTACAGGCCTTGACAGTTAAGCGAGAGTTTTAGCTCTTGCGCTCTTATATATATAAATATATGTATACAGTATTGAACAAAATATTTGCAACGAACATCGAACAATGCTAAAAAGCGTTCCTAATTTTACATGTCTTAAAAACGAAACGAACTATACTACCGCAGCAAACAGTTCAGGAGTCTAGAGCCATAGCATGCCATAACATGAGCAATCAGCTAACAAGTGACAGCACACAGGTAGAATTTTGTTGACAAGTGCCATTTTGCAGCAGACAAAACAAGTGCAACTTTTTTGGTTTGTTTCATTTTCTTAAGTTTAGTTCGTGTCAACGTCACGGAAGTTTTTTAATAATTAAAGAAAGTATCCAGAAGTTTCCAAAAACATTAAGAAGCTTGGAGAAGTTTCCAGAAGAAGCATCTGGAAGCATCCAGAAGTATCCAGAAACATTCAGAAGCATCCAGACGCATCCAGAAGCATTGAAAAAAAGCATCTAGAAGCTTTCAGAACAGGTTTTCACAGGTTCATTTTACTATATAAGAGACATGTAAACTGACATGTAATTCAGTGAAAAATGGCTCCCGACAGTCTTGGATTGGAACTAAGAAAGAAAATTATTAGCGATTACATAAGTGGAATGTCACAAAAATGTATTTGTGATAAATATCGCGTGAAAAATGGACCGTATCAAGACTATGTTCCAAATATCGTTCTACGGGGAAATTGGCAGCAGATAACAAAGGTGGAAGACTGCATTCCACCACTTCTAGAGAAGATTCTATGATCGTCAGATCCGTCAAGCAGGATCCCTGGATATTATCAGTCGAAATACAAAAGCAATTAGAGCTGCCTGTATCGGACCGAACAATCAGACAACGTGCTGCTAAAGCCGGATTGTTTTCTCGATGCCCTGCAAAGAAACCACTGATTTCACTAAAGAACCAGAAGAAAAGACTCCTGTTTGCTACATCTCATATTAACTATAACGTGCAGAAATGGCGAACTGTCCTGTTCAGTGCTGAATCGAAGTTGGGAGCAATGGCATTTGCTGTATACGTCGACTGGCCAGAAAATGCCTCGATTTACATTACTACCATAAGACCGTGAAGCATGGTGGAGTCAATGTAATGGTCTGGGGTTGTTTTTCTGCTAACGGTTAAGGTCCAATACATCCAATCAATGGAATAATGGACCGTTTCATGTATAAAAATATCCTGAAAGATGTTATGTTACCTCATGCTGAATGGAATATGCCAATAAAATGGGTTTTTCAGCAAGACAACGATTCGAAGCACACTGCAATAGTAGTCAAGCAGTGGTTTCAAGACAACCACCTATTGGTGATGGATTGGCCGCCTCAATCTCCGGATCTCAACCCTAAGGCCTGAGCAGCAATTCCTCAAAGTTTCATTGATCACCTGATCGAATCTATGCCTCGAAGATGCAAGGCTGTGATCGACAACAAAGGATTTGCCACGAAATATTGATAGTGAAATACAGTTTTGGAGTTGCACTTGTTTTGTCCAGAAGGAAATCAACTTTTTTTAATACTTTTGATTAATTTATTAATTTTTGTGGACAAATAATGAACTTTGTGGTTAATAAAATTTGAAGAACGTTGTCTCTAAACAGTTACATGATTATTTCTCTAAATTGAAAAAATGCAGCACTTTTATATAAAAAAACTAAATAAGCACTATTTGGTTGCACTTGTTTAGTCCAATACTGTATATGTATATATATATATATATATATATATATATATATATATATATATATATATATATATATATATATATATATATATATATATATATATATATATATATATATATATATGTATGTATATATATATATATATATATATATATATATATATATATATATATATATATATATATATATATATATATATATATATATATATATACACACACACAGGTACGCACATATATACACAAGCACACACATCAAAGTTGACAGAGAGTTACAAATAAAATTAGAAAATAAATAATTAGCCTTCTAAACCTTGTAAGTGAATTTAATAAGTTTAAAAATCTATTACTTCTCTGCTCTTTAAAATCATTAAACTCTCTTTTTGTAGAAAACACTAATGCATTGACATTAATTACATATAATTTTTATATATATAATATATATAAATTAATATTTATATCCTTAGAATAGATTTACTTAATTGCTGCTCTGCATTATTTATTTTGTGATCGAACAATTTTATTAATTTAATGTTTGAAGCATTTTGTTCAGTCATGATATATCAAAGAAAGTTTTCTTTGATATTTTATGACTAGCATTTTTTGTTTTTTAATGGTGATGTTTTTTATATTGTTTTGGGAGTAAGCTGATTTAAAAAAATTCATGTTTCCTAGTTATAGAGTTGAGAGAGGGTTGTACAAATAAATACTCGACTGTAGTGGCCTTCATGGACTTTGGCACGTGAATTAACAAAAGAAAAAATATTTAATATATATATATATATATATATATATATATATATATATATATATATATATAATATATACATACATATATATATATATATATATATATATATATATATATATATATATATATATATATATATATATATATATATATATATATATACACACATATATGTATGTATGCTTTTAGATAAAGAGAATGAGATGAGACGAAAACAGGAGACACATGATTGCAGTAGTAGTAGTCTAAACTCACATCGAACTAGTAAATCAACTCCACAACAAATTGCTCAAGCAAAGCGTTTTACACAAGCAGCTAACTTAAGAGGTTTTTACAGTTTAATATTTTGTTTAGTTTTTATAAATGTTATTAAAAAATGTTTAAGCTTTTATAAAATAAGATTTTCTGTTGATTGGTTTTTCTTTAAAAAAAAAGATTTTTATTTACTAAAGCTTATAACTATAGCATGATTGGTAACAAATAATATTGTGCAAATTATATAGAGGAGACTAAGAAAACTGAGGACACAAAAAGAAAGCACTTTAAAATCTTATACCCTGTTAAAATTGACCCATAGGATTTTTAAATTATTTGGTAAACCAATTGTACGATTTTTTGTTTTTTAAAATTTTTGTAATTTTTAAAGCAAGTTTATTTCCTTTTCAAATATTACAGTGTAGTTTTTGAAAATCCTGTTTGTACATAATGAAAATATATTTGCAAATATAATTTCATTATGTAAAAAAAAGCCTGGAGTTTTTCTAAAAATAAAATCAAAAAGTTTGCCTAAAAAGTTTCAATTTAGCAAGCCATCTGTTTGTGTGGTTTCAAAACTCAGCCATTTTTCACAAACCAAAACATGAACTCCAAAACTGTTTATGTGAAAAAATGTTTAAAAAAGTGACATTTGCTAATTATTTGAAAGCATGATAATTCACTCATCTTTTGGCCTGATCTTTCAATTTACCATTACTCAAAAAGTGTAATGGAAAGGCATCAAAAATTGTGTTGACATTGTCCCAAAATAAATTATTCCAACAAACATGTTACAACCTCATCCAATTGAAAAATTATGGGCAAACATGTAACATAAGCTTTGTAAGAAGGGCAAAATTGTGGAGGATATCAATCAATTTGTTCAATTTGGGGGTGTAGAATTATAAAATTTTACGAAAACTGTTGTCCAAATGCTTATGCAAGGTGTTCCCACTAAATTGAAAAAGTATTCTCATCAGCTTGAAGATATGAATTTCTAAAAACTTTACTTTTTTTAAAGATATATTTGATTTTTCAAAATTGATTAAGTGTCTTGAAATATTTCAAAATCTCCATGGATTATTATCATATCAAAAGAAAAAAAAAATTAGAGAAATATATCTGAGGTAAAAAACAAAAATAAAGTTACTTAAATAAAAATCAACGATAAATTGAACAGACAACAAATTAAAACATTTGACAAATTAAAAGATATAAGAACAAATTAAAACAACTGAAAACAAACATTTGAAAAAAAAAATTTTAGTTGATTAAAAAAAACTATGAAAAATGAAGATTTTCGATTCTTTATCCAAATCTGCTTTACATGCAATATGCAGAAAAAGTTAATCAAAACAAAATAACACAGATAAAAATATATTAAAAATCCTAGTGTGTATGCACCGTGGTGTGAAAATATTAGAATTGACACAATAAATTCATGCAAGTTATTAGTTTTTTTCAAAATATTAGAAAGAAATCACTGTTCAGGGGCTCTTCTAGGAAAAAAAATGGGCGGCGGTATCCCTCCGTCCCAATGAAATTTAGAATAATATTTGTCCTAAAATTTATTTAAAAAAAGAATAGCTCATGCTGTTTCATTTAAAATCTTAGAAATATACCACTGTCAGTACTTAACAAAACCTTCTCTTGCTTTAGCAAGTGCTTCAACTCTCTTGGGCATTCTGAAAATCAATTTTTGGCACATTTCTTGCATTTCTAAGTTATGTACCCAGGATGTCTGTTCATGATAGTACATCTATCAGCCCCACTCTTGCTAGTGGCTTTCTGATTTCGTTTCTGCGCTTAACAATCATCTACTAATTTGCAATATTCTCATTGATTGAAAGTAATGCGGTAGTGGTGTAGTGGTAGAGCGCTCGCTTCATAAACGAGTGGTTCCGAGTTCGATTCCCACCACGTCCCTGGTAGTACCGCGCTCAACTCGTTTCTCCGCGCAGCGGCCTTGTTCGTCAAGGTTCGTGTTTCGGAGTTATAGAGTTGAGAGAGGGTTATAGCCACAAAATAAGTAGCCTCCTCGTCTGTAGTGGCCTTCTCGGCCTTGAGGAGGTGAAGTAAAATAAAAAAAAATTAAAAAAAAAAAGTTGTCGGTCATTTGAATATTGAATATTTTCAACACTTAGGTGTCTCGTTGTGCATTTCGCTTTATACAGCTATCCAACACCATGGATTGAAATCATAGATCATCACCGAATGATCATCACAATCATAGATCATCACTGAATGATCATCACAATCATAGATCATCACTGAATGATCATCACAATCATAGATCATCACTGAATGATCATCACAATCATAGATCATCACTGAATGATCATCACAATCATAGATCATCACTGAATGATCATCACAATCATAGATCATCACTGAATGATCATCACAATTATAGATCATCACTGAATGATCATCACAGTCATAGATCATCACTGAATGATCATCACAATCATAGATCATCACTGAATGATCATCACAATCATAGAAAATCACCACTGATGTCAAATGCTTCATAGTTTTCTTGAGGCAGTCAGGAAAATATTCCCCACCAGAGCCATATCAAAAGTAATAGCTCTTGTGATGAAGACTTGAAATGTCTACTCATCACACTAGACAACCTAAAACACAAACATAAAGAAATAAATAAGAAAAAAGTAATAAAATTTGCTCAAAAGGGAAAGAGGAAGGCAACTAGTAGAATGATCGTTTGCACTATATTTAATTGCCGAAGAATAATATAACAATGTATTTATTTTATGAATACATTATTATATTATTCATTATTATTATATTGGGTGGAGGTCAAGAAAAGTTGATGCCAACAATGTTACTTTTTTTATTAAATTAAATTATTAAAAATAAAAGAAATAAAGGATGTTTTCTTTCATTTAAGTTTCTTGATGAGGGTGGGGGGGGGGCTAAGGAAAGAAGCAAGGGAAGGGGGCTCTAGAAATTTGACAAATTGTTAACAAGGATAAGGGGGAAAGATCACCAAAAAATTGTTGACATAATTGATAAACAGCCACTAGGTTAATTTCGAAGATTCAATTTTGTTAGTCTGTAATAGGTATTTACAATCTTGTTGTATTGTTATTCATATTGCTATGTTGTTCATTGCTTCAATAGTACTAGTTAAACTTTATCGCTTCTAAAGTACAGCAGTTGAAAAATCATTTAGAAGACGATCTTTACATTTGAAAATCAAATGTGTGATGCAGAACAATCTATGACTCAAAATCAAAGACAAAAATTTAATCAAAGTTACTGAACGGAGTTAATGAATCAACATGACTAAACATTCTATATGTTAAGTAAGGTTGGTTCAGTAACCTGTTGTTTAAAAAATATTTTAAACAGTAATGGTTTTTTTAGATTTTTATATAGTTATTTGCTGGTGGAATATTTTGAAAGATTTAGTTTGAAGAATTACAGTAGTTGCATGAAAAAGTTCATTAACAATCTTGTTATAATTAAACTTACAAAAAAAGATAAATTTGTCAATAATTTAAAAAAAGAAGAGGATTTGGAAGCAGTTTCACTGTTACTTTGATTCATTTTAATCCCATTTCCTATATGAGTTGTTGAAAGCAAGGGCGGTGTAAGTCAATGTGGTCAATTTCAGTTCTGATTTGACTTAGGCCACTCTTGCCAAAGCAAAAAACAGCTGTTCAGTAAGCACAATCAAGTACATGCTGCGATCTAGGGGTGAAAATGATAAATATGACTTACACCTCTTTTACCAATAATTGCTTGAGTAATAAACTATTCGGATGTTGACTTCACAATTTTTCTTGACTTACACCACCCTTGCTCTCAACGACTCATATAGCATGAATAACAGGTACAAATTTATCAACAAAAAAAAACAACATCAAGACCTATCAGCTTTTGAATCCATCTTGTACTTTTTTTTTTTTTTTTTATTGTTAAGTTTTTATTAATTTTTTCTGATTTGGATTTAAATATTTTTTGAGACACTTACTATGTTTAGGAGTTTAAAAAATAAGAAATATCTTTTACTTGACCAAGAAGATTTTTTAACACGATAATTTAAAAGGTATATAAAGTTACCTTTAACATTTTGTGTAGAAGATTCACAAAGCATAGACCTTTCATGCAAAACACAACCTTTCTTATGTTTTTTTAAATCATGAACAGCGTTACCCCACTCTTGATGAGGCTTAAAAAATAAATTTAATATTCTAGACTTATTTGGAATACTAGCATCTAACAAAGTGCAAGAAAGGCAGTAAGCTCCATCTTCTTTGCTAGAATAAGCTTACCAAGAAAACTGGCTAAGCCATTCAATTGAACTTTTCATATTAGTATGATCATTGGGGCTTAATGATAAGACTAAATTTGTCTTCTTCTAGCCCCGGTCATGTAATTATTTTTTTTTTTATAAGTTACGACTGTAAATTTTTTTTTTATCGGCAAAAGTGTAAATAAATTTAAAAAAAAAAAAATTTCATAAAATATGATCTTTTCATATAGAAGATATTGGAAAAACAAATATAGAATTAGGGCAGATTACTTTGTTTATCATATCTAGCAAAAATGCATAGTCTTTAAAAGTCTACCACTAGCAAGATGCATTGAAACATTATTGAAAGAATTTGAGTCTTTATATAAAAGAATATTTATGAGTTGGAATGATTCAAATATTTAAGAATCTACAGAAGAAGAAAAAAAATTTTTTTAATATTTTAGAATCTGCAGAAGGTTCAAAAGGTAAAGTTGTTAAAAACATTTGTTTCAGTTTTAGGACTAATAAAGTGTAAAGGAAAAAAAGTACCATCATTTTTTAACATGCCAAATTATATTTTTATAGCTCTTATTATCACAATTATTATCAAGACTTTTTAATAATTGGTACAGGTGACGAGTAATTAGTATTTTGCATACTGACATAATATCAGTATTACACCATAAAATATTTTGATATTGATTTTTAATAAAACCAAATAGAAAAATAATAGTATTAAAAAGTTTTTAAAATTTTTCTAAACCGAAATCAGAATATATTGATCTAGCTTGGCAGTTGATCAATGCTTCCATTTTAATTACTTTAGAAGTTGTTTTTTAATTTACTGTTGATTAACTAACTTAAATTGATTTGAACATTCAAAAGAAAAAACAGGCTATTAGCACACTAGAAATATTAGAAAAATTATTGCTATCAACCTGTTTAATATAAAGGAAATACCTCACATAGTAGAAAGCTTTTTCAAACAATTCAATCGAAGTTAGAAGCCTCAATACACTAACTATTTTCAGAAACAAATTGTTTAAAAGTGAAGCTGAGCTGTACTTCGACCTTAAATAAAAAAAAGTATACTAAAACAAGCATTATATTAATTTCTAGCTGGAAATATGAAACACCTTTAACTTTAGTAATATCGCTTTATCTTAGAGCATCATAATTTTTACTATTTTCTTGCTTCGGGATAAAACAATCCATTTCAGATTTTTTAAAAGACTATATGGCTGCACTTGATATTTAAAATTAAAAATTTTTATATTTGCGAATATTCGGCAAATACCTAGCCATAATTACATTGGAGACTAAAAAATTCATTTTTGTTTTAAATCTTTAATTTACCAGCAAAGTATGACAAAAATTATGAACTAAAAACGTATATCAGGTGACAAATCAGAATTTTGTAAATTTTAAACAATTTGGAGCAACTGAGGCAATTGTTCTATACTTTCTACAAAATGTATTGGTTATAAAAAACATTATCGTTTTTAAAACATTTTTTTTCGGAAAGTTTGTAGCAACTGTCTCAATTGTTATTTTAATAAATAGTGATTGGTTAAAAACTGTTTTTAACCAATCATTTGTGATTTAGACTACAATTGCAACAAGTTTTCCATCACTTAAATTGATCTACAAATTGATCGAAAATTTTTTTTAAAATGAGCTACAAATTGATCTACAAATTGATCGAAAATTTTTTTTAAAATGAACAAATAAGAGTGGTTAAAGCATAAAATATTTTTTTTAATCAATCACATTTGAATTTAGTGAAAAAATAATTGCATCAGTTGCTCAAAAACACAGGAAATTTTGTCTGAGTAATGAATAAGTAATTATAGAGATCAAATAAAATCGAGTTTACTTTAAAATTTTTTTTTCGAGTTTATATTAAATGTTTAATTTTTGTTGAATAATTTTAATGATTCTAATTTCTACTTTCACTTTTCATTAAGGAAAAAAATAAAAAAGAGATACGGTAAATTTAGCAAAAAATGCATTTAACTGACTTTTAATATTATACTTTTGGTTTAAAAAATGGTATCTTTAGATATAATTTAATTGGTTTAATTTTTTACTTTTGTTTTTATAGTAGTTTACTAATAAACATTTATAGCATAGGTATCATTTCAAGAACATAGTTTTTGGTAGTTGCGGTTTTGTTCACCTGGGTTGATTACATCATTTATTTAATGTGTTTTGTGATGAATTCACAAAACTGATTGGTGATGCAACTATTTTGTAAAATTTGTAAAAACTATTTTGAGTAAATAAAATCAGTGTGAAAAAAGTGATGATCGTGGTAACTATTCAGTTTTTAAAGAAATGAAAATTAATGACAACTTAGGTTTTTGAGTTAGTTTGTCTGCATGGTTTTGCTTTTACTTAAGCAGTTTCACTTGAAATTAAAAAAAAGAATTATTTGGATAAGATTTAGCTGCACAGCCAATTCACTTGGTGTGAACAATTCTGAGAACAATTTTGAAACCAAGCGATGTTAAATTAAGAACATTTGGAATGATTAGACTCAATCCCATTAATTATTAAAATGCTTGCAATGTTCGTTTAGAGAAATCAAAACTTTTTTCAGCAAGTTACAAAATTAGATTTGAAGATAAAAAAACTTATTTCTGTATTTATACATACAATGTAGTTAGGATGATTCCTAATGAGAAAGAAAATAGAAATGGTAAGATTCTTCTTGTAAAGATTTTCTTTTAAGAGAGTATACAAAGCTCTCAAAGTTTCAATTTTACCTTTCATGTTGTTATCAAGTAGATATTTAATTTTAGTAAAAATCAGGCTGAAAAAGCTAGTGAAAAACCTAGTAATATCTTCTAGCTCTGCAAAAAATTTGGAAAAGGTCTTGTGATTTTTGAGTAAGCAAGATTATCAGCAGTTATCAAAGTTAAATAATTATTTACAAAATAAGTTTATATTTTAAACTTTTAAATAAAAAAGCAACAACAATACAATTGGCATTCTATTTATCTATTTATCTAAATCGCTTTGACATCCTAAATATTTTAACTCACAAATAAAACACTTCCTTAAAAATTTTTAAAATGTATGATATGTATAAAAGTTGTTCTTTATAAAAAAAAAAGTTTATAAAAGTTTGTTCCCATTAAAAAATTAAATTAAAACTTTCCAAAGCAATAAATTCTAAAATGATGATATGCATAATCATCATCTTTTTTTAAATTAGATATTAGTTATTTAGGGGCTCCAAGAAATCCTAGCATCTTTATCACAGAGCACCGCCAAATAGCATTTAATTATTTAATTAAGGTCACCTAAGATGTCTAATTACTATTCACCCGAGTTTATGTTTCATTAAATTTACATTAAGATAAGAGAGAATTGGGAAGACTTGCAACTTTAATCTTTTGCACGTTTTAGTTTTATGCTTTAATTAAGATCCTCCCGCTTGAAGCAATTCGTTTTTCTAAAAAAATGGTTGTAAATTGTTGGGGTCTAACGTATATGTATATATAAAGATAGAGTTTGCTTGATAGATAAAAGTATATATAATAAATCATTATTGTTTTACATCGCTTCTTATGTTTTATGTTGTTATTTAAAGGCAATGCATAGTATGTGATGATTTATATCGTAATACCTATGTATATTATGTAATGGTTTAGAAACACAGCAAAAAATGCAAGAAGAAAGGAAAAAAAAAGCTGCATCATTTGTCGTAAAGTTGAAAAACACTGACAAGTAAGTCTTTTTAAAAATGTTTTTAACCCTTAACTGGTATTAGAGTTAAACTAGATTTGATTGGAATTAATTATATTTAGTTAGGGTTAATTGTGTTTAGAGAAAAATTAGTTGGGCTTGATTTAATAGTTCGGAAATTACTGAAATGGAATGGAATGTTTGTAACAGATGTAATGAATTAAACGAGTGTAATATGTAAACTGAAATTATTGTAGGAAATAAAATTACTATGATATATTTAAATAACCTTCTTTCTTTTTTTTTTTATAGTGTACCTGAAGGTCCGCCAGCAAAAAGGGCTGATACCAAAAAGGTAGTATAAATATTTTATGGTGTCATCTGATTTATTAAATGCTCTTGTTTTTCTTTACTGTTTTATAATTATTTTTATTTTATTTTTGTAGGACGCTTTTTTCGAAGCCATAAATCAGGCATTTAAGGGTATTTAAATTTCTTGAGAAACATTTAAATTATCGGAAGTTTTATGAAGTACCCTTTAAAGTGTAAATTTAGTAAATTTATTGTAATTTTTCTGTTTGTATAAAATTTTATGGAGAAAATACAAAATATATTATTTAGCGTTTTTATAATTTCTACCGTATTAACATTCATGATTCAAATTTACCAATAACTCTGTATCAGGTCAAATATTTTATGTATTCTTTGGTATTTTCTTTTTATAAAAAATTTTCCATCAGTGAAAATAATTGCCGTCAATGTTTGAGACTAATAAAATGGCCTAAAAAATCAATGATAATCTTTTTTTACAAATCAAACAAGTCATGCAAATTGTTGTTGAAGTCTCAGAAATATTCTCTAATTAAGACTAGTTAGTAGCCTTCTAAAACCTTTCTTGTTATGAACAACAAATATATAAAAACAACTTTTAATAAGAAAACGACATTCATTTTCAAAATGTTATTTTATTTCAGATTTCTATGTATATACGAAATTTGTATATCGATGGCTAAACTCCAACACCACGTATCTCAAAATTTGGCTGTTTTGGGTTAAGTAATGAATAAGAAACTATGGCCAAAAAGTAAAAACTTGTTTTGATCAAATCAACATTTTAAATAAATAAGCAAAAGAATTTTATAATTTTATGTTTTTTTTTTTTTTTTTATTTCTGTTGTTTTTTTTTTGAAAAATATAACGTTTTTTGGCTCTTCTGAAAGGTTTTGATTATTTAGATACGTGGTTTTGGAGTTTTGGAGCCTGCATTGGAGTAAAGTAATTTTAAAAATTTTTTATTCCTTTTTGGATTCTAAATTCTTGACGGGTCCTAATATTGTTGACATTTTTTCAAGAGAAGCACAATAATATGATGATTTTTTACTTTGAAAAACCCCGTTTTTAACAATACGGGGGTTTTAGATATATTCTTGCAAATATTTTTGATACAAAATTTTTTTGTTTAATTAAATTATTTTTTATAAAACATGCATTTTTTTCTGCCTATTTTGAGTCCAAGGTTGATACAGTTAAAAAAGAAAAAAATTTAGTTAAAAGGACCTGCCGCCGTATTCACAACTCTCGGTTAAGCTAACGGAGAATTTGAGTGTCTTTTAAGAAAAAAACATTTAACATAAAACGGTTAATGGTATTCTAATGATTCCGTTTATTAACTACTCCTTATTAACTATTTTACGTGGCGATTCAAAAATATTCTCATTCAAAAATATAATTCTCATTCAATAATATAAATTCGAAAACAGTATCGACTCAATTAGCTGGCATATAGATCCACCTAACATCCCACCTAGCTACGGTCATCGCAAGCGCTTTCATTGTGAAATGGACAACAACTGCCTCGTTTGCTATAATTCCTTCAACAACCGCGTTGCTCACCCATGGAACATATTACCTAATGTAGTAGTCAGTGCTACCAGTGTCGATCGCTTCAAAGCAAAATTCGATCAGCTTTAATAATTACTACAGCGCATCATCTTCCATGCAATTTCGCACCAGCTAGCACGGCTAGCTGTTGATGGGCTTACGAAAGACGCCCGCTCTGTGTAATTTAACTCTCTCTCTTACTCCGATAATTTTTTCAGTTAAAGTTTCTCCGTTAGCGAGCTCTATTAACTAGATTTCATGCTGTTTTTTTCATGGCATTTGAGCGTTGCGATGCCAACAGACAATAAAGTTGTTTAATTGGGAAATCGCAGCCGTTTATTTTTTTATTAACAACTGCAGCGTAAATTTTAAAAATTTAATTAAAAGACGCTACAATATAAATAAGGACATTTTCGCTGGGAAGGGTTTAGTTTCTGCTTGTGATTCTATCTTAAAATTGTCAATTAGGGGTCATCCATAAAGAACGTCACCCAAATAGGGAGAGGGGGTTAAGATAAAAAAGACAAAGGAAAGGGGAGGGGGTAGGTTGTCAGAAAAGGACGTCACTTTATAGATTTTTTGATTTAGTTTAATTAACATGAAAAACTAGTTTTAGTTTAATTAACATGTAAATATGTGTTTTTAAGAAGATAATGTATAAGAATATTTTTAATTTTATTTTTTAAAGGTGAAGCAGCAGATTCAAACATCATTGCGAGATGAAATAATTTTTTTGGGGGTTTAAAATAGGGGGGGGGGTCAGGATTTTATGACGTCCTTTTCAAGGAGGGTATAAAGAAAAAGGACACCTGGTGATAAAGAGGGTGAGAGGAGTGAAAAATTGGCTAAAAAGTAGTGACGTCCTTTATGGATGGCCCTTTAGTGCATTAATTTACTTATGATGTCCAGTTTAGTCACATTTAAAGCTTTTTAAAATATTTTAATAAGACCTAAAATTAAATACACATAGAAGTAGGTTGGAAAGCAGTTAGCAAAGCAACAAAGTTGTAAATAATTGGTATGAAAGATGGTTCAATGATCTATAATAGAGGAATAGCAAAAAATTTTAAAATTTCAGAAAAATGTGTCATATATACTTTTTTTTTTTTTTTTTTTTTGTTATTAATTTTAGGTGCCTCATAAAGACCTAACGGTCTTGTCACAGAGCACCGCGGAAGTGCATATAATCAGGAAGTTCACCTCCTTCTTTAACTTGACGCGAAAATGTCTAGAGCTCGTTTCGAACCTGGATCTCCTGCTTATAAAGCAAGCTCTAACCACTGCGCCAAGGCCGCACTTTAAAGACATTTAAAACACCAACATCAACGTCATGCAAGATTACGAAGATTAAAAAAAAAACTATGAGCGCGAAAATAGTCTTATGTTTTGTCAAGTAAGATCCAATCTGAGGTTAAGTTATTGTTAACTCACCGACGCATTCAACAAAAACCGTGAAAAATGTATTTCGTCAAATATAGTTAGAAATATTTCACTAAAAAAATAATTGGTGTTTATGCAGCTGTTAGAAAACCTATGTTGACAGCCAGAGATCGGTTCACAAAATTTAGGTGGTGTAAGGAGAGAATTGGATAATCTTTGGAGAGGTGGAAGCAAGTGATTTTTAATGATGAAAGTAACTTTGAAAAAATAAATAGAAAAAGAAACCTTCTTGTTAAAAGATTTAAATCGGGAAAATATAGCCATCACTTTGTCGTACCGAGGTTGCAAAGTAGCGGCGGCAGTATTGATCAAAACAAATGGTGGCCCCCATATAGCTTGTACAGTAAAAGCATGGATAAAAGAAAATAAAGTAAATTTATTGACCTTGCCAGCTCAATCACCAGATTTGAATCCAATTGAATCTATATGGTTTTGGATGGAAAAAGAATTAGTCAAGATGCAAATATGATCCATAAATAGCCTAAAGCAAAAATTAGATACCATATGGAAAAGAGTTCTATACAAAATCTGCAACAGCCTTGTTAAATCAATGCAAAAAAGATGTGCAGCTTGCAAAAAAGTTCGTGGAGTATTTTTAAATACTAGCTTAGATATTATTTTGTTGTTGTTTTTAATTTTTTATAAATTGCAGATTTTTTATTAACATTTTTTGTTACTATTTTTGATAACCATTTAAAGGCACTGTATAAATAACAATTTTAAATAATCTCTACTTTTCTTGTTTCTATAGCAACTGTTGTTTACAAACGTTGCAATAGACTGCTTTCTCAGTTGTTTTTTTGGGGGGATAATTTTACTAAAATTGAATAATCTTCTGAACCATTTGTTATAAGGTCATAGAATTTTTACCACTTGTTCTTTATATCTATATGTATAATCTGTACTGTATAATTTATTTATGCTCTTTAAGAAAATATGTTATTATTAAATCTATGAAATGTTTAGTTCTACTCCCTGAAATTTTTTAGATTTTTTTCAGTTTTCAATTTTTTTTATAATCACTATGAAGACTGTAATTAATTTTAAGTTTTTATCTTTTCTTTAAAAATTTTTTATAATCACTTTTTTTTATTTATAATCACAACTTTTTTTATAATCACTATGAAGACTGCAATTAATTTTAAGTTTTTATTTTTTGTTTTAAAATCGAGATTTTTTTATTTAGATAAAAATATATATATTTTTTTATATAACGTAATTCCCCGATTCTTTAGAATTAGAGTAACATTTACATTATACAAGATATTCTTAGTTTTCATAAAAGACCAATATTTGTGCATTTATGGCTACATAAGCTTCCCAAACGTGGGCCAGATGAAACTCACGCACAAATCAAGTTTGGCGTTCGCTCTTATTTAGTCTGGTTTTATTGGTATAAACATTATAGCCATATATGGGCTGCGCTAACGCCATCCCATAAAGGAGAGGTCAAAACATTTTTCCAATGAGCAAAGCCAGGTTTCGCGTTTTTAATAAAATCCTGACCCGAATATAATAAGCGCTTGAATATCGAATTCGTTTTTAATAGAGATAAGTTATATCAATTTTTGCTGTAATATATTAAATATAATTATTTGATATAATATACATAATAATTATCTATCTATCGCAAATTGTTATAAGAAAATGAATATAAACGGTTTAAGTAAATTTAAATAATTCGGGTCTTGATTTTATAAAAAGCCCGAAACATGGATTTTCTAATGGAAAGTGGTAAATATATAGTTAACATGCAATTACCATTTATGGTCCTCATAATTTATCCTAAACTTGGACCCCACTGACATATTGCCTTATAGGATGCAATCGCATCAACGCATGAGATCAATATAATATTATTGTGATATCAAATATTTCTCATGCTTTGATATCAAAAAATTATCTAAATATGATATCATGTAGATGTCATAACCATAGATAAATAAATTCAAGTATGGCTGTGATATCATCATGAGGTCAAATTGAGATTACGACTTGATATCAAACCATGAGAAACTTTTGATATCTAAATAGTGCCTCCCTGGCGCAGTGGTTAGAGCGCTTGCTATATAAGCAGGAGATCCAGGTTCAAAACAAGCTTTGGCATATTTCGCGTCATGGTAAGGAAGGAGGTGTGAACCTTCGGGTTAAATGCACTTCTGCAGTGCTCTGTGACAAGATCGTTAGGACTTCTTGGGGCACCTAAATAACTAAAAAAAAAAAAAAAAAAAAAATTACATCACATTGATATCATTTTTTGACAAATCACCACAAACTCAATTTTGTGGTGTTTCGTCAAAAATTGGTATTAGTGTGATGTAATTTTGATATCAAATGTTTCTCATGGTTTGATATCAAGTCGTAATCTCAATATGATCTCATGGTAGAGCTTAGCAAAAACCAGAAAATTTCAAAAAACCGGTTTTCGGTTTTTTTTTAAATTGTAAAACCGGATAATCGATTTTACACTGGTTTTTTATTATTAAAGCGAGTTTTTTATTATTAGCGTATAAATCCAATTTAACAAATAGGATTGATATACTTAGGGTTACCAGACGTCCGGCTTTTACGAAGTAGAATACAGTAAAAAAATATTTTTTTACAGATTTAGCGCTGTATTTTTTTTTTCCGTAAACGCCGGACGTCTGGCAACTCTAGATATACTGGAATTAGATCTGTAAACTAAAAGAAAATATATCATACTTGAGAAAGTTTTTCATACTTATAATAAAAATTTTTTTTTCATTAATTATTAAAAGTGATTTTTTTTTATCAATTTACAGTAATATTTACATCTTTTTTTTATTCATTAATGATTTAGTTCAAATCTAATGAACTTGAATCATTTTTTCTTGTGTCTAGAGTTGCCAGACGTCCGGCGTTTACGGAAAAAAAAATACAGCGCCAAATCTGTAAAAATAATATTTTTTTACTGTGTTCTCCTTCGTAAAAGCCGGACGTCTGGCAACCCTACGTATGTCTCTTTTTTATATTCCAATCTTTTTTTTTTGTGTGACAACTCAATAATCTTTTTCTTTAATACTCTTCATAACTGAATATGCTACTTTTAACTAAAATTTATGCATGTGATCTGTTTACAAAAGTGTAATGTAAAAATATACTACGATTTATAATATTTAAAGTAATACAAAAGTCAAAATTACAAAAATAAATTTGTTGACGAAAAATTTGATATTCTTATTTTATTTTTTTTTTTCAGTTTACAATGGTAAGTGTGATACAAAATAGCATAAAAGTCTTAGAAACAAATAAACAATTCAACGTACGTTCTGTATTCTGTTAGTACGCAGAATTAGTTATTTTTTTCTAAGACTTTTATCACAAAACTCCATTGTAAACTGAAAAAAAATAAAAATAAAATTACAATATCAAATTTTTCGTCAACAAATTTGTTTTTGTAATTTTGACTTTTGTAGCTTTATGATAAAGCTAGGTTCGAAAAGAAGATCATAAGAATCATGCCATCAGAATCTTAAAAGTTAAACATATTTATATGTAATATATAAATATATTGAAGATTTAACATAAATACAAAGATACAACATACAAACATTTTAATATATAATATACTGAAGATTTAACAAATACATTTAGCATACTTTTTTAGTAGAATTTTAGAATGCTGTTCATAAAGAAAATATTTTAAAAGTTAATTTTTAATACAGGAAGAGTAAAAGAAGGATGAAAATTTTGTAATATTATTTTATTTCAAAGATGAGGTGCAAGATTTTGAGATTTAACAATCTCAAATTAAAATAGTTAAACAACAAATAAAATGAAACATAAAAAAAAATATCAAAAAGTTGACAAAATATTTTAAGTTAATGTTACTTGATTTTCCTGGATTGTTTTGATTATATTAAGTATTTTAAAATTTAAACATTGTTAAAAGATTCTGTCGGTATGTAACGGGTGACAACTAAAAAACGAGACTGGATTTATTGACACATATCTCTTTAAAGAAATAAGATAAAACAAAAAGGAAAAATGTTCTAGAAAGTATTTTTATTCTAGTTTTTAAATATATAATCAGTTGTTCTCAATTAAACCATTTCTTCTGACTTTATCAACTAGGCCTGGTATAGACTGAGCTAGTCTCCGTATGAGCTCAATATCAATTTTATAAGGCAATACTTGATTCTAGAACCTAATTTTTTAAGATTTTCTGCATGCCAACTATTCTTGTAGACAAGACTTTTCAAAATACTCCAAATATTTTTGATAGGGGGACATTCTAACAAGTTTGCAGGGTTAAACGTTTTCTCAACATAATGCACGTTTTCCTTGTTTAGG
>NC_061165.1:26879997-27049997 GCF_022113875.1 Hydra vulgaris
AATAAAATTTATATATATAAATGACTGCTGAAAACGAGCGTCACGGGCACCCCTAAATTATCTAGTGCCCAAATAATAATAAATGCGTGAAAAAATACAATAGTTATTGTAACTGTTTTTATTCACAGCAACACAATAACCATAAATAATGTTTTATTTGCATCTCTGGTATTACATTACAATATTATTGTATTGTAATTGTTATTGTATTTAATTTTTACAATAACAATAACAATAGTCCTAACCGTAGGGAGAACCAAGTAAAAGTCTAGGGGTAATAGGTACACCATTACAAAATAATTTACCACTCTTATCTACCAATGAAACCTCCTTCTGCAACTACTAGAATAACTCTAACAAATAAAAACTGATTTTTGAACATGTGCGGTTCTTGCCCAAAGCTTCTCAAAGACAGAATAAATAAAAAGGAAACTAAGTCAACGATATATGCTGACACTCCTGAAAAAGGAAAAGATTGAGAAAATTCATTTGGAAAAAATAAGAAAAATGAGGAAAAGTTATCAACCTGAAAAAAAAAAACGCTCTTATAGTCTGGGACTCTAACAAAGACGTAAAAAACGGCATCGCTATTTTTATTTCGATATAACTTCGCAAATCTTGTTGTAAAATAGCTATTGCTATTTGTTTTTATTTTTTTGTGGAAAGTTTTTCTAGTACAATAAAACATTAAAAAGAAAAAACCTTATAGATTTATTATTTTACTAATAATGAAATGATCGAAAGTACCCCTCTAGATGGTCGAAACTAGCCCAGCGGTGGGGTACATTCGACCGCTTTGAGGCTTACATTTAAAAGAGTAGTAGATTTAACAAAAATAAATACTTTATATATATTATCTTTTTAATTTGTTTCTTTAAGACCATTACTTGTAATGCTAAAAAAATTTAATTGTTTCTGGCAAAAAAACAGCTGTAAATTAATAAAAACCAGCTAAGTGGTCGAATATTCCGCGTCTTCCCCAACAAATAATTTTTTCTAAACTATTAGCTAATGATCATTATAGTGAATTTCAAACCATTGAATATACTAAATTAAATTTTTTTTTTTTTTTATTTTAATTTTTTTTAAAAAAAACCTTTAACTTTTAAAGTAAAATAAAAATTCGATAAAGAAAAACTCAGTGTAAAAAATTGAAAACAAAAAAAATATTAACACAAATAAGAAAAAAAAGAAGAAAAAATAAAAAATTTAAAAATCTGAAAACAAATACTGTTAACTATAATATATATATCAGGAATTAAGAAGATGCATTTTAGTTTGTCGTTTCAATGATGAAATGCTTTTTAGGTCTTTAATGTTTTTATTTTGGAAATGATTCCATATTGATAGACCATTGTTTGTAATTAGAAAACTTGACTGCTGTAATTTAATTTTCCTTAGGCAATAGTTGTACCTGGTATTTGAACGCAGATTATATTTTTCAGAAAATGATGTCAAGAAATATTTTATTACATACGAAAATTACGATTATTATCTGAAAAAACGCTTGGTAGAAGATGGTTTTTTTACTTATACATATAAACTAATATCTGTAATGAGTTAAGTTTCTTGTTATCTAGAACCATCATACTTTTCATCACTGGAGCCAGGTTTACTAGCCTATTTAAATAATTAATTGCTTTGCATGAATAGTTTTGCAGATTTTGCAATTTTAGCAATTTGGTTATATGCGTCCTGGCCCATAGAATATTTGCGTACAAAAGCTGATCATGTACAAGACTAAAGAAAAGCATATTACGTGATTTACTATCGAGAAAAGGTCTTGACTTATACAAAACACCTATTACAGAGGACACCTTTGTTTTAAGAAGACCAATATGGTTTCTCCATGACAAATTTTTATCAAAAAGTATTCCCAAAAATATTGTGTATTTTTCACGTTTAATTTTATTTTTATTAATAAACAGTTTAGACAGCTTTAATGGAAGATTAATTGATTGTTTTTTTTTAATGGAAAAGAGTAAAGCTAGTTTTTTCACAATTTAGGAATAGTTTATTTGCTATGAACCAAAGGTTGAAATTTTTGAGTTCAATATTCATAGTTTCAAACAATGTCTTTGCATCAGGATGATTAAAAAATAAATTTGTATTATCAGCATACATAACTGTAGATATTTTTTGGGAAGCTTAATGCATATCGTTAATATATATTAAAAACAATAATGGACCAAGGATTGAACCCTGAGAAACTCCGCACGTAATATCGAGGGCTCCTGACTTTTTTAGTAATACAAATTGCTTTCTGTTAGACAAATAGCTTTGAATCCACTTGAATGCTGAGCCTATTATATACAAATCTAACAAGTATATATTGATAAAAAAACTCTTAAGAAAACTTTTTTTACAACTTTTACATTTTTATAACAAAAACTGATATAACAATGATACAACAAAATTACTATTATTATTTTTATTTTTTAAGCGCCCCAAGAAGTCTTTACGGTCTTATCACAGAGCAACGCGGATGAGCTTTTAATTGGAAGTTTACGCCTCCTTTCTAACCGAAGTCGTTAAACTTGCGCAGAGGTGGGGTTTGAACCACGGATTCTTTGTTTCTGAGGGAAGTGCGCAACCACTGTGTCTCGTCTGATTAAAAAAATTATACATGTAACGTTGACTCACATGGCCGACGACCCGTTTGCATTGGACCAATTCGCCCCATTTTCATGTTTTTAGAATAAAATATTTTCTTCTTGAACCTTCGATAAGTATATTTAATTAGTAACGTTATACACTAAAGAAATTCCTCAGACTAAAAGCTTTAAACTTGACACGTGGACAATGCTGCACTGTTAAACATCAGTGAGCATACACGTTAAACAAACTGTTCAAAAATTTTATTTTATGTATCAAAAATCATTAAAACGGCTCCACGCATTCAAATATGATCCAAAAAGTATGATTTGTGAATTTAGTTTAAACAAAAGTATTGAAGATTTTAAATTAATTAAGAAGAATTTAAAAATTGCTTGTTCAGTCAAAATATATTTTTTGAAAAATTGATTGACTTTTACATAAAATCTTGTTCAAATTAGTAGTTACGTGATCTATTTTTAATTTTTTTTAATTTTTAAAGGTCCGAAAAAGGAACTTAATTTATTAAAATAATTCATTAAATACTTTTTTGCGGTACTTTTTAAGAAGACCATAAGGCTTTCCAAAGATTTAGGCTTTTGAGATATTTTGAAAATTATCCCTCAAGTGCACCATCAAATTAAAGTTGTTTTTTTTATTGCAATGATTTAGATTTGTGTTCGCATTGTATTGATTGTAGCAGACAAATTATACAGCTGTGGGTTATAAGATTTTTTGTGTTTAATGCGATGGGATTTAAAATGCAAGCATTAACATGAACTTATCTTACAAGTTGCTGCAATATGATACTGCAGCAATATAACAAAAAAGTCCAAAGTATCCTTGATTGGAACTATTAAGTTTTCCTTATTTAATCAGTGATAAAATCAAAGAGTTGAAAAAATAGTTCAGGCGCAACTTAAAAACAAATAGTTATAACCATAAAGAGAAATAATACTTTATGTGGTAAATATGTAAATGTAACGTAAATATGTAACATGAAACTATGTAAATATATAGGCTTTGGAATTATATAAATATAAAGTATTATAGTATAATAACATTCATTTAGTTTTACCATTATTTTTTTGAATCTATCTAAAAATGGTACGAAGTTATGTTTGTAGGTCACAACTTTTGCTCAATGCACCTTTTCCTATATGAAATTCAGCCATATTTGTTCCACGTGTTCCGGTCTATTTTCCAATTACATTGAAGTACTTATTACCAAGCCGGGATTAGATTTAAAAGTTTACGTGCAGAAAAAAACAACTCTTAATTTAATTTTTTTTTTTTTACTTACACATCAAAAGCAAAACAAAAAATAAACTCTAGGCCTCATTTACTTTGAGGCCTCTAGGCGTTTTAATGTAAGTATGCCCATCACTGTAAACGCTTTAAACATTTTGAGCTTTTAGTTTACTTAAAAAAACGTTTGCATTATACCCAAAATTGCATTATTTGAACATTAATTTTTTGTGATTTGGAGATTTACAAAAGATCTCAATTTTGCCGTTACCAAGTACGAATATTATTGCGCTTTAATGTTTAGAAATATTTTAGAGAAGAGTTTTAAAAGAAAGAAATTCGTTTTATTATTTCTGTTTTTATTGATATGCGTCTTTCTAAAACAATATTACAATAAAGAAATAATAAAACTTAGTTATACAAGACCGTTGCTGCCTTTTCAAAGTTACGTTGCTGAACTTGAGAGTATGTATTTTGAAGCACAACGAGATTATTATCATGTTTATAAAAAACAATTTAAACCAATTGCCCAGTCCGTAAATAATAAGAATGTGTTTCAGAATAACAAACTTAAAACAATCCAACCAAAGTGCAGAATACCATTAAGTTTTTTAATTTTAGTTCATTCTTCTGCAGAAAATATTAAAAGAAGACTCGCTATTAGATACAGCTGGGGTTCGTCCCAAAATAGATTTAATAAGCAATTAACTGGTAATTTAACATATAGTACCGTATTTGCGGTTGGAAGAAGTTTGTCTGCTCCAGTTAACGAAATGATCGCTCAAGAAGCAAGCTCATACAGTGATATTTTATTTATTGATATACTTGACACCTACAGAAATTTATCGTATAAAACTTTAAACTCGCTAATATGGTCGTCAAATTACTGTCGACCTGACTTCTTATTAAAAACGGATGACGATTGTTACGTAAATGTTGTTAATATATTAAACTTTTTGAAATCCGAACCTCTCTTGCCATTGTATACAGGAAGGGTTCAATGGTTTATGCCACCAAATCGTGATAACACCAGCAAGTTTTATATTTCAGTAAATGACTATAATGGATTTCTTTTACCACCATATGTGTCCGGAGGCGGAATTTTGTTATCAGGAGATCTGATTCCGCGCCTTGTGAGTGCTAGTCAACAAAAAAAAATAATACCAAATGAAGATGCAAACTTAGGTATACTAATGAATAATATAGGTGTTTTACCGAGGGAAAACATTCATATACTACCATTTATTTACTGCAACGATTCTATATGGAATCGACCAACTTGTGATTTTGTTGACCAGTATGTTATTCATGGCGTAGAGAACTACTCACAAGTGTGGCTTCACTATCACACATTAGTATTGCAAAACATAAAAGGTATATGTTCCCTAGTAAACAAATTCAGGCAGTATTTAAAACCACCCCTCTATTGTCCAACTGATAACTCATTTTAATGTAATTAAATATTAAATGAATGTTCAAATAAATGCGCTACTCAAATATCATAAGAAATCAAATGGCAAGACATTTTTTATAATACATTTAACAACAGTTATGTCTTTCCATTAAATGCGTTACTCGAGGAATATATTAACGCTTCCGTTTCTTTCACACGAAAAACGTTAGAGCGGAAACTAATGTTATCTAACTGAAACTAATTGTCCTTCGATTGTGTAAAAACAATACTGGTTTCAATTAGGATTCAATAACTATTAGATTTAATTGGTTATAAAAATGAGTTTAAAAAGGAGTTTAGTTTAGCTAAAATATTTTTCAAATATATGAAAAAAAAATAACAATAACCGTATATAAAAAAATATATATAAAAAAACTACAATAACCGTAATAATTTTAAAGAAAGTTGCTGAAAATGTTTTAAGAAATAAGGCAAAATAAAGTTTAAAAATTTAAAATAAACTGTTTAAACCAAACCCTCAAGTCTATGTATGTACACTCCACTGCACTAGCCCTTATTTGATTTAGTCATTATATGAGGAGTGGACTTGCAAAACCAGATAATTCACTTTTTTTTCATACTGAGATAATTGCAAAAAATGTTTTCCAGTATATCGAATAGCTAAAAATTAAAAAATTAAAAGCTAAACAACAACAGATATCATTAAAAAAATGTTTTGATGTTATTTTTATTACAAAATGAAAAAACGGACGACTGAATAAGCGCGAATTTCTTTAGTGCATACTGGCATAAATGCGAATGGCGAAAACGCGAACTGACATAAGCGCGAATTGGCATATGTGCGAACTGGCATAAGTGCGAAACGTTGCATAAGTGCGAACTGGAATATTTGCGAATGGGCATAAGTGCACCAAAAAAAATTTCAAACTTTAGCATAAGTGCGTATTGGCATATATGCGAACTGGCATAAGTGCGAAGCAGTTAAAAAAACTGGCATAAGTGAGAATTGGCATAACTGCGAATTGGCATAAGTGCGTCATATAAATTTGCAAATATTGGCATTAGTGCGAACTGGCAAAAGTGCTAAATACTTATATGCACTTATGCCAATATTAGAAATTTTATAAGGCACACTAATGCCAATTTGCACTTATGCCAGTTTGCACTTATGCTAGTTTTTGTAACTGCTTCGCACTTATGCCAGATTGCACTTATGCCAATTTGCACTTATGCCAATATTAGCAAATTTATTCAGCGCACTTATGCCAATTCGCAGTTATGCCAGTTCACACTTATGCCAATTTTTGTAACTACTTCGCACTTATGCCGATTC
The DNA here is from genome assembly GCF_022113875.1 of Hydra vulgaris. Lineage (NCBI taxonomy): Eukaryota > Metazoa > Cnidaria > Hydrozoa > Anthoathecata > Hydridae > Hydra > Hydra vulgaris. The sequence continues at coordinate 26,886,588 of NC_061165.1, forward strand.
GCACTTATGCCAGTTCGCATTTAAAACTAAATTGTAACTATTTTAATAAGACTTTTGTGAAAAAGTTAAAACTAAATTGTAACTATTTTAACAAGACTTTTGTGATTTTAGTGAATTTTTTTGTATATGATTTTTTTCTTAAATAACGTTCTCCATTTTTATAAAACGTTTTTAAAAAAGAATGTTGATTAGATAAAATGTTTGTCTTATTTTTCATCAATTATAATTTTTTTTTATCTGGTTTTGAACGGACAGAATAATTTAAGGCAGGTAAAATGTTATTAAAATAGTTGCTTTTAAATTTAATTTTTATTTGTATAGATGTAGGAATATTAATACTACAAAAAAACATTGCTAAGTCTTTTTTTTAAAAAAAGTGAATTATCTGGTTTTGCAAATCCACTTCTCATATTTCACTTTGAATATATTTGAAATGGTACATCAATACAAAGTTATTAAAAAATATTAATATATAGGGCGGAAGGAGGGGTAGGGGGGTAGGGAGAGTTTTGTGGTTTTGTTACAATTCGTACGGGACCTGTTACTAGAGATATATGATGTTCTGACAAGGGGGAGGGAAAGGGAAGAGGTATCAAAAACGGTCAAAATTGCGTGATGTATGGACGACGCCTAGTGTAAATACATGATAATTAAAATTAATAATAGTTAAACTTTTATACTAATTAATAATATCTAATAATACTAATAATTAATTCATCAAAGTTGCAGACACATCTAAGTACAATTTCAATAAATTCTGGAATATCAGATTTGTGAACCAATTTCCATAAATTTTTGTTCTTCTTCAATGTCAGGGGACATTTGATTAACACAAAGCTCTTTAAGCTTTTCCTTTAATCCGGTGTGTTCTTGAATATCGATAACTTTTAATTGTATTTTTGGAGAATAGTGGCTTATGTCGTTTCCTGTGATTAAATAGGGATTGATAAACAAAATTAAGTTCATTTTTCAGCAACAAAGTCATAATAGCGAGAATCAAAGGACTTTAAAGGACTTTAGTTTTAAATTTTAACTTTTAGTTTTAGAATTAAAGGACTTTAGTTTTAAAATAGCGGATTTTTTTTTAGTGTTGGGTAAAGATTAAGATCCTTCAAACATTTAACAAGAGTTTGAAAATATTTAATTTGTATTTAAAAGTATTGATCTGATTGGGAACAGGATACTTTCACGTTGTAGACCTGCATTCAACTTTTTAAGATAGTATTGCCGAGTAAAAAAGCCAAATCTCTTAATCAAGATGAATTTTTTAGGAGTTCATACATCATGATAACTCTTTTTCTAACACTTTCATCATGTTTTGCATTACATCATATTTTTTAATAATTTAATTCTTCTGTTTTGTAGGGAAACTTCACCTGAGCTTAGATCCATCAATGAATTTTATGTTGAACTTCGTGTACATTTTAGTAAAATGTCTGTGCAAAATAAAGTTTTCAAAGCTTTAATGACGATGTTTGTATAAACATAAATTGTTCTTCGCATTTATCAATGAAACATGGCTGGGAAAATGATTCATTTTCTAGTTATCTTTTTATGTTTAGCCATCATAAATAGAAAAATATTTTGTAATTTTAAGTAACAATTTTTACTTATTTTTTTCAACCAATTCTGTTTTGTACTAAACAGTGTTTTTTTACTTTGCTTCATTAGGATCTGGTACCAACTGATTAAAATTTGTTTTAATTAAAAAATAATTTTGATTATGAATTTATTTGATTTAGTCACTTTGAAATTAAATAAACAGAAAATTAAATTTTAAAAAAGTATGACAGTTGGAAGATGTTTATCGCCGGAAATATCTGAGGGGCAAATGAAAATGTCTCAAATCAAATAAAATATACTTAAGTATAACATATAAAATAAGTTATAACATTTCAAAAAAATTTACAATAGTACAAATCCTAATGTAAAGTAGGGAAGCCCGGGACTAGTTGCCTTTGTTTTTACTCTTTGAGCTCTGTTGCCCTAACGGCAAAATATTTTGTAAATATTAAAGCTTGTTCTTAAAGAGTATGAATTTAGGAAGCATTTTAAACTTGTTTTCAATATAAAAATAAATTTCTTTCGGGTTTTTTGGGGCTTTAAAAAAAGTCTCCTAACTTACCTTACCCTAAGGTAAGTTGGCGCAAACTACAAAAATGATTATTAAGTGCAAAATTTATAGAATTTTTTTATTTATTTATTTTGGCAACAATTTCAAGCCAAAAATTTAATATGGTACCAAATATTAGCTCGGACGTAAACCCAAAACAGAAGCCCTTTTTTATCTTTAAAAAAGGGCTTTTTTTTAAGCCCTTTTTTATGTTAAAAAAAACCTAAAAATTTTCATTTTAATTTTTTTGTAAAAAATAAATTTTTTTAATATTGTTAAAAATTAAAAAAGAAAAAAAAAATTAATTTTCTAAAAACATTTTTTTTTCTATAATAAATGCTATGAGTCTAGCTAACCCTACTAAAATTTTTACTAACCCCGTAAAATTTGATCCAACTTACTTACCAACTTACTTACAAACTTAGCCCAAAAGCCTTTTAAACAACTATTGAAAAAGAAATTGAAATAATAAATCAATTGTGACTTTTTTTTCATACTACTAACTATTTTCTTGGCAATGTAAAAAGGTAGCGATGTTCAAAAAGTCACGTTTTTGTCCAAAAAACACACAAATCTCAATATCTCCCATGCGCATGCGTGAATCCTAACAAAACTACAGTGACAAATGAAATGGTCAATGAGGAAGGTTCTATGTAATTTTCTGCTGCCAAAAAGCCCCGATCTCCCATTAGTACCTGAATATACTCTGGGCTTTCTTCATTCACGTATATACAACATAACAATATAGACACTGATAAAAGTAGTGATAAAAATAATAACTAATATCAACAATAGTAATTATAATAATTAAAATAATATTAATAATAACAATAATAATAATAATAATAATAATAGAAACAATTATAATAATTATAATAACAATAATTATAATAATAACTGCAACAACAATAATTATAAAAGACGAATTTCATTAATGAAGACTATAACAGCAAAAGTTTAGTAAAATAAAAGTTTAGTAACATAAAAACTTACAGAATAGAGAGTTGAATGAAAAGAGATAATCAAATAGATAGATAAATAAAATAAAAAAGTACCAACAGAATGAAAATTTTAATAAAAGTATTAAAAACAACAGAATGAAAATTTTAATAAAAGTATTAAAAACAACAGAATGAAAATTTTAATAAAAGTATTAAAAACAACAGAATGAAAATTTTAATAAAAGTATTAAAAACAACAGAATGAAAATTTTAATAAAAGTATTAAAAACAACAGAATGAAAATTTTAATAAAAGTATTAAAAACAACAGAATGAAAATTTTAATAAAAGTATTAAAACAACAGAATGAAAATTTTTATAAAAGTATTAAAACAACAGAATGAAAATTTTAATAAAAGTATTAAAAACAACAGAATGAAAATTTTAATAAAAGTATTAAAAACAACAGAATGAAAATTTTTATAAAAGTATTAAAACAACAGAATGAAAATTTTAATAAAAGTATTAAAAACAACAGATTAAAAACCAGAGGAATAACATAAAAATGGATAAATAAATAATTTCAAAGTGTTAAAAGTATCAAAAAATGAGATTTTATTTCTGGAGGTAGCTCCACAAGCTAATACATTGATACTTAATGGATTTATTTCGATATTTAACAGAATAACTAAGTTTAGGCTACTAATGGAGCGAAGAAGATAGTCACAATTTGTACTTGTAAAAAAATTATTAAATGATAGGGATTTAAAGTTATTATACTGGAAATAAATTATTTATAAGGATTTATTTTAGAGATGGTGCAATCTCGAAAAGATTTGTTTATGGAACTGTCCCCATACTTGACATGCATATTAAGATATGCATGTCAAAAATAGCATAATATATAATTAGCAGAGTTTCTAGATTTATAAAATGGCGGAGTTTGGCTAGCATTCGGTGAGATCTGCTGAGTTTCGTTTCCGAGTCATTTGGATGGTCTTAAAAAGAAAGATTAGAATCAATTTTAATAATAAAATATTTAATAGAGCTTGAAAAACTAAGATATTTAATAGAGCTTAAACAACACTATAAAACAAGCCCTTCATCAATTATGAACTATTCCAGCGGAAACTACCAAGTTGCTACCTAAGTCTTGTCAACCTCTTCAAAGAAAACTCTGTCAAACACCACTCAACCCGAATGCAGCCAAATTTTACCCAGCAAAAACCAAATACCTGCCATCTATACTCGTAAAAAAAACCTTATCGATTTGTAACAAAACGCAATTAATTAACCAAGTCATGGAAGACACTGAAGCCGATCTAGTGTGCATAACAGAAACTTGGTTAAACGAGCAAAATAAAATCATAATACTGAACGAAATTAATGACAAATATTATACAATTAGCAATGAACGCAACAACCAAGTGGGTGAAGGGACTCTAACTTTGATTAAAAAAATACCTAGGATTAGATTTAAATATTGAAATAAACACCGACAAACACTGGCATTGCATCAAGCCCAAATTCTCCTTAGCTCAGTACTATTAGGCTTAGTAAGTAAAATTAGGCTTTCACAGTGAATTAGTAGTAACAATATACCGAAGCATTGGACTTGATCCATAGTACACCATTACTGTGTGCAAGCAGTATCAAAATAAAGCACGAAATACAGCAAATACATCTAAAAATGCTAAAATCTATAGGCATTAGTCCAGAAATAGCCAGAACAAAATATAACATTGAAAACAGCGACACATACATTGACAATATATGTATAAAAATCCTTAAGCGTATTCTACGAAACCCAAATCATCCGCTAAACATAAAGACAAAAAATAAACCCAAAATAACAACAAGAAAAAATATCAACTTCGGTTTCAAAATAGCTACTGCAAATACGGCTTACAAAAATAGTTTTACCCAAAGAACATTGCGTCTTATAAGAGATGGGAAACATAACTTATACACTAGTTAATCAAAGCAACTACAAATCTAACAACCAAAATATGTGTGCATATATATGTATGATTGTGTGTATGTATGAATGTAAAAAATTCTGTAATTTTTAAATTTTTAAACCAATGAATTTAAATAAAAGATATATAAACGAAAAGAAAACAAAGGATAAATTTTCTGTCCGCTTAGTCTAAAATTTAGGCGGTGTCAGATTATTAAAACCAATTTGACACCAATTATTAATTGGTGTCAGATTGGATTTAAAGATTATCTGCTCTGTTTTGTTTTAACTGAGAAAAATTTTATTATAACAAAGCAACTGAATAAAATTTGTGGGGTGCCATTTGAGCAATTCTTCAAATTAGATTTAGTGCCACTAATGAAAATAAACTTTTTTGGAGATAAAATAAACCATTTTAGTGGAGTGCTTCATCTGATTGAATTTTGATCCACAGAATTAAAAGTTTTTTGCAAATCTATAAACGCCCCATACAAAAAGTTCTTATTATCTAGAGCTCTTCTAATCTTTTAAGTAATTTTGAAAAGTACAAGGGTTGTTGAATGTTTGCTTTAAACTTATACTGATATTGGTATAGTCAATTAAACTTTTGTAGTTTGTTATGCAAAACCTTTCAAAAAGCTTGCTTAAGTTGGAGGGAAAAGAAATGGGTTGATAGTTAAAAAAGTCAAGCAAGAAGCCTTTTTTATAAATTAGTATGACTTTAGCTACTTTGAAAACCTCAGAGAATATGCTACTTTAAAAAAAAATTATTTGTCATGCAAAGGAAACGCGTATAAATTACGTCAGGAAAAAGGAAACGTGTATAAATTACGTCCTCCTACGTTACGTAGGAGGGTTAATGGTTTTGTGACAACTCATACGGGACTTGTTACTAAAGTGTTACGATTTTGTAACGACGGCGGAGGGGGTTAAAAACAGTCAAAAATTGCTGGCGTAATTTACGTACAACCTCAAAGAAGTTTGGAAATTATGTGAGAAGTAAGTTCAAGAAAAGATGGAGGCATGCTATTAGGTCCATAACTTTTATCATTTTTAAGAGCATTATAAACAAGATTATGTACCTCATTTTCACTCATGGGACTAATAAAGAAGGAATAACATTAGGCAAATTAAGAAAGTCACTTTAAGCACATTTTGATTGTATGATTACATTGAGTAGTTTTTCACAAATAGAAACAAAATAATTAAGAAATATATTTAAAACAGTCACATGGTCTGTGACGATTTTTTCATTCAGATTTAGCTGAGTAGGTGTTTCATGTTTTAATATCTATGATTTCTTCTATGTATTTTATAAGTTGTTCATGTTATTATTAAAATAAGCAATGTAGTATGGCTTTTTAATAACTTTTTAATAAGTTGCTAATTTTATTTCTGTAGAATTTAAATTTTATGAAGAGTTCATTTTTAATACTAATGTTCTTAAATCTTGCAAGTTTTTTACTCTGATAGCTTCTGGTGGGAGATAGGGTATGCACTCCTCCCGCCCACCAGAATCTGAAAGTCCTAAAATATCTTAGAAAAAGAGGACTTTTTTTTTTAGGAGACGCAAAATTCAATATAAAATACCAAAATATTTTAACATCCTCTGAAATTTTGCCATATATTAAAAAAAAAAAAAAAACTCAGATATTGTACTTAAACATGATCAATTTACTGTTAAGAGATTATTAAAATGGCGATAAAGATAACAAAATAGTGATTGTTTTATTTTGCTCAAAGCAAGACAGTTATAAAGAACAGCATCTCCATTTTTGATGCTTACAATTATGAAATGACCAATATGGTGTCTTTTCTGGACCCTTTTGAAGTGCTTTCTTAATTTCAGAAGCATTTATTCTACTATATACAAATTTAATTTCTACCTTACCAGAACAGAAAAATTGTTAGTCATGTTAACTTAATCTACAGTTTTTTTTTAAAACGTCATCATAGTTGTTTAAACTATTTTCTACAATATGTTATTTGTTTACTGAGTCTTTTTTTTTTGAAGAAACTAAAAATCTTTAACTTTGAAGTAGTGTTTGTTTTTCATTTTTGTTTTTCAATTTCAATGATCTTTCCATTTTTAAGCTCCACATTCGTAACAAGAAATCATTTTTATTTTTGGCTACTAAAAAGAATTATATATAAATTGACATTAATTGTTATTAATTTATCACAGTAAATAAAGTATTTTTTAAATAAAAGGAATGAATAAAACACAACAATATATATCATAATAATGTATAATAAGGTAAATATTACCAGGCAATATATACAACAAAGAATTCATAGATTTCTTTAACAATGATCATAGATTTCTTTAACAATGATTGACTTTTATTTTAAAGTACCACAAGTAAGATAAACTAAAGTGCTTACTTACTGCAAATACTCGAATAGTAAGAAAATCGTATTAATTGCTTAAAGTAGTTTCTAAAATTGTTTTCTTGCCGATATTCTCCTGTTTGATATTACAATAATTAAGCATTCTGTTTGCATTTAAACAAAAAGTTTACTCTAATTCTAACGTAAAAAAATGTTGTTCAATTAAAAATACCATATGCAACGTGCCTAATAGACAAATATAATATTTTATAATTATTTTATATTTTTATATAATATATCTTATATTTTTGTATATTATATTATAATTAATTATATAATAAATTATTTTATATTTATATATTAATTATAATATATTTTATAAATCCCTTGAACTTAACGGCCCGGAATTTCGAATTATAATAAACGATAGAAGTGTAAAATTAAAAAAGAGCGAAAATATTTTAAATTTTTTAATTCGATACTTCCATCATTTACTACTCTAAATGAGTTATTTCAAAAGAAAAACTTTTTTTTATCTCTTAACTTTGTGATTATCTTAATCGATTTGTAATAAACTTAATAGGAAAGTTTATCCGAATAAATAAGATGAAAAACATAAAGGCAGAAAAGGCAATGAGTTTCCCAAATTAGTTTAAGAAAAAAGCTTAGTTTTATGATAAAGACAATACAAATCAGAATAAATAATATTAAGGATTATATCTCAACATATATTTCAACATAAAATTTTTAATGTTTAAAGTGGCAATACTAGTTGTTCTTCTACTACATTTACATGTTGATAAAGAAAGAGATTTTAATATAGACCATAATAACAAAACCCCATTTCTCTACAATTTAGGAATTAAGGAAATGAAACGTTTCTTTAATTTTTGTTGTACAACTGTATAACTCTAATGTCAAAACATTCTAATCAAACAATTCTTGAAACGGCTGTATCTGCTAATTAGGAATGCAACAAAAAGCATTAAAAAAAAGCAAAAAAAAATTTCTTCTATAAATGTACACTTATATGAAAAAATACATAATTTAGTAATATATTTCATAAATAACAAACAATTTAATTTTTCTTATACATGTATGTTGACAGAAAAATTTTACTTGCGAAATGAGTTTATTTTTGTTGTAATTTCAAACTTCGTTAACTGGATTAAAACGCTGTAATTTCAGAAGATTGAAGTTTTTTGTATTAAAACGCCCGAATGAAAAACAAGCACTGTAACTTATTGTATTGAAAAATTTTCAAATCCTTCTCCTCCCATGATGAACAGAACCCACTATGAATTCCTGTTTTATTTTTCTCACTCCAAACTAAAAAAGTTGTAGGCGCTGAAATAGGTATTGGAGCGTTGTGACATAGCACAGAGACCCCACCAAATTCAGGGCCTCACCAACCAAAGAAAAATACTTTTGACTTGTTTTTTACATCAACGACATGATTAAAATAAACAATTGAGGTGGCCCTGGCAGACAAGATTTTTTAATTAAAAATAAACAATTTTTTCCACGAATATTCAATGATATTCAAAAATATTTAATGTGTATGTATAAAAATTGTATTTTATGTTTCATATCTTTATTTATTATTAATTAATTATATGACAAGAATAATGTTTGTTAGCTTTTAAGATATATATTTTTCTCATAGTCATAAAATAATAAATCTTAAGTAATCATTGCTGAAGCGGATTTATTTACTGCTTTGCAAAACAAAATTTTTTTTTAATTTTGTAATTTATATTGCGCTCCATGTTTCTGCAATGAGATTGTTTTAACTAATTTTGATTTACTTTTGCTGTCTTTTTAAAAAAATAAAAACTTTTTTCCGTATTAAAAAGTTAGGCTCAAAAAATAAATCTAAAAAATTGGAGCTAAGGAACAAAAAAGCCCCACTTCCTTTCTCCAAACGTGAGAGCATTAAGCAGACCCGTTTTTAGGTCATCTGCCCCCCAACGGTTGTGGCCTCTCCAGAAAAAAATTGTATTCGTTTTTCTAGTCGATTTTTTTATATGCTAATATATTGTTAATTAAAATTACTGCATTGTCCAAAAACGAACAAGTAAATGCTAGCGCTGAAAGTCATCCTTAGAACAACATTGACTTTTGAGACTGAATTCAAGTTTCTTTGATTAAATAACCAGACGTAAATTGAGATGATTTGTTTTTTTGGATTCACTAATATTAGTTTCTAATAATAATTTTTTTGAATTTACTAATATTAGTTTCAACTGATTTGGGAACTAAGTTCGTGTAATGCAGTTTGTTATTCAGAATATAAATATTCGCATCGTTTAGGTAAATTTAAAAAAGTTCTTTAGCGTACACTGTAATCACAACAAAATCCATAACTAAGACAAGAGAAGCAAAAGCTTATCTTCACCTTTCAATCTCGCATTACGCATTTTGTTATGATATTTTATTGACATTTTTATTTTGTATGTCATATTACGATATTTTAATTAAATCTTGTTAAAGGGGTTCTATGAAAAGATTGCGATGACGTTCTGTCATCCTCATCTTCTTTGAGTCCCTATCTGTTTTACTTATTTTGTTAAATTTTATATTATGTAGTAGAATCTGTAAAATTCTTATGTTATGTAAACAGAGAAAAAAAAAGAAAAAAAAAGAAAAAAAAAAAAAAAATCTCAGTTAATCTCAGTCGTCCGGCCGTGGCACAGTGATTAGAGCGCTTGCTTTATAAGCAGGAGACCCAGGTTCGAAACGAGCTTTGGATATATTTTCGCGTCACGGTAAGGAAGGAGGCGTGAACTTCCTGGTTAAATGCACTTCTGCGGTGCTCTATGACAAGACCGTTAGGTCTTCTTGGGGCTTTTTTTTGTATTCATATACTTTTGGATACACTACACTGTTGTATATTTATATATATATATATATATATATATATATATATATATATATATATATATATATATATATATATATATATATATATATATATATATATATATATATATATATATATATATATATATATATATATATATATATATATATATATATATATATATATATATATATTGACACTTTTATTTCAAAGGACTTAGTGATAAGACTGAATTTGTCTTTTTCTTGCCCCAGCCATGTATTTATATATTTGTAATTGCTTAATTGTGAAAAGAGATTGAATTAGAAAACTTTTTTCTAATTCAATCGGTAGGTGATCTTGGTGAAAAAAAGAATAAAAAAAAAATTTATGTAGGAGTTATGCTTGTTTTAGTAAATAAAAAACGTCTTAAATAATTAAAAAAAGCGCCATTTCAGTTTTATTTTTATTATTAAAATTTATTAGAAAAAAAATTGATTTCTTGCTGGCTTCTCTAAATGTCCTGGCCCCGCAGCGGCTGCCTAGGCTGGACATGTGTAAAGACGGAACTGGCATCAAGTTGATAACTTTTTTTTTTTTTTTTACTATTCTCAACTAAGTTTATATTCATCGAAAAATTTTAAACTTCAGAGTATAGTATTTCAGCGTTGAAAAATTATGACTATATGTGATTGGAAGGGGTTACAAATATTATATGTGATTGGAAGGGGTTACAAATATTATATGGTAATAATTTTTAAATGTTGAGAGATTATCATATGAAATTTAAAATTTGTAGATGAATATAAATTTAGTTGAGAATGGTAAAAAAAAAACATTTTATTAACTTGTTGCACTCATGTCATGGAGGAGAGGGGGGGATCAGAGGATGTTTACTTTTGGTGCAAAACTTGTACAATAGGATTTTAATAAAATCTTTTTAGGATTTTTTAGCGGGACATCATTTTAAGGTAGATACGTCATTTAAGAATGTAGTTAGTTTAATACTATTTTATTTATATTATTCAAAAACTGTTGGTTTTTATACATATTACATATATCCGATATATATCTAATAATAAAAAAAATTGATAAAATCAGAATTGTTATGGAGAAAGATTGTTCTCTTTTAAGAGAGATAATAATTTGAAAACATTGGCAACCAAACGCAAGCCATGTCCCTTTGAATTTTAATTAAACGCTTTGCGAAAGAAAGTAACGGTCAAAAAAAAGCCGTGACTAATTTTTAAAAAATGTATCTTTTATCGGAAAGAACAAATTATTGATTGACTTTGCTTACCATTGAATCCATTTTGAAACGAATGTAGTTATTTTTTCCATGTCCTAGTAAATAATAAACTTATATTTATAAATATTAAAGATTTCTTAAATTGGCGAAAAATGGAAAAGTTCATTTTGATTGCTATTTTACGAGCAACAGTGTCTGTTTATGGTATTTTACTTTGAATTCATGTATATTTTTGTTTTTTAAAGGATTGATGATTACTTTATACTTATTATATTGCAACAATATTTTTTAAAAAATGTCTAGAATAAATGTATTAAAAAGAATAGAAAAAGTTAATAAAAGTACACTTAACTTTAAAATAGCTATTATTTAAATACTAAAACTTTTAGTATTTTATTAAAAGGATCTAGTTTTTTTTTATGTTGATGTAACAACGGAGTTTAATTGTAGAACTAGTTAGATGTACGATATATATCTTGAAATTGTATTTATATGTTATACAGAGCTGTCAAGTTTTAAAGATGGATATGAGGAAACTTGATGATATTGACCCACCATGATGTATTTGCCTACTATATATCTTTGCCTAAAAAAAAGTCCTCAAAATTTGACTGACTAATTATATTAAAAGTATTATCATATGTTTCCATCATCTTAATTATGCGTTTTTGGAGTAAGAACTTATAAGTTATAAACTATACTGCACCTAGGGCGTCCGATATATATATTAATCCTATTTTTGTTTCAATTGATACATTCTCCATGGCAGATAAGAATACTACTAGAACACAAATCAAACCAAAAAAACATTTTAAAAATGAAAAAATTAAAAAAGTATAAATCTAGTTAGTTAAAACTTGCTAATTAGAAAAAAAGAAGATTTTCAAATTTCTGTAAATGCGGGAGGGAGATGAATTGTTCTTTAAATTTCGAGAGACTCCTGCCAAATGAAGGAGACTTGATAAGTCTGACGATATTTATCAAGTAGACAATCCTACTTAAAATAAGCATGTAAAAATTAAGTGTATTTAAAAACATGAAATGGTAAAACAGTTAAGCGGCCTAAAATAATTTTTTTTTTTGCCTGTTAGGCTCTTGTCAGTGGAGACTTTTTAAACATAAGAAATATTTTTAATAATAATAATAAAAAAAGATTCTACCCGTTGCCAAAGCCTCAATCGATGTAGCGGCACACTTCCTTGCAGCAGTAGGCTATAAGATTGTCAATGTATTTATTAAAGACAATAAATATTTCTTATGTTTTAAAAGTTTCTACTGACAAGAGCGCAACAATCAGGAAAATAAAATTATTCTAGGCTGTTTAACTGTAGCTTTCCCCATTAAATAAGTATTTTATATATATATATATATATATATATATATATATATATATATATATATATATATATATATATATATATATATATATATATATATATATCAGGGGATCTTCTAGAAAAAAAATTTGGGCAGCGGTACTCTTCCCATCAGGGAGAAATTTAATAAAAAATCTGCGCAAAAAAAAGACAATATTTGTTGTAAAAAAATAAATACGGTTGACGCTGTCAAAAATGGTCTAGAATAGCCTCTGTATATATATATATATATATATATATATATATATATATATATATATATATATATATATATATATATATATATATATATATATATATATATATGTATATATATATATATATATATATATATATATATATATATATATATATATATATATAAATATATATATATTATATACATATATTATATATATAATATATATATATATATATATATATATATATATATATATATATATTATATATAAATATATATAATATATTTCCAACTCGCTTTCCAACTTTCCAACTCGCTTTCCAGATAAGCCCAATCATTTACCTTCTCTACTCGACTTATGTCTTGTTTCTGATCCTAGTCAGTGCTCAGTTTCTCCACACTCACCCTTAGGTGCCTCCAATCATGGTTTGGTCTATCTAAAACTATTATCTCATTCTTCTTTATCATCAGAATCCCCCTATCATCGTACATCTTACTACTACCTTAAAGCTAACTGGGTCTCTTTCCGTGATTTTCTTCGTGATGGCCCCTGGGTAGAAATCTTTCGTCTTCCTATTGACAAATGTGCTTCTTACATAACTTCCTAGATTCAGGCTGGCATGGAATCCTTTATTCCCTCTCGACGATTCCAGGTCAAGCCTCACTCTTCTCCATGGTTTTCCTCACATTGTGCTGCTGCAATCGCCAATCGAAACCATTTCTTCCATATCTATCAACAAAACAATTCTCCAGAAAACAGACAACTGTTTATTACTGCTAGGAACCATTGTAAAAAGATTTTGTCTAACACCAAAGCCCGCTAATCTCAGATCATGAAATCTCGTATTTCATCACAAAAGTTAGGCTCTTGTGACTTCTGGAGAATCTTTAATAGTATCAATAATATAGGCAAGTCTGTAATTCCACCTCTTTTGTACAGTTCAGACTTTGTCACCTCACCTAAAGACAAAGCTGAATTGTTTACTAAGAACTTTTCATCAATATCATCTAATGACTCCACTAGTTGCGCTCTACCTGATATAGCCGTCGAACAGGTTGATCCATTGCTCAACATCCATATCACTCCAGCTTCTGTATCTAAAGTGATCTCCTGCTTAGGCTCTTCTACAGCTTGCGGCCTGGACAACATACCTGTTATAGTTTTGCAGAAGTGTTCTTCGGAGCCGTCGTCTATCCTTTCAAAACTATTCAACAAGTGCTTATCAGAGTCTTGTTTTCCAGCCTGCTGGAAAGCAGCATCTGTTATCCGTATTTTTTAAAATTCTGGAGAGCGATCTGATTCATCTAACTACCGTCCCATTAGTCTTCTTCCTATCATAAGCAAGGTTTTTGAATCTTTTATTAACAAACACTTAATCTCTCATCTTGAATCTCATAACCTACTTTCTGATCATCAATATGGATTTCGATCTTCTCGTTCTACGGCTGATTTGCTAACAGTAATAACCAATAGGTTTTATCGTACATTAGATAAAGGTGGAAAGGTTAAGGCCATTGCTCTTGACATTTCTAAAGCGTTTGATAAAATTTGGCATGCTGGTCTTCTCCATAAGCTTTTTTCTTACGGTGTCTCTGGAAATATCTTTAAGATTATTGAATCCTTTCTTTCCAATCGTAGTATAAAAGTTGTCCTTGATGGACAGCACTCTTCTTCTTATTCTGTAACCTCAGGGGTTCCTCAAGGTTCAATCCTTGACCCTATACTCTTTATTCTGGAAGTTAATGTAAATTAACGATCTTCCAGATATACTTACATCTAAGGTGGCATTGTTTGCTGATGATGCTACCATTTATTCTTGCCACGATAAGAAGCCAACTCCCTCTGATTGCTTGTAGGGGGCATTTGCGCTTGAAAAGGATCTCACTTCTGCTACAGCATGGGGCTCACAGTGGCTGGTGAACTTTAATTCAGATAAAACTCAATTTTTTTCGGCCAATCGTTATCGCAATAATTTAGACCTTCCTATATTTATGAACCGTAATGTACTTGATGACTCATCTACTCTTCACCTTCTAGGATTAACTCTCACTTCTGATCTTTCTTGGAAACTTTATATCAAATCCATTGCAAAGTTAGCATCTGCTTAAGTTGCATCTCTTTATCGAGCTCGACACTTTCTTACTCTGGATCCTATTCTCGATCTAAATCTCAAATCCGACCTTGTATGGAATACTGTTGCCATATCTGGGGCGGATCTTCTAATGATGCCCTTTCTCTTTTAGACAAGGTGCAAAAACGCATTGTAAACATAATTGGACTTGCTCTTGCAGCCTACCTTCAACCTCCGAGGGTTAAAATATATATATATATGTATATATATATATTTTAACCCCTCGGAAATAGGGTCAGCATTCGTCGATGCCGACCTAACTGCTGTCCTGAAAGTGTTTGAGGTTGGCAAAAAATTGCTGACCTCATTTCTATGTTTTATGGTCAGACCTTTTTATCAAATAATTTATGCCGACCTCAAAAATATTGAGGTCAGCAAATTATTGCTCACCTCATTTTTCTTAATTCCAAGAACTGATATATACATATGTATATATATATATATATATATATATATATATATATATATATATATATATATATATATATATATATATATATATATTTATATATATATCAGGGGTGCGATGTTTCATCGATTTTTTGGGACTCCGGACTCCGAGCTCAAAAATCATTGACTCCGGACTTTAGAAAAAAGTTTTCTTTAGTTTTATATATATGGTTTTTTTTTATCTGGAGCTTTTACGTGAAAATTCCGTAAAAATGGGTACCAATAATATTTTCTCTTATGAATCATATATATGTTTATTTTATTTACCCTAAGAAGTATTTATAACGGTCTTATAACAGAGCACCTTGAAAAAGTAATTAACAGGAGATTTACTCCTACTTCCTAATCAATGTCGCAAAACCAAAGGTGGGTTTAAACCATGGATCCCTTATTTTTTTAGGAAAGTGCGCTACTACTCCGCCATGGCTGCTTACAGCCAAAAGTTAATTTGTCTCGCTTTTGCTGGATAGTAAGAATTAATAAGAACAATACAACTCCAAATATTTTGATTTGATTTGTATTGTCGCATGCACAGATTTCTCAGATTGTTTGAAACCATATAATCGTAAAATTATAAAAAGATTTAAAGGTTTATTTACATTATTTACACCCTAAATTGTAAAGTTACAACTACAAAATATTACAATATCTACGTCATCAAAAAATGTTCAAATTAAAAACTTGTTTGTTTGTAAAAAAAGCATATCATTAGTTGATTCTAATATAAATCGACTACAATGGTCTGGTGTCATGTGTTTTAAGACTGAAAACAGATACTCGACACTGACTTAGGATATGGGTAGCGACAAAGCGACACTGCAGACATCCCATACAACTTCAGGGAACTGCTCAATTAATTTTAATGGGTTAAGTTTAAAAACTCGTCTAAGTTGGAAGAGTTGTCTTTAAACATTGAATGGATTTCCGGAATTGTTTTTAGTGCTTGTCGAAACTCCTTTTAGATTACATCTAGTTGAACCTGCATTTGTTCTTCTGAAGAATTTTCTTGAATCTCCTGTTCACACAACATAAATAAATTTGGTCAAGGCTTTGCGACTGGTGAAACATTTTCCTCATTTTCTGAACTAGAGTCTGGCACATAAACTGCAAAAGAGTTGCGCTCTACTGCTTTTTTGGTTTTGTTAAGTTCATCATTCTTATTTTCATTAGCAAGTTGAATCAGTTTGTAATATATTTTCTAAAGTCCATCAGCTGCAGTTATCTATAGAAGTATTTATATTTTTTGGAATATGTATTTTTTAAAGTTAAATAAATAAATATTTATAAATAAAATTTTATTAAAAAAACAACCTTATCTTCAGTCGCTGTTAGCATACAGCCATGCCTAATATCAACGTAAACTGCTGCAACAAACAACATTTCCTTTTTGGAAATCTTTAACTAAGTCACTGTCCTTCCCGTCAAGTTCACACTTTATTGAATTCCAATCAAAAAGGAATTCGCTTGTGTGATATTTTCACGTTAAAGATGAATAGTAAGTTTGCGTGCCATATGCAATACATCTCTTAATTCCTCCCACATACCCCAAAAACATGGTCACACATTAAATTCTTTAAGAGCTTCATTTTGCATTTTTAGATTTTAAATTACTGGTCGAATCTAAAAGAACAGAAGAATTCATTAAATATATGTTCAAAGTTATTAACTACTTAAATAAAGAGGATTATTAAAGAAATATTTACATAAACTAACACAACAACTAGCTAAAAAATTATTAAGTAGTATAAATGTCATTAACAATGAAATAATTGGATTTATACTATACCGGTATACCGGTTAAAAAACTGTTTTATACACTTTAGTTAAAACTTAGAAGTTATAAGTTATAACTTACCTTAATTAGCCTCTCAATCCTATTGAACTGGCTAGACCAATTGGTAACCTGATCTAAAATTGGAATGAGATGTGGAGTCTGGTCCCTGAAGAAGTCAATCCACTTCGAATTTTTTGCAGTTTTGACAACATCTCTGGTATGGCTAATTAGATTTTTTATTGTAAGCCTTTTCAATGCATCATTTACGGCTAGCTCTAAAGTGTGGATAGCACATCTTTAAAGATGTATAACACTCATGCTACTGGCAACTCCACTTGCCAAGACTGCTGCTGCATTGTCCGCTTTAGAGTAACCATATTTGTCAAACTCATCAGTTTCTACTGAAAAATTCTGTCTTCCTCATCTATGATTTCCTCAACAGCGCTGATGTAAAATCGACTTTCAAATAAATAAGCATTTTTGATAATTTGTTTTTGATTTGTTTACGATGCTTTTTGGCAAGATCGATAATTAGAATTCTCATATTATCTCTATTCATTTTAAATCCAAAATGAGATAAAACTTTTCCGAAAAGCTTTTGAATAGGTTTCCGATCAAACGTCTATAGATATTGTCTTTAGAATGATAAATGTTTATTTAAAAATGCCAAAAAAACATATTATTGTTTAGTTTTTTTTTTTTTTTTTAATTTAAAGATAATTAATGAAAAAATAAATTGAACCTGTAATGAAAGACCTTCAACCAAAACCAGCTGGTTTAAGGCTTTTAAAAACTCATCTTTTGCTATATGCAAATTAATTTGCTGTGGTACAAAACACTTTTACATAGATTGCTGAGAAGTGTTGCCTTTGATGGCTGTATATTTTTTTCTTCTTATTCTTTTCTTCTATTTTTTTTTTCTAATTTTTCTTTTTCTAACGTAATGAGGAGCTCCACGTGTTTTCTAGATAAGTGTTGTATAAGGTTACTAATGCGAGCTTTTGCGGCACATGTAATTTCTTTACTGCATATCTCGTTACTTTAACTTTTTTTGGGTACAAGATATTCGAAGCATACTACTTTGCATCCATTCAAAATTTTATTTGTACGATAAAAATGTCTGTAGATTGTATCTGATGCATAGTTAGTGGCCATTATTGGTCAAGATTGTTACACGCGAGTTAATAGCAAATATTATTATAAAGAAAGAATGTTGTTATTGCAATATATTGTGAACATGTAAAGTATTTTCTTTGTGTTATATATGCTTTGCAAAAATAATTTTTTGTAAAACAACCCACGAAAACATAGTTAGGAAAGCTGTTACAATGACTAGTTATGAATCGATGACATTAGTAGTTTTTTTGTAAAAGGAATTGCTGCGCAAAATAATTTTTATTTATTTGTTGAGGTATTTTTATAAGCTTTTTTTGGCTTCTTTCTGACCTAGAAGGTACGTTTTTTGCCAATTGTCTTGATCGTTAGTTTGATTTTATAGCGCAAACTCGCAGATGAATTTGATTTTTTATTGCAAATAATTGCATATAATATAAATTTCATTAATTTGTTAATGAAATTTGATAGCTTTTCGTATTTAAACCATATTGCTTTCATTGCAATTTTTATTAGGCATTATTTAAATAAAATTTTTGATTTTCTTAGCAGACTGAAAACCAATGTACATAATTATACTATCTCATGCCATTTTGGGTAGAAATTAAAAGAAATAAAAAGATATATATTTTTAAATAGTATATACAAGGTTTATTTATTTATAAGTATAGTTTCCAACTATAGTTTACAGTTTTAAACAGTGCTTAATCAAAGCAAAAAATATATCGACAATTTTTTTAAAGAACTTGACTTTGTTAAAATATTCGTCTTCTGCTCATAACCTAGTTAATCATTTCTAATTGACTTTCTTTCTATGATCAATCTAAAAACTAAAGATAACAAAAAAATTTATGCATAAAGGCAACTTCAACACTAAAATATCATTTGTTTCTAAATTTGGTAAATATTCAAAACAAATTAAACAACTAAATTCTCGAACATATTGTTATCTGCAGGTCTAGCCAGTAGCGATTTTATGAATAAAATGAGGAGGATGAATCCTTCAAAAGTGACGAATGTCTTATAAAAAATATTTAAATAAGTCGAATGTTAACTTCCTCTCTTTTTAGGAAAATCACCCCTGGGTCTCAAAATTTAATGAGGAAAAAATTGGATAAACAGTTAATCATAAGTACTTTCTTAATGGGATAAAAAAATTAATTGTTTCAAAACTATAAATAAGTAAAGAAAAATTATTACATATAAAATAAACATAATTTGCAAATAAAAGTTTATAAACTTAAGAAATATAAAACTTAACATTAAATATGATGAATTTTTTAAACTTGAAACATTTTATTTTTTTAAACTAATTTTAACAAAAAAAAATTATTATTAAACAAATTGTTTCTTTAACAAAAAATCCATTAGATCACAATTGCGGTCAAATGCTCATTTACAGTGTTTTGTGACAAGACTATCAGGTATTTTTTAAGCATATTAATAAATATAAAAAAAAAGGAGTCCTGCACGGCTGTTTCAGAGTGAGCTTTACGGCTTCTTGTTTTTTTTTGAAAATTTTGACTTAGGGGATGTTACTAAAACATTCATAACTTTTAAAATATTGGAGATAATTTTGTTTTGTAAAAAACAACAATAAAATGTTTTATCATACGACATTTAATACAATAGTAAAAAAACTTCTTCTAGTTTATAAAAAGCGCAACAAATGATGAACTTGCTTAAATTTTAGTAACTTCTTGTTACTTTTTATCAAAAAAAAATCAGAAAAATATATTTCTGATAGATATTATTAAATACACTCATTGTTTAACTATTAATAAAATAAAAAAATCTTACTTAATTGTTAAAGGAAAACTAAAACAGTCTTTATTAAAGTCTGCAAGCAAACCGCATTTCTTGCAAAATTATGAAAAATGTTGTTAAAGATGGGATTAGCTGTTAAATGAGCACGTTTTTAAGTCTAGAAGATCTTGTTTTAGAAAATAATTCACTAAGTTTATAAATTCAATGCATTATAAAATAAAACCAGATTTCAAGTTTGAAATATTTATTCTTAACATTTTAAGCTAAAGCCTTTAAAAAACTTGAGCAATTCTTTTCTATGCATACAGTTTTGGTAATAATATGGTGTTAGGTTGTTAATAAATAAAAACTCTAATAAAATAATTCATGACCAAAACTGAGTTAAAGTTTTGAAAAAACCTTGCTTTTGGTAATAGAATTATTTTATGGCACTTGAATCAATCTTTTTACACAAAAAATAAATGTTTCTTTAAATATACAAATAGCTAATTTAAATTATTTGATAATGTGTTTTTATTCTCATGAAAACTTTGATTGATCCATTAATAAGTTGATCCATTAATAAGTTCTTTAAGTAAAAAATGATCTTTGAACACCCAGTTGATAATAGATTTATGCACCATTCTAAAGAAAAAACCGCCTAATTTTGTTTATTTTATACTTCAAAATTCGTCTCGCTAAGAAAGTTGTTTTCATAAAATTTATTACATATTTGCTTGGGACGTACAGAATTAAAGGTCACATGATTGTTTTGAAATGTAAACAATGTTTTGCGCATTAAACTAGAAAAATTTGTTTTTAAAATAGCTAAGTTTGAAAACATATTTCATAACATAGCTAAAGGTACAGCAAATAATTATTTGATTTTTATATGCAGAGAGGGTTGAAATTTCAATAATTTGGTGCGGATTACAAAAATAATACGATTTTTTATTATTTAATAATAAAATTAAAAATATAAATGCATTAAAAAATAGTTAAAAAATAAAAAATAAGCAATCGGCACCAAAAATTTTTCTTATTTTTAAAAGTAATATACATATACATATATATATATATATATATATATATATATATATATATATATATATATATATATATATATATATATATATATATATATATATATATATATATATATATATATATATATATATATATATATATATATATATATATATATATATATATATATATATATATATATATATATATATATATATATATATATATATATATATATATGGAATTCCTTTGGGTGCACCCTCTAAAGCTGTTGCTGCTTCCTTACTCTTTCTAATTTACCCCAAATGGTGGTAACTTAGTAAGGTGTCTGGGCATGCTTTTTTTAATGAAGTTTGGCGGGTAACAAGCCTTCTTGGGAAGCGCCTGCAGTTGCACATTTCGTCCGCATTTAAAGTAATTTTTTCAGGCAGGCTAACCACGGTAGTTTTATAACTTTTAAAGTGTTTTAATTTAAAAGCTTTTCGGTTTAAAATTTAAAGCGTTTGCTTTTCAAAGTGCGGCAAAAAGCTAAACTTATCTACTGAGAAAGAAAAAAGAACCAATACAAAAAAAAGGAAACGAAAATTTATATACAATATATTAAATTTAGATTAAATAAACTAAAAAAGTTTAATAATTAAAAAAAGAAAATTTAAGAAAAAAAAGTTTTTTATAAAATTTTTATACAACTTTTGTATTTTTTTAGCGTGAATTTTTAGCTACAGAATTTGATACAAGCTGAGGAAAAAAACATATATTTTACAAGAACAGTTTTATAATTTTATAACAACAATTGAAAGTTTTGATATGCAATTTATGCATGATTTTTTATGAAACTAATTTGCTATGTACTCTGGAATTATGAGAAACGTTTCTTTTTCTTAGGTTTATTTGTTTTCACTTTTCTCAATTTTTAAAAATGTTTTTTCTATATTTGACGTTTTTTCACAATGCCTACATAGTAAGAAAATCAGAAAATAAATTTCTATTTATTTATAAAATATATTATTTGATTAATAAATTTTGTAATTATGGAAGAAATTAAATAAAAGAATATCATTATCTCTTTTTTGAATGTATTTACAATACTTGATGCTTGTCTCAATTTGTTTTCTTTTACATTGCCCAATTTTCAATGTTAAGATGAATTACTAGAGATGAGCTTAATGATTGGTCCGTTTGAAAAAATGTATTTAAAAACTTAAAAAAATGTTTTAAATAGGCTCTTAAAAGTTTTTTTAAAAAATTTTAGTAAAATAAAAAGTTCATCAGGAAATAAAATATCAGGTTGAAATGCCCGATTTGGAGAATCCAACAAAAGTGCAGACTATTTCAATGAGGGTAGTGAAAACAACTCGAACTTATTTTAAAGCGTTACCTGTAGAGCAATTTACATATGCCGTAAATAATTTTGTGTAAGCAGTAAGTGATTTTGGTTAAGCGACTTTTTATCATTTTTTAAGTGGTAAGATAAAAGAAGTAATTTATTTTAAAAAAAGTCACATTAACTTTTGAATGACGTTTATTTTAAAAATATTTTTTACAGAAATTTTAATAACAATTAT
Source organism: Hydra vulgaris (assembly GCF_022113875.1). NCBI lineage: Eukaryota > Metazoa > Cnidaria > Hydrozoa > Anthoathecata > Hydridae > Hydra > Hydra vulgaris. The sequence continues at coordinate 26,909,386 of NC_061165.1, forward strand.
GTTAGATATAAGCGCTATTTACTAATGAAAAATACTCAAATGAAATTAAAAATTTATTTTTATTTTGTTTTTATTTTATTGTAATGATTGATTTTTTCACTTAAAAAATGCTTATACTTTAAGCTTGAACCAAATATCATAATAACAATTTAATTCTGATAAAAAATACATATAATTTAATTTTGATTTAAAAACATATATTTAAGTTTATTAAAATTAAAGTTAATGCTTGGATTTAACTTAAATGACAAATTTATTTTAAAATAAAACTTAATATTATTCAATAATGAAATTTTATTTGTTCTTATTTTAAAAAATTAAAATTTATTTGTTACTCTCTAATTTTTTTTTAATAACAAATCATATATAGTTGCAAAGTCACAATTAGAAATTTAAGAAATAATCATATTCAAAATTCAAAAATTTAACATATTTTAATTCATTTATGCAAATATTAAGAAAAAAAAGAAATTTGTTAGTATCAAACATTTTTAAAAATGTAATATTAAATTTAATTATTTAATATTAAAAAAATTAATAATAAATTCACATTCCCTTATAGTAATAATAAAAAGTTAAATAACAAAAATGTTATTTAACTTCTTTTTTATTATTACTATAAGGGAACTCATTTTTGCTGGAATTAATATTATTACAGTAATTTAAAAAAGTTAGTCTTTAAAAAATAAAAAAAATAAAAAGAAGTTTATGACCTCAAATTCACATTAGGCTAATGCGTTAAGTATTTTTTATTTAAAACAAGGCTTGAACAACCAAATATTTTATATTTTAACATGAGTGTTAATGACTTTTTATTATTTTAGTTTTCTTGCTTTCCTGGGCATTAATAAAAACAGTAAAGTTTAGCAAAATCATTTGAAAAACATGTTTTCAAATTCTCCTTATTAATAGCGCAAATATCAAAGTGTTTTCGTTATATACTGACTGACCAAAGTCGCAAATAAATAGAAAATCAAAATTTGTTTTTGTTTTCTTTATATTCTTTTCTGCTTTCATTTTGACTTGTATTAATTTTGGTAGTAAAAAATAAAAAAAGTTCTTAAAAAAAAAAAAAGTAAAATAAATAGTAGGGAATCCCAAAATTTTTTTTTGAGAACCAAAAACATGCGGAGTCGTTAATGAGTTGCATAGAGGTCATATTTATATGACAAATTTTTTTATTTTTTATTTTTCCTTGTTAGAAGTATTCGCACCAGTCGTTCGAAATTACGCAATTTTCAATTTTTGATCAAATTTTAGCAGTTTTCAACGCAACGGCGCGAATCAATATTGATGTCGAATCCAGTTAATTTTTTCATTTATGTTCTTTTTATGTGCTCCTATACAAAAACAAAAACACTGTGCTTTTTGATTTAATAAATATATAATGCCTACCGTTCACTGATTTTGATAGAAAAATCAAAATTTGTGTTATTTCAAAGTGACTTTTTGTTGATCTATGAGGTCATTTTCAGTCATGGTGCAATTGTCATTTTTTTACTTCTTATTGGTATCAAATGATGATGTTATTTAAAAAACTACTGTAATTAGAACAAATAAAGCCCAACTCAAAATGGTTACCCCCAAAAGATTTGTTACAGGACTTTCAATATTTCTGTGTAGATTTAACTAGATCAAAATGTGCTGATATGTTTCAGAAATATCTTTTTAAATTTTGTGTGTGTTATTTTAAATTCTCATGAAATTTTAAGTGCTCATCACAGAGCACCGCGGTACAGAGTTTTACTACGAAGTTCACCCTAATTTCATTATCAATATCGTTTATATTAATCCTTGGACCTTCGATATTAAAGCAAGAACTCTTACCACTGCTATAGCTGCTATTATATTTATTATATATATAATAATTTTTTCCTTTTAAGACAAATATCTCTAGAAAATACATAATATAATATTTTTTAAATATATTTTCAAGGTTTAGAATCTACAGTAAGGTATTGAATCGAAATTCAAAGAATCTGGGAAAATATATGATTTAAGGCCTGGTGGATGGTCTTTATTAAACAGAAAACTGTTATCAGAAGGGATTTTGGCTTTGATTCTACCTATTACCTAATACCAACCGTTGGGTTGAATAAAGAACTTTTGCCATCTTTTCCATTTTTATGTAGTGATCTTTATTAGAACATGTTAGCGCCAACACCACGGTTGATGGATCTAAATACCACATGGTTTTGCAATGATTTTAATACCACTTCTGCGGCAGGCTCATACTCATTGTATTGGCACATCTGCCAATAGTTTTGTTGATCCTAAGAGTGAGTTAAAAACAATATATAGTAAGTATAGCAATATATATAGTAAGTAAGGTTAATAATGACACTTATAACATCTAATGTAATAAGTGTCATTTGTTTAGGCCATTATTCTAAAATAATTTAGTTGTTACTTTTTTGAAATAAATTTTTCTTAAATTATGACACTAATATATTAATATTTAGGAAATTAGGTTTTACTTCAAAAGCTGCAGAATCAGAAAACTTGCATGTCAAAAACCACGATGCCCAGAAAAGAGAAATGTGGTCAGCCATTCTGTTGATCTCTTTGACAATTTCATCACTCAGAAAAAGGACCTGTCTGATCTTAGGGAGAAGCAAATTGAACCTCATATAGTACAATGCCTTTGCCATGAACCTGGCATGTGAAATAGCTCCGGTTTTGTTAATTTTATACCTAACTGTCTGATCTTCTTCAAGGAACATAACTACAAGCTCTGCCAGTTCACAATAATCTTTGCCCTTCTCAAAAGTCTAAATGTATATAATTAACAATTTAATTAGAAACTTATATATTTCTTCTTTCTATAATTTTGGTATAAAGGTATTTTAAACTGATATACTTCTTAATTTTAACCTTACCTGACTATTTCTTAACTTTTTTTTATCTATCAGATCCTTGCAAGCCAATAGAGCCTGCTTCTCAAACCAGACACCTTTAACATTCTGGTGCTTAAATTACAACAGCATCTTCTCTTTTTTTGCATCAATAGCATGCCAGTTCTGCTTTAGAGATTTAAATAGTTGATTCTCCGGTCCAACAGATTTGTTTACTGCAATTTCATTGCAAAAGTGTTTTATATGGAGCTCTCCTACATGATGGCAGCAGGCTAACAAAAACAATGGTCGGCCATGGAAATTAGCTAATCTTGCACAAGCTCCTTTTAAATAGCCAGTGTTTGAAACAGTGGTATCAAAACAAACTCCGTGGATAAACTGCCCTAGATCAAAAGAGTCTAATAGATTTTGAATTGCTGTGAACTGAGCCTCACCACTGCCGTGTTCCAACCCTTGAGCGCCTAACAGATGGGACTGATTTTCATGCTTTATAAGTACACAAATTCGGTCTTTTGTCTCATTTATGCTACCCGTATAATCTTTGATAATTTTGCCATCAAAATGCACAATGATGGGTTTGCCGCTCTCCTTACCATAGTGGTTATGTTTGCTCTAAGAACAGCAGCAGCTTTTCTTATTATTGTATCACAAATCCTCTGAGTAGAGCTGTGGGATAATGTTACGTTTTCGATATCTCCACCAGCATTGCAAAGAAAAGAAGATATAAGTGCTGTTGCCTGGTAGATTTTCCCATCCCAATAGCAGTTCTGGTAGTTTTTGAAAAAATGTCTTTTAATATCTTTACAGACATTTTTTTAACTGTCTTCTTCGAAGCGTTACCAACCTTAAAATCGTCTTCGGAACTCCCATCATTATAGTCCAAGTCTTCATCAGTAACCATTTCACTTTCAGAAGAAAATCCCGATAAATCATGGATAGTTTTTTCAATTATACCAGAGGTTTTATAGTTATTTTTTGATGCAGATCTTTTACTTACATCTACAAAGCGACCGTCCAACGCTCCAATCACCATCCTTCTGCAATCTAGCTGGTCCCGTATGAGGGTTAAATCATCAATCTTATCTGCTACCAGTCTTAGTCTATCAGTCTTTAAACTATGTTCAAGAAGCGTAATGTCTTTTCCAGCCCAAAATATTCCTTTAAATTTAATTTTATTAGGTAAGAACAAGAAAAAGTAAACTATTTACTTCACAATAAATTGGCTTAGTATTGGCTGTTTGATAATGTTTTTGAAAATGTTAAAATTTAATATTTATCACCTACCTGTCATTGATTTCTCAAATTTATTTCTTGTCTCAAGATAACCAATTCCAATTTTGTTCTTGGAGTTCTCCAAGGAATTAAGATCCCAAAAAGGATACAACTGACATGGCATAATTCATTGTTTGTTATACATTTTAATCTATGAAGAACTTACATAAATTAAAAACATAACTTATAAAATTGTCCTTAATATATTTGACATAAAACATGAAATAATGTTCTTATCTATTGATTTCTAAAGCTAAAAGCTTACTTGAAAGTTTTGGACATTAAAGGACAAGCAATGAGATCCTTTAGTGCTTTCTTTGGAAATTGTTCTCTTAAAAATAAGAAGCATTGGATAATGTGATAATAAAAACAAACCAACTGCCCGTTAGGGGCAGTTGGTTTGTTTCCATTCTATCCAGAGTGACGTTAACTAGGAACATGCTGTTGCAACTTGATCTCCTTTTTTTTAACCCCTCCTTGGGACAGGGATACACCTCAGATACTTTTGTTGTCATAGCTAGCTTTAAAAAAAAAAAAATCATAATGATGTTCATTGTTTTAAAACACTATAAACGTTTTCATAATTTGTATGAAGTTTAAAATTATTTAAAAGGTTATTTATAATACTATAAATGTTTAAATAACCTAATTTATTTAACTATAATTATAAAATATAACACATAATTATGTTATGTTGTTATAATAAACTTACTTGAGGTGGAAATAATTGATTTTTTACAATTAAAAATTGTTAAGTAGCTTGATAAACGATTGTTTTATAAACTGTGCTTTTTTAAAATCTTATCCATTTTTTTGGGTTTTAAAAGTATCACCTGGTATCAAATATAATAATAATAAAAATGCGCACAATCGGTATGGATAAAAAACCTTCCATTTGTATTGACGCAATTAAATTGTTAAAGGTTTATAAATTTCTATTCGTGCTAATCATTTGAAAATGCCCTTAAAACTCAAAAAATTTGAAAAAGTTAATCTTTAAATCAATGGTGCAAGTATAAATACTCATTCCAAATAAAAAATATAAAAATCTCATTAACAAACCAATACTTTGGGAACATTTTGAGACACTCCGTGAAATAAAATTTGTTCATGAGGGTCAAAATGGGATGGCCTAATATATAGGTATATATTTTTTTTGACAAAATTTTTATTTTTAAATTTTTAAATTTTTTTTTAGTTTTTTTTAGATATTCTATTCATATATTATCTCTTTCCTTTCTTCTATTGTTGTTCTATTCTCTGTAGTTTCTTATATGTTTCATTTGCCTAAAATTCCTAAAATGCTTACTATATAAAAATGTGGTCAAGTTGTCTAAAAAAAATTACTTAGCGTGAACTAACAAGGGCTTCCGGGAAGGCTTGGGTAATAAGAAAAAAAGTTTTTTAAAGGTGAGAGATTATATTAAAAAAATGAGTTATCATTTCTTTGATATATACTTGATGTTCAAACAAACAAGTTTTTAACATCAATCAAATTTATAATAAATATAATTTTACTTCAAAGAAATCCATGCAGAATTAAAGTTCTATAATTCTAGTATTCAAAAAAAGTTGATATGTATTTCTAAAAAATAACACAGTAAGACAAGTTCATACCATGCAACTTTTTAACAAACTTAAAAACCGTGTCATACTTTGGGCAAAATAAACGATTCTGTAAACTCTGGATTTACCTGTACCTAGTATGTACTAAAAACCCTGCATTTCCCTATTTTAGTATAACATAATGTTTTATGCTTAGAAATATGTATTTAAATATTCAGGTAGCCTAAATATAATAAAGATTTTTTTGTTATAATTGTTCTTAAAGATAATCATAATAGTATGCATAATGCTTCATTTTCTTTAAATATTATTTATCCTAAAAAAAAATTGTTTTGAAAATAACTTCTTTTATTTAGGCGCCAATCAAATTACTGGTTCTGATGTTTTGTATGTTAATAATGGAGCAACAGCATCATTTAAATGGGTGTTCAACTTTCAGGATAGTGACATTCTTTTATTGAGCATTAATACAGAAGGTTCAAAACTTCCAGATATTGTACGAAAAGCACCAAACAGTCCTATTTCTGTGAATAGTAGAAATCCTATATATGCCTCACGCACTCAAGTTAGTAGGCCAGCTGGTATAAATGGTATTATTGTTGATATCAGTACCATTGGAATCACAGACGAAAATTTGTTTTTTTGCAAAGTTATTTTTGTTGACCAATCAGCTGATGTTGTTAACAACACTCGTTTAATTGTAGTAGGTATGATATTCTGATAAAATTTTAACTGTAGTATAAATATTGTTATACTAATATTTGTGAGAAAATTTTTTTTTTTTTTAGTAATAGCTGTGAGTATAAAAGTAGAGTTTAAGTTAATTCAAATAATTTTATCATATTTTTAATTTTTATTTAAAAACTTAGGCATATAAATTTGCCAAATAATCACACAAGCAATGAATGAGGGAAAAATGAAGTACATTAGAATAGAGAAGAATTATTTTTCGAACAAAGCATATTTTGATAATTGTCGAGACAAAAATAAAGGTTAATAGAAAAATATACTAAAATTATGTAATATACTAATATGGTGAATAAAAATATACTAATATGGTGACAAAAATAAGACAAACAGTGCACCCAAACAATACTTACAATAATAATTTTTTTTTTTTTTTTACAAACGCTTAAAATGAATAAAGATAAAAAGTATGCATACAACAATGTAAGGCTTAAGAATGGAAAAAAAAAAACATTAAAATGTGGAAATTTAATTTGTGTAGTGGTTAAGTAATAAACATGTCCTCAGAGTTGCATTTATTATTACTGGCATTTCGATGAGGATCAGCACCAATAGCTAGTTTATCTATGTCATCACCACTTAGATAGATATTAGTCAGATATTAGTCATCGTCACTTATGCTTTACCCCGGGACCTACACCTATTCTATACCAGGGTAATTCCATGTCAATTGAGCCAGAAAATTTCAAAAATGTCACCATACATCTAAGATTTTGCTGATTTTTATACAGTTGAGAGTACTTAGTAAAACAAAAAATCCTTGAAAATTTTAGCTTCTAGCTCCAAGAGGATCATGAAATATGATCATTTTACTTTTAACTGATCTTGGTCAGGCCTCTCTTGTCCCCTCAGAAATTTGACCTTTGTTTAAAGGTTCCAAGTCACATAGCTTTAAAAACATTTAATCTTTTGACTTAAAAATTTTTACCTAGTTATTTTCAGGGTTGAAGAATCCAATGAAATAATCAGAAATGTAAAAAAATATTTTTAAGTACCTGTAATTATCAATTTAAATAAATTTAGGCAATTTTCTATATACCTGATTTTGATGCTCAAGAAAGCCATGTGGCCTTGATGATATAAAAAAAAAAAATTGTACACATTATTCTATGTTTAATGATCTTTCAGAAAACATAAAAATTTTGATCTGCAAGTATATTGATTTCCATATATGGTTAACGGGGCACAGGCTCCACTATTTTGTACCGGAATCTTGCCATACATTTTTCACTACCTTTCAGACTAGCTGGAACGATGAAAATTTTGGTATTTATGTAGTGTCAATAAATGTGCATTTTAAAATTAAAAAATGGCCCAAGACACTAGGGGAGGGGGCTGGAGGGATGTGCCCCACTTTTTTGACCAGAATCTTGAGATGGATTTTTCAGTATCTTCCAGACTAGTTGGAGCTTTGAAACTTTCAGCATTGTGTAGTCCTGATGAAGATGCGTTAAAATTGTTTCAGGTCAGATGACCAGAAGGTCCATGAAGCTGGGGCACTGGGGACCATGCCCCGCTTTTTTTCTCAAAAAAATTTTTTTTTTTTTTAAACACATGTCTTAAATTTAAGATAGCTTTGAAAATATTGTATTCAAAAATTTTATTGCTTTAAGCTTGTTCCGTTTTACTTCATTATTTACAAAATAAAATACAAAAAAAAGAAGTTGTCAAGATAATGCTAAGATTAGCTTAGATGCATCGACGGTCAAGTAAACAAATGTCCAATTGTTGTTACAGGTGCATCAATTATACAAGTTATGTTGGTAATTGGAACCCAACACTCATCTACTCTAGATGGCCAGAAAAGTTTATTAAAAGGACCCTGCGGGTGCATAAACGTTACCATAACATCTTGCTCTATATTATCAATTTCATTGATCATACCAATCCAATCAAACGCATCATATTTACACATAATGAATTCACCATTTCAAGGCATCAATGTTAATTTTCTGATCATTTTGAGAACTTTGAATACCAGAAAAATAAAATATGCCTGTTATATGAACATCTTCACTTGTTAAAAGCTAATAGTATCTATAGCTAATAGTATCTGGTTTAAATTGATGATAGCTATAATCCCTAGTTCCAGGGATTTTTCTACTTAGCTCAAAACGTGATTTTAAAGTGGTGCGCAATTCTGACAGTCTTTCTTTTTCAATCTTTAAAAAAATAATCCCTTTAATATTGTTAGTACAGTAGTCAAACATTTTGTTACAATTCAATATCTGGTCGTTTATGGGCCTTTATCATTTATTGTAAAGTTTTTTGTGGTTTTTATACTGTGCAGCACAACCATCAGAAAAATAAAGAATCTTTGAAATTTTAGGATGATATTCTTTTAAATAGTTAACTATTTGTGTTTGAACTTCATACACAAAACCAGTGTCATGCTCATTATCTTTTGACATGAAACAAAACGATTTTTCTTCAAGTTGGTCATTTTTGTTTGATAAATAGAGGGCAACGGGGTGCAATGTGCATTGACTTTTGCACCAATAGTAACTTTGGATTTCATCTTGAATCACAAAAGTGAAGTTTTCAGCAAAGTCAACTAAGACAATACAGCAGTTTTTTGCTAAATTTTCCTTTTGTTGCTTTAGGTATCTTGATTGACATTTTGCAATGTAGGAATGAGCTGTTAACTTGTTTATTGCCTCTGATAGCATCAATTTGTATTCTTCAATTGTTGTTGTCTGATAGATCAATGTTGCTCTGTCTGTTTTCTGCCACTGATTGAATGACACCTCCTCGTCATTGTCATTGTCAATTAGTTGTGCATTCAGAAACTTCTTTAAAGAAACTATACCTGGACAGTTCGGACATTGATAAACCATGCACTTGTTACTTGTCACATCACAAACAACTTTTGTCATCATATCTTCATAAATACATTTCATTTGTATAGCATTGGTCAATAGTATTACATTTTGATGGAGGGTACATACACAAACAGAATGAGTGCCTGATGCTCCAACAGTTATACACCATTTTGGTCTTAAACTGCAAAACTTAGAAAATCTAATAACTTCTTGAGGATATTTAGTTTTAAAAGAAACATAAAGTTCTTTAAGATTACATAAAATAAGGCGCTTTTGCATGTGTTGTTTTCTACCAATGCTTACGTAATCTTTTTTACCAGGCGTTTTTCTCGTAAATTCTTCATCATGGTATATATTGTTGACTCTATTTAATGTTATTTCTGAAAATGTTTTTCTTTTCTTAGTGCTTGGAACTGAAAAAATCCCACTTATTTTCTTCAGTTTGCGCGCTTCTTTAATTTGGTATATAGTGACGTTGAAATATCTTCCAGCAAAATTTCTTGACCAAGACTCGGGTGTAAATGTTAACAACTGAATTTTAGTTTTTTGGTCAGAAACAATTAACTTTTATTTTATTTTTGCTGTTAGTTTGTTTAAATCATCACATTTACTTTTGTCAATAATTTTCGTATGAGGAATTGTATGTTTCAGTTCTTCTTCCCTAACATTATATACTTTTGAAATATGCTCTTCATTCTTTGACATTATTTTTATAACTTTACTTTTAGCAACAGATAGCCGTTGATGCTTTGGAATGCCATGAAATTTTATGGGGGACACATCTATTGTTTCCAAACTAACATTTAATGCCTCTCGTTACTTTTCAGAAGTAGCACATGAAATAGATTCCTCAAATTCACAGTTATCTTGTTCATGAAATTTACTGATTATAGCATCAAAGCAGCTCCGACAAAGTTGATATCCAGGCACAACATTTGGAAAATTAATTCTCAATTGTTTTGCCATATCTAATGTTATTACATGACTCCCTGAAAAGAAAAGAACAATTTGATTTTAGTAATTACCTATGAATATGAAAATTATTTGTACTTATTTCAATATATATTGCATAACCAGATCAGCTTTTTTTCAAATTTTTATAAACTAGTAGATTTTAATTTTATTATTCAAAAAAGATTCAAAATTTTTTATCAACAATATTTACCTTTGATTGCTTTTTTTTTTGATTTATCTTTCCTTGTCCAATAAATTTTTTTTTTGATTTATCTTTGCTTGTCCAATAAATTACAACATTGTGTGTGCTTCTTTTCAAAGTGTGTACCAAAAATCTTTTCATGATGAAGGCAGATTGTTAAAATTTTATCATCTGTTATTCCAGATCTCAAAATAAATTCTTCTCTGGCATCTTCTCTATAGCAATCAAATTTCTTTAAATCAATCTTTCTACAATAACTTAGTTTATGACAAGTATCATTTAATTTTTTTCCAAAATCACATGAATCCATTCTTACTGTAACACTAAAAACATTTTGAGATTAATTTAAAAATGAGAAACCAATAATAATTAATTCAATGAAAGCAACTTAAGCAATCGCCATGGTAATACAAAACTAAACAGTGATTGATTTCTTTTATCTTACTTTGACAAAAAGAAAGTTTCCATTTCACAAAGTTTAATTATAATCAATTTGTTAATGTTAAAAATGTTAATGATGACTTTAATAGGTAACAAATTTCTTCTATACTAGTGTAATGACAGGATGTTTTTTGTTACTGTGAATAGTTCTTATTTAATAAAATAACTTGCTGTTAACATTTTAGAATTAGCAAATATCAAATAAAAAAATGATTTTGAAAAATTGATAAATTTCTTTTTTATCGATGTAATGTTATGACAGGATGTTTTTTTCTGTTGGAAGTTAATTAAACAACTTGCTGTTACCATTTTAGCATTAAAATATATTAATCTTTTTTAATTAAAATTTTAAATTATACAAAATAAAATTCTGTTAAATCCATTATTTTAGACTGTTTTTAATCTTATACATGCAAATCAAAATTCTTATAAACATTAACTTTCTTAAAACATTTTAAGTAAGATCATTGAACATAGAATGATCAAAAACCAAATTGAACAAATATAGATCACAAAAATTTGTAAAGCAATGTTATCAAAGATATGCTTAACGTTGTAAAATATAAAATATAATAATCTAAAAAAAAGTGTTAAAGAAAAAAAAAAAATTTTTTTTTGAGAAAAAAAGCGGGGCATGGTCCCCAGTGCCCCAGCCCCAGTCTGACCTGCAACAATTTTAACGCATCTTCATCAGGACTACACAAATGCTGAAAGTTTCAAAGCTCCCCCTTGTCTGGAAGATACTGAAAAATCTGAAAATTCTGGTCAAAAAAGTGGGGCACATCCCTCCAGCCCCCTCCCCTAGTGTCTTGGGCCCTTTTTTAATTTTAAAATGCACATTTATTGACACTACATAAATACCAAAATTTTCATTGTTCCAGCTAGTCTGAAAGGTAGTGAAAAATGTATGGCAATACAAATGATTCCGGTACAAAATAGTGGAGCCTGTGCCCCGTTAACCATATATGGAAATCAATATACTTGCAAATCAAAATTTTTATGTTTTCTGAAAGATCATTAAACATAGAATAATGTGTACAATTTTTTTTTTATATCATCAAGGCCACATGGCTTTCTTGAGCATCAAAATCAGGTATATAGAAAATTGCCTAAATTTATTTAAATTGATAATTACAGGTACTTAAAAATGTTTTTTTTCATTTCTGATTATTTCATTGGATTCTTCAACCCTGAAAATAACTAGGTAAAAATTTTTAAGTCAAAAGATTAAATATTTTTAAAGCTTTAAAAGTAAAATAATTTCATGATCCTGGATGCTGGATGGAGCTAGAAGCTAAAATTTTCAATTTTAGAAATTGACCAGAAAACAGAAATTTGACCTTTAAACAAAGGTCAAATTTCTGAGGGGACAAGAGGGGCCTGACCAAGATCAGTCAAAAGTAAAATGATCATATTTCATGATCCTCTTGGAGCTAGAAGCTAAAATTTTCAAGGATTTTTTGTTTTACTAAGTACTCTCAACTGTATAAAAATCAGCAAAATCTGAGATGTATGGTGACATGACCTGGCTCAATTGACATGGAATTACCTACCACAGTAAAAAGTACTCACTACAAATAGCCAAAATGCCAACCATACCCAAATTTGTATATAAGACTAGATAAAGTTTAGCCAAGTGGGTGGTTAATAAAAAAATTAATTTTTAATGATATCACAATTAATGTATGACAATATTATTGGTTTACTTTATATTAATTTTCTAGTTTTTATTAATATTTATTTAGTCGGAATAAGTTTTTTATCATGCATTTGTTATGGTCTAAAAAATATATTAATTCAGATAGTAGAGAAAACCTCATCTTAAGAAAATGTTTTTCCTGCTTTTTACATTATTTTTGTATTTCGATAATTTAAAAAAATTTTAAAATATGTTCTGTTCGAAAAATAATTATCCTCTATTTTATTGCACTTCAATTTTCCCATTAGGCATTCACTGCTCATGTGTTACCAATCAGCAAATTTAAATGTCAAAGTTTTTAAAAAAATTTTAACTGTAATTTAAATAAATATTGTTATGCTGATGAGTCATTCCATGCCAACTGGACCAGGGTCCAACATGGACCCCCTCATATTTTTATGAAACTCAGTGGGTTTCTTATTATTAGTAAGAAAAGCAATTCCTGAAAATTTCAGCATAAAATCTTTTGTGGTTCATTAGATGTGGTCATTTGAAATTTCTGATTTTTCCAAAAATAAATTTAAGTAACAAAAACATTTTTTGTTCATACTTTGATGCTCTATATTTTAAAAACAAAATTTCAGAAAGCCTTCTAGTTTTTTTTATTGTATACAACTCTAGACTTACTTTAACAAAACTTTGGTTTGCTTTTTTATCGATAGCGTAAGTTCATTTTTATCTATAGGGTAAGTTCATTTTTATCAATTTTTATCTCTACGGTAAGTTCAAACATGACCCTTATCCTTAGAATGTTTTAAAAGTTTTATTCATGGAATAGTTTATAGAATACATTTACTGTTTCTCAGTTATGTTCATAAATAATCAAATTTATATTCAGAAAAATTCAATAGTTGAGTTTAAATTTTTATATGAATGAACAAAGACAGTTTTAAATACTTATTTAAAAACAAGTTTGATATGCAAATAACAAATTTTCAAAGAAATAATTTTAAAAAAAGTAAGTTAATGAGAAGTAAAAGTTGAATTTTGGTGCATAATCAGATGAATTTAATTGAAAAGTTTATTAAAGTCTTAGAAAATTTAATAAAATAAATAGACAATAGATAAAAAGGAAATTTAAAAATTATGAGAAATTGGTAAATAAACCCCTACAAGAATGGATAAAAGTTCTGCAAGAAGTTTACCTCAAATTATATATTCATCTCTGAAGCCTAAGAAGAAATCTTTTTTAATTGCTATAGAATTATGTTTTATGTTTTATTCTTATATTCAGCAGTAAACACTCAAAAAGGTAAAACTATTAAAATTTTTAAAAATTGTTGTGCAACATCCATATGACCTTTTACATGTTTATAAACAATTAATAGTTTCAAGGTGATCTAAAAATAATTTGATTTAAAAGTGAAAGTGATATTTGTATAAAAGTCCAAAAAAGTAGTTTAAATGTTAGTTTTATTAATAAACAATTTAACAGGGCGGCTAGCGGTCTTTGAAAACCTTGGACTTGAAAAAGTCTTTGAAAAACACCCTATTTAGCAACAATTTCTGAAAATCCTGGAGCTTTTTTTCTGAAATAGTTCAATTTTATGCAACATTTTGAATCTATATTTTAAGTTTTAAGTTAAGAAATATTAAAGTAAACTTAGATTGACCAGATTTATTTGACCGATTTTAATTTTTCATATTTGAAACTTTTTTTCTTTATTTATGGCTTAAAATGTAAGTTATTAAAAAGATACTCATTCTTGTGTAATAAAATTGACGATGTCAATTGATATATTTAAATGTATACTTCAGGGGGTTATCCTTTTCTGGATATTTCCAGAAATCCTGATATTTTTTACAACTTTTAGTTTTTCCAGGTATCCAAAACAATTTCTATACATACTAGTTTTAGGTAAAAAAATTTGTAATACATTTGTATTTTAAGCTTTTTCACTCATCACTTGTATAAAAATAAAAAAATATTTGAAAAAAAGTTAGAAACAGGTAAAAGCAAAATTACGAAGAAAATAAGAATAAACATATTCCAGATTTTTTCTGGATATTTTACCCAAACCATTTTACAGATTTTTAAAATATGACCTGGATGATCTATAGTACTTGTTGTTTTTAATTGTATTTGTCTCCTGATGATAATTTAACCATAAAACTTGACAAAAAATTTAATTAAGGTGTATGTGAAAAAGGAAGTGTGAAATTATGTAAGTCAAAAGTTAGTTTAACCTCTAGATTAAATTGTTTTTTAAATAATCTTTAATATTGCAATATTGTAAAATTAATCTATATTTTTTTGTTCTTATTAGTTATTTAGTTATTAGTCATTTATTTATTAGTTTTATAAAAATTAAAAATTTTTCATTTTATTAGTTTTCACTTATTTTTAAATTTAAACACTTTCTTAAAATATTTATCTGCTTTTTATTTCTTCCAAATGTGCCGATAAACGATATTATAATAATTTACTCGCCGCACAGTGAGTCAAAATCCATAAAAAACGGCAAAAAACCCCCCTTAAAAAACTTTTGCTAGAAAATAAATAATTAGTTTATAATGTCTCTAAATACCACTAAAAGACAATAAATAATTTTTTTTTTGAATAATTTTTAAGATTTCACCAATTTATACGTCTTTTTCCGAGACTTATTTATTTTATTTTATTTATCGGAAAACTCGTTCAAAAAAGTCTCGCTTTAGTGTCACTCTTTTAAGATTGATATAGGTAAAAACAGTTCAAAATTTAATTTGAAGTCATATGTTTAAGATGTTTGGTAACTATTAACAACAATTGTAACAATAAATTTTAATTTTAGATTTTCATTACTGAGATCTCAAAAATATGTCATAAATTGATTTTTTTAAATTAGTTTAATTATGGGTTTAGTTCAAAAACTAAAAGATTCCACTAGATTCCATGGTAGTTTTAATATTTTCCCATTAATAGGTATATATGAAAGCAGAAAAAATAAAAATCATTTGCCCCAACTTGCCCCAATTAAAATAAGACCTTTTAAATACTTCGTTTTTTTTTGTATTTTTTTTTTTCCGTTTTTAATTATAACTTGCGCATAAAGTAGCAAATAATAGTTCATTGCTTGCATTCATCACACAAGTAATACATTTAGCTCCTATTACTAAAAAAACTCGTGCTCAAGCAGATGGTGCTAATTATCAAACCTCAAAACCAAACAATGCAATATTTGATGTTATGGTGTATATTTTAAAATTCAAACTTGCGTGTAAAATAACTAACAATAGCTCATTGCTTACATTAAACATGAAAAGAATACATTTAGTCCCTATAGTTCAAGAGTTAGGAATTAATCATGATAATTTACTCGAAGCTCTTATACGTGAGTTTTGTAGACTGGAGGGTCTGTACTATAAAAGTATTGACAAACCTAAAATGTTAAATCTAAAGAAAACTATAATATTTGAATGTAAATTCCGATCAAAATTGCAGAAATATTCAAAAACCTTCTCTAAGCTTTTGGAACACGAGCAAACTTGGTTGAACAAAGATGTAACTGTTGACAAAAAAAACTTTGCAGCTAGTCTAGGCAGAAAGAGCAAGAACTGGGAAGATTTAGGTGATAGAAGCAGAAGATCTAAGGTAATAATAAATAAATTAAGTTCAACCCAGTTTGAAAAAATAGTTTACAAACTTAAATATTAAATGTTATCTTGTTTAAGGTTACCAAATTGGCTGAACATCCTACTGAAGTATTGGCATTAGCTTCAATAAAAAAAGCCACTAGAGATCCTACCAAAAAAGATTTCGTTGTTCTCATGAAAAGTGCAACAAACTATAAAAAGTTAATATCACGGAGATAAATTTTCCGATAAAAATGAAAACCGAAGATGCCTTGAGCTTAAAAGTTCAGTGTGACCTTTCTGATAAGCAGTATCAAATTATTAGAAATTCATTAATTATACATAATGTAGATATTTATCCTTTACTTTACGAAATTAAGAATGAGAGACATAAGTGTTATCCTGAGGGTTTAATTGTGACAGAAACATCTGCTTCAACTCCTCTACAGGGTATGTTTAATCATACTCTGACAAGAATATTAACTTTTACGGAATGCCAAGACTCTATGAGAATGTTTGCAGAAATTGGGGGAAGTTTAAAGGTGTACTTCACTTTAAAGGTGGCTTTGATGGTGCCTCCAGTCAAAGTGTCTATAAACAAAAAAATACTGATACAAATATTGGTGAGGCGCAAGTTAACGAGCAAAGTCTTTTCCAGACAGCTATTGTTCCACTTAAATTAACCATCACGAACAAAAATATATGGTTAAATAAGAAGCCTTCCAGCACACATTACTGTTGACCCTTACATCTCCAATATCAAAAAGAAACGGAAGAATTGATGCGAAATAAGTATGAACTTTTAAAAGCAGAAATGAATAGACTAGTCAAGTTTTAAGTAAAGTTAGAAGTAGAGGAAGGCAAACCGGATACGAAAATCACATTTAAGTTCAAACTATTAAGTTCACTGGGCTATTAAGTCTGGGCTATTAACCAGTTAATGAAAAAACTCACTGGGGTATTAAGTTCACTGGGCTATTAACCAGTTAATGAAAAAACTCACTGGGCTATTAAGTTCACTGGGCTATTAACCAGTTAATGAAAAAACTCACTGGGCTATTAAGTTCACTGGGCTATTAACCAGTTAATGAAAAAACTCACTGGGCTATTAAGTTCACTGGGCTATTAACCAGTTAATGAAAAAGCTTTATCTTTAGGCCTTTCTACTCTGCATTGCTGGCTCAGATCTTTTGAATATATTTTACATTTAGGATATAAGTTAAACATTAAAAAATACTTTGCCAAATCCCCCGCTGAAAAAGCATCAGTGAAAAGTAGAAAAAAGAACATTCAACTGAGGTTTAGAGAGGAGCTAAGTCTTATAGTTGATATGCCTAACAGGGTTTTGAAACACTGCCAGAAGGGCATTTGAAAATACTGAAACTTTCGCTGATATAACGGAAGTGTCAGTAGATGTAATTATTAGATTAAGGACAATCGTAATATCAGTACGCTCCTGTTATGAGTTAAACTCAGAAAGTTTTGGCCAGTATTGCTATGAAACTACAGCTTTTATACTCAAAAACTATTGCTGGTATACGATTCCCCTAACTGCTTATAAACTCTTGGAACATGGTGTGCAGATATCTGAGGCATTAGAACTGCCAATTGGTTACTACTCTGAAGAGTCACAAGAGGCTCTAAATAAGGAAATTTTCAAAGCTAGATTAAACCATACAGCCAAGATATCAAGAAAGAATGTTATGAAAAACCAGTACCAATACCTTTTGATTAGAAGTGATCCTGTAATATCTAACATTTGTTTCAAAAAATACAAGGTTGAAAATGGAAAAACACTTACCCCTGAAGTTATATCTTTGTTAATGCTGTAATAATAAAATAAAGCTTTTTTATAACTTTAGGTTTTCTTTTCTTGTTTTCTTGAAAGAAAAATTAGATGAGATAAAAATTTATTTTGTATTTAATATACTTTAATATTATTATAATATTAAAAGATTTTTTGAATCCAATTTTTCTTTTTAATAAGTATATGTTTTGGTTTGAAGAATTTAATTTTTTTAAATTAAATCTTTGTGCACGTAAAAGACTATAACACGTATACGCATGTATACGTGTTAGAGTCTTATACGCGTGTACGACCCTTAGGCACACGAAAAATTTACATTAAAAAATATGTGGTATTTTTTTATATGGTATTTTAGATCAAGGAATGAGATTTTTTTATTTAAATCATATTTTGCGCGCGTAAATGACACTTACACGCGTAAGCTTGCGTTGTACGCGTCATAGGTACACGTAAAAAATATTTTCAATAACAAATTTAAATTTTTTGACCCAAAATACGATAGTATTGATATATCACATGTTTATATATGATAGTTATATAATTTTTGCCATTTTTTCACCTTTCTGAGTCACTGTGCGCCGCCCGGGCGTATTTATTTATCTAAACATAAATTGTATTATTTTAATAATCCTAATAAAAGAACGTATAAAAGATAGGAACGTACATAATACTATTAAACTATTTAATTTGACTGGCTAACACATCAAGTTGATGGTTAATTGTTTTTTTTGGGTGGACAAATTTTTTTTTTTTTGCTTAAATTTTCATGAGTTTAATAGTTTCTCATAACTCAAACTAAACAAAAATAACTTAATGCTTGAAATTAAACTCCTATTCTTTTTAAAATAATGATTTTAAACAAAATCAATGCCTTTTTTTTAAATTTAAACTTGCAATAATTAACGTTAAAATTACCTGTTGATTTGTTTAAAATTTATATAAATATAGGCGGGTTGATTTTTGATTAACGTTATAATTCAATAACAGAAAGAAAAAAAATCAATTTATTAAGTAGTTGATACTTATGAATTTATTAAGTAGTTGATACTTATGAATTTATTTTTTAAAAATGCATTTGTTGCAATGACTTTTCATTAGCGGGAAAATGCTACGAAAAAATAAAATGAAAAGATTAAATGATAAAAAAAAGTAGTTACATACACAAAAATTTTTAATAATTTTATTTATTTGATTTTAATGAGCTGAGATATAAAAATTTTTCTGCTCATTTTAAAAACTGGTTAAATTAGTTTGTAATTACGTTATTAACACTTGTGCGCAAAAACTATTTAAATTTATTTATTTTAATTACTAGTGTTACATATAACAAGATTTTACTAAATGTATTAAAGAATTCTATTATAAAAAGTTTTAAATTAATCTAAAAATTGTTTTTAGATCAACTAAATTTATCTAAAAAACGAAAAAATAAAAATATTTAAAGAAAAAAAATGACAAAGTACAGTTAAAAGAAAAAATGTTCTCAAATAAATACAGCAATTATTATGTAGTTTTACATTATTATAAAATAAAATATTAATTTTTTTTTTTTTTAAACAATAAAGAATTTGAATCATTTATGAAATTGAGGTTTTTTAACCACTAGTAAAATGAAAATGATTTAAATAAGTAAAGCAAAATATATATATTGTTTACCTCAAAGTAAATTAAAGAAGTATGCCGTAAACAATAAAACTATTTGAAACGCTTATTTTGAATCAGTGTTTTTAAAAAGGTTGGGTTTACTCAAAACTTCTTAAGTCAATCTGTCCCTTTCAAAAACTCTGATTCATTTTGAAATCTAAATGATTTATGAAATTTTAGTATTTTTTTTTTTTTTTCCAAATTAAATCATAATTATTTGTAAATTGTTGTTTTTCAAAATTCTGATTTTTTAAAAACTATTTCATTTTGGGAGGTCAAAATAGCAATTTCAGTCATTTCAGGCAGTCGATGACAATTGATTTGCTCATTACTTTCCACGCTGATATATATATATATATATATATATATATATATATATATATATATATATATATATATATATATATATATATATATATATATATATATATATATTATATATTAACAATAATATAATAATCAATATCATATTTTAATTGTTTTATTTTCTCCATAAAGTTATCTAGGACAAGAATTTCTTCTTGAAAATAATACTTTGAAATTTTTCAAAGGAATTTGGAAATCAACAACAACAAAAAATATCAACAAAGATAATCCTAAAATATTTTTAAATTAAACTATGTTGGATTTATTAACTATACTAACAACCCTCAGAGTTAGGAAAAATAAGGCAATAATTTGCCGACCACAATCTTTTAAAGGTCGGCAAAAAAATTTGGTTAATAAGTCTTACCATAAAACTTAGAAACAAGGTTGGCAGTTTTTTAACTTAAACATTTTAAAGTCAGCAGTTAGGTCAGCATTGCCGAATGCAGACCCTAATTCCGAGAGTTGACTAATAATAAAATTCATATTTAGGTTTTACTTGAATTTTTCAATAAGTTAAGTAAAGTTCTATAACTAAAGTAATTAAATTAAAGAAATTCTAGTTGGAGTGCAAATAAATGATATCAACAAATATCTAATAGCAAAAAAATATTGAGCAATTATTTTCAATGATTTGTCTAAACAATGTTAAAATCTCTTTTATTAAAATAATTGAAGACTTAAATATATAGATTTTTATTTAAAAAAAATTATTTACTAAATGTAACATTAGGCTAACACACTAGACTAGACTAGACTAACAAATTAAATCTTTTACAATAATAATGAAATTACAAATGAAATCTTTTACAATAATAAAACCTAAACATTCGACTGATTATGATGATGATGATGATGATGATGATGATGATGATGATGATGATGATGATGATGATGATGATGATGATGATGATGATAATGATAATGATGATGATGATGATGATGATGATGATGATGATGATGATGATGATGATGATGATGATGATGATGATGATAATGATAATGATGATGATGATGATGATGATGATGATGATGATGATGATGATGATGATGATGATGATGATGATGATGATGATGATGATGATGATGATGATGATGATTAACCTATTAATTAATAAACTGATTTTTGGCATTTTAGTTGCTCCAACAATAAGTGTTGATCAAACCAAACTCTTTCTTACTGAAGGTGACAATGCAAATCTCAAATGCAGTGTAATTGCTGGTAATCCTCGTCCACTTTTATTTCAATGGTTTAAACTTGATTCAAACAATGTTGTACAGCCTATTACAATTGAAGTACAAGCAAATAATAATTTTGATTACAATATTTCGCAAGTGAACAGAGAAAGTCGAGGCAGTTACATATGTAGAGTTAAAAATATTAGAGGGATGCAAGACAGTCTGACAAAAATTCTTGATGTTAGATGTAAGTTTTATTTTACATATATATATATATATATATATATATATATATATATATATATATATATATATATATATATATATATATATATATATATATATATATATATGTGTATATTTATACAGGGGTTGAAATAAGTGCTTGGCTATTTTTAAGACCTATCTGAGTAGGGTAACAATCATTTTTTATTTTTTCTGACAAAATGAACAATGTTTGGTTACCCTTCTTTAACAGGTCTTAAGAATGGTCTAAGGGGCAATGTATAGCATTTATTTCTGACTCTGTATATATATATATATATATATATATATATATATATATATATATATATATATATATATATATATATATATATATATATATATATATATATATATATATATATATATATATATATATATATATATATATATATATATATATATAAATATATATATATATATATATATATATATATATACATGTATATATATATTCTTTTTTTTCTTTTTTAATATGCAAATTTACAATTAAAATTTTAATTCTATTTTGAAGTAGTTTCTTATTTTAAGTAATTGTTTAGCTTTTAATGATTGTTTAGTTTTAATTTTTATAAAACTTTTTTTTTTGGTTATAGCATGTTAAAAAAAAAGAGATAAGTTTATAAAAAGAGAAAAGAATATGTTTTCTTTTTTTTTTTTGAAAAAAAGAATTTATTATATTATTTTTCTGTTAATTTCAACAGCATAAGATTTGCTTGAATGTTGTGTATTTTTTTCATAGACAGGCCAGTTGTAATATCACCTCCATTAAATCGGTCTATATTTGAACAAGTAGGAACCGAAGAGTTTAATTGTGATGCAGATGGTAATTCTGGAACAACTATTTATAAGTGGTATAGGGACAAACCAACACCTGAAAATGAAATTTTGTTTCCAACTCCATATATTTTACAAGAAAATGATGGTAAGCGACTCAAGTTTGTCAAACCTCCACGTTCTATAGCAACAAACTATTATTGTGCAGGAAGAAATGACTTAGGGATTGGCGAAGCAAAAGGAGCATATTTGAATGTAACCTGTAAGTTTTAAAATACATTGCTTTTAATAATGATAATATTTTTATAATGTAAAAATATCCTTATTATTTATTTTTTTAAATTTTTTATTTATTAGTTTTGATTATTTTTCAATCTTTTTTTCCAAAATTTTTAACAAAGATGTTCCTGGTGAAATATATATAAAATCCGAGAATGGTGTTATAAACAGCAATAAAGATTCAAATATCACAATAACATGTCAAAGTGATGCTAACCCTCCTGCATTGTATCAGTGGTTTAAATATGAAAAAGATCTGCTTGGTATTGTTCAAAAAAGGCTTTTGCAGAGCAGCTTTTCTGGAGATTTGAAATTATATTATTTAACAACAAATGATTCTGCTGATTATAAATGTTTTGCAATAAACTATCCAGATACTTTAGATCAATACAAAGAATACAAAACAGAAAAAAAGATTACTCTCAATGTTCGATGTAAGAGATTTTTTTAACAATTAATTATTTATATTAGTAAAATCTTGCTAAAGTTGTTTTTTAATTTTTAATAGATGGACCTCAGCAAACTAACATAACAGTAAATGATGTTTTGTCTTCAACTCCTGTTGAAGTTATCGAAGACACCAAAGTTGTCATCAAGTGTATTAGTGACAGTAATCCACCAGCAATATATAACATTCAAAAAATTCCAAATAAAATTCAGCTAAATGCTAATGGAGAAAATTTCATTAGTTTTAGTACAATAAAAGTAGAGAATGAAGGCACCTATGAGTGTATTTCAATTAATAGTGTCATGAATAAAAATGAAAAAAGACAGGTTCAAATTGTTGTTACGAGTAAGTATGGATGTACTTTATATTTTATTTTAATTTTGATAATAAAGTTGTAAATATTTTAAGCATAATAATATGCAGGGATCAAATTGATTTACAAAAATACAATGGTGATTTTTTAAACTATTTATAATGCATTTTTTACAGGGTGCAGCTTAAAAAAAACATAAACCATAAATGAGGAGCATAATTTAAAGAAAAAACATAAGACAGGGTTCCCACCAGTTCTTTTTTTTATAACATATTTTTAATTAATGTTTAGTTATTAGATGTTCTCAATTTCTTGTTTATTACTTTGTATTTCATGTTATACTATTTTTGTTTAAATCAGGTTAATATCATTATTGTGGTTTTATTTTTTTTTAATGTTGCTTGCATATTTATTTCACTTTATATATAACAGGCCTTTTTAAGAAGTGTTACGCAGCCTTACTTACGGATTTGCGTATTTATTCAGCAGTTTTATGTTATGTAAAAACTTTTTTATTTGGGAATATTTAAATCCTATAATATTTTAATACTAAATTTAATGTTACTGCTGTCCTTACTCATTTGTGCAAGTTTGCAAAGAACTCACAGCAGCCATTACACCCAAGTTAATGGAAAGAGTCACATGCACTTTTTGTATAAGAAAATGCAAACTAAAGTGTATGCAAATATATAACTTATGTAAACTTTAAATGTAATGTTAAAATATATTTCAAGTTTACAGTTTTACTTTTAATTGAAAAAAAACAAAATTTCCTTGATTTTGATTTAAAGCATTAAATTTTCATTTTATAAATTTTATTAAATAGTATTAAAACTTTTATAAAGCCTTGTTTATTAAATAGTATTAAAACTTTTATAAAGCCTTTTTTATTAAATAGTATTAAAACTTTTATAAAGCCTTGTTTATTAAATAGTATTAAAACTTTTATAAAGCCTTTTTTATTAAATAGTATTAAAACTTTTATAAAGCCTTGTTTATTAAATAGTATTAAAACTTTTATAAAGCCTTGTTTATTAAATAGTATTAAAACTTTTATAAAGCCTTGTTTATTAAATAGTATTAAAACTTTTATAAAGCCTTGTTTATTAAATAGTATTAAAACTTTTATAAAGCCTTGTTTATTAAATAGTATTAAAATTTTATTTCATTTTATAAAGCCTTGTTTATTAAATAGTATTAAAATTTTATTTCATTTTATAAAGCCTTGTTTATTAAATAGTATTAAAACTTTTATAAAGCCTTGTTTATTAAATAGTATTAAAATTTTATTTCATTTTATAAAGCCTTGTTTATTAAATAGTATTAAAACTTTTATAAAGCCTTGTTTATTAAATAGTATTAAAACTTTTATAAAGCCTTGTTTATTAAATAGTATTAAAATTTTATTTCATTTTATAAAGCCTTGTTTATTAAATAGTATTAAAACTTTCATCGAACAATAGGCCTTAGTGACTGAAATGTTTAGGACGCTGCATTATGAAGTGAATTGATGTGGTTCAAATCCTTACTCTTTCAATTTCTTTTTTTTAAATCTTTTTCAATTTTTTAAAATACAAAGTAAAACATTTTTAAAGTTCTATAGATATTTTTGCTTTTATAAAGTTTTACTTTTATTTAAAAATTGCATTGCAGAAAAATATTTCACAATTAGTTTTTAATATTGTTATTCCGTCTGTATGCATTCTGGAATAAAAGCTTGAAAGCTTCTATTCCTTCTCTTCAATATTAAATCAAGCCTCATTCTACTCCACATTTTTTACCATTTTGAGCAGTCGCTTTATTAAACAGTAATTTTTTTTTCATCTTTTTTACAAGAACATCTCTCTTATACACCAATGTCTTTTTATTATTCTAAGTCCTGTCTGATGTTAAGCTCTGTTATTTTAAGTTTAGTCTTAAAAAAGTTTTCAGAATTTTCTTCAATTTTTGCTCAACTTTTAAAAAGTGCTAAATAAGTGGTTCCAATTTTTCAAAACTCTAGAAAACACTTTGACCTCTCCAGCTATCCTACAATTAGTCTTCACTCTGTTATTAATTTTTTTATATAAAGTTTTTGAGATTAATAAATTATTTCATTCTAACTGCAGAATTAAAGTTATTCTTGAAGGCCTACTCCACTTTATTTCAAGTAACTTTAAGGGTCATATCTTTGCTTTTTAAGGGTACCACAAAGTTCTATCTTCACTATCTATCAAGTTCTATGCTCCTGTAATGTTTCTTATCAACAATAAGAATCTTCTTGAAAATTTTACATCTAAAGTACTTCTATTAGCTAAGGACTCAACTTTATACTCTTGTCTTGATAAAAAAAAATTCACTTTTTGATTGATTAGAACAAGCGCCGGTTTTTAATCTGATCTCTCTTCTGTAACAGCCTAAGGCTATTATTATATTGACGAATAACAACCCTCTTACCCTCAGACAATGTATAAAAGCTTATACCTCTTACTTTCAGACAAAGTATAATTGTAAATGTAGTTAGACCTGCTTTATCTGAAAAGCATGGACCACTCTCCCATTGTTGTAAGGTTTTATTTCTTTTTTTTTCTACAAATACTATCAATGTCAATATTCAAACGGGCTATCATAACTATTACGATAAACCAAACTCATTCTTACTTGGCTTCTTATTCAACAAGTTGCATCCTTTTACTGTATCTGTACCTTCATTCTATAAAACATTTATTAATTCAGTTTTTTTCTTTGCACATCACAAAAAAGCCTTTTAACTCTTCCCCATTTTTGTGTTGTCATTTTTAATACATCTTGCATTTTTTAAATTCTTCAGTTAATCATTTTCTAGTATTTTAACCATTCTTCTATTTTAAAGTAACTCATAACCTAATAGTATTGCTTGCAATCTTGTTGGAAGTAAATTAGAATTTAAAAACATATAAATATATGCCAGTATTTAATAAATAATAAATGTAAGTATAAAATCATAATACAAAAGGTATTACAAATTTTTTTCTAGCCCCAGCTATCAACAACAGCTAAATCTTATAATTTTAACAATTCTGGGTTTGCAAAAAGTCTCATTTTTAGCTGGAGCCGGGGCCCCAGTCACTTACTATTTATGTGGGCATTTTAAACATTTAGAATACCTGCTTCAGGTATGATATCTTAAAATATTTATTAAGTAAGTAATTTTTTTTCTTGCTAACTAATTCATTATATAAAAAATCTCTTTATCTCAGATTGAAATATGTTATATAAAATCTCTCTTCTTTATATGCCCTTTTATAAACTGTTTTCTAGTATTTTTTCTAATTTTCTGAAAAATGCTAGATTTTTTTCTTTAGATTTTTTTTCATTTTCCTCTCTTTTTTTATTCTCTTTAGATTTTATTCTATTTTATAGATAAAGGGGCCTCCTACAACTGACATTCATGTCTAACATGTTTTGCCTTCTTTTCAAAACGTGCATCTTTGTGTCTATATGTTGGCAATTACAAAAATAATGTTTAATGTTTGTTTTTTTAGTTATATTTAATTTAAAAACAAATCATTAAATTTAATTGATTTCATTACTAAATAATAAACTAAATAATATCTTCAATAAACCTTACCTGAAACTATGTTTACTACACCTTTTTTCTATATATGCAATTTTGTATTATTAATTTTGTTAACAGTTAAAAAATGATCAAAATTGCTGTAAAGTTTTTTGCAACACAGTGTTATTATATTCATTAAATGAAAAATTAAACATTAAATTACATTTTACTTTTCAAAATAATACATTTTAATAAAGCAAAAAAATATTTCAATGAACAAAGAAAATTTTGGAATGACGGTTATTTCTGAAATTGTCCTATTTCTATATCAACAAGAATAAAATTTGAAATTTTTGCAGCAGTTTTTTGTCTTTTTTAGCAATACTTAGAGAAAAAAAAAAATTGTATATTGAAAATATGGAATTGTTTGATGGTTTACTATTTATATATCTATTTTGGCATAAGAATTTTAGAAAACTAAAACCCTGAAATAAAAATAAGTAAATTTTTCTAATTCTGTTTCAAATAATTTTTATTCAAAGGTAATCGAAATTTAAGTATTTTACTTATATAAAAACACATTAAACCAAATTATTTTATTTCACATTATTTTATTATAAAAACAAATTCAATAAACTAGTATTTTAACTGGCACTTAATAAATAGATCAAAATTACATCCATGAATTATTATGATTTGTTTATTTCAAAATGTTTGTAAAATTTGGATTGTGAAAGTTTTTATAAAAAAGTTTATATTTATTGATTGGTTTTTTACTTTTACACAACTGCTTGATTATTTAATTGGTTGATGCTCTAAGTTATTGTAAAACAGCTAAATAGAAATATAATACACATTATGTAAAATAGATGTTACGTAAAACAGATGTGTAAAATTTAAAAACAGTTGTTGCTGTATCATACATTTTCGTTTTGAGTTAAAGAGGGATGTTTGAAAATTATAAAAAACTATTTCTCAGTTAGATTTTTTAAGTTAATTTAGAATCCTCTATATAGATAACATTACTTGATATAATAAACTTTTTTTAAATTTTATATTTTTTAAATATAGTTTTTTTGTATATACAAAACTAATCTTTTGAATTTTTTTTAAACATTTAATTCTTGTGAATTTATCCATTGTTAATTTGCTCTTATTTTAGTCAAGCCAAAACAAATTGATCCTGTTCCAGGAGATCTAGAATCAAGTGAATATAGCACAGTATCAATAAAATGTCTTGCAACTGGAAAACCTTCTCCTAAAATTTACTGGCAGAGGTATGGTGCAAACATCACTGATGACTCAGTTATACAGCAAATTTACAATGATAAAGTTTATGTTACTGGTTACTTGACCACAATTCAGGGTGAACTAAAGTTTAATAACATTCGATATACTGATTCTGCATCTTACTCATGCATTGTTTACAACTCTGGTGGCTTTTATAATCAAACGACTAAAGTATCTGTATCTTGTATGTTTTCTTTTTTATTGTAAACTTTGTTAAAGAAATAAATCTGCAAAAGCTTACAATTAAATTTTTTATAAAAAATGACTTAAGGTTTTTAAAAGACCTTATATATTTGTGGTGAAAAACTTATATATATGCGTGTTTCCTGATAGTACAAATATTTTACATCTGAATCTTTATTTTCAAATTTATTTTATATTGTTTTATAATATAATATAAATTATTTTATATATAGACAAACCAAAGATAACTGTTAGACCTGGTAATTTCACACGGCTTGAAGATGGAGAAGATGTAAAATTTGTTTGTGAAGCTATTGCGAATCCGTCAAGTATCGCATGGAGTTGGTTTTTTAATGAAGTAGAACAATCTTCTTCATCTTCTATAACTCAGCAAAGTACTTCGACATTTATCCGTAATTTTCCAAAAAGGACTGATAATGGAGCATTTAGGTGTGAAGCTCGAAATGAGATTGGAACTGGAGAAAGTGCAATCGGTTACTTAGTAGTTCAATGTAATTTTGCATTAATTTTATTATTTAATATTTTATTTACATTTACACTTATTCTAATATTCAATATTTTAGTTACATTAATAATACTTAATTTTATTTACATTAGTTATACTTAATTTATTTTCTGTAATTTTATTAGACTTGATTAAAAAAAAATTTATATTAACAATTATAAAAAAAAAAAAAATTTATATTTTTATATTTTTATACACAAGACCCACCTTCAATAACTGAGTTTCCTAAAGATCAAGTTGTTAATGAATCAGCTAACATAGTATTTTCCTGTAAAGCTGATGGTATTCCACAGCCTCAAATATCATGGAGTAGGGCAAGCGATAACAAGTTTGAAAAATTTGTCTCAATCTTGAATATTAATAATGTGAAAGCAGTAGACAAAGATGAATACACATGCAATGCAGTTAATAGTGTTGGAGTGGATTCAAAAAAAGTAAAATTACTTGTGAATAGTAAGTATTGTTGAAAAGTTGTTGTTCATTGATTTATTATATTGACTAATTTTTAAGAAAATTCTTAAGATATTATATAATATATTTATTTAGATTTGTTTTGTTTTACAAAGTTTTAATATTTGTCTAATGTCATCTGATTTTTCTGATCAACAATCTACAGTTTTATGTCCAAATATTGTTTATGTCTAATATTCTTAATGAAAATAATAGCATTTATTGAGTAAAGCATTTTAAAAAAGTAAAATTCTTAAATTAGTAAAAAGTTAAAAAATATCTTCACCACAGTGATTTTAAAAAAGTATACTTTCCAGTGCAAGCTTTTATTAAAGTGTAAAATCATAAATGAAATTTTCAAAAAAGTTACTAAATTAAGTTGGATATTAGTAAAGTTAAAATTGGAAGTGACAAAAATGAATTGTTAGTAAAATTGTGTGAAAATTAAATTTTAAAAAATCAGTTATTATTATTTCCAAAAGACCAAATCTACAGAGAAAATCTATTTCATTACAGAAAAAACCTCTTATAGTTTGAAATTAGCAAATTTTGAAAATGTGAAGAAAAAAATGTTTGAAAAGTGTTTTATTATTATAAAAAATATGATTCTCAAACATGAAATATGAGATATGAATTTAAAACAAAATATTTCTTGCACCCTAACCTTGATTTGTTGCCCCATAAAAACAAGGGCAATGGAGAGTGGAGAAAAAGTTGGGTATCAATATATATATATATATATATATATATATATATATATATATATATATATATATATATATATATATATATATATATATATATATATATATATATATATATATATATATTAATACCCAATAAACACAAGGGATCTTTAACTGCTGACACAAGTTGTGTTCATGTTGAAGTAAATGTTTAAAAAAAACATTTGGTCTAAATTTTTTTGATTAAAAATAATTAATGAATGCACACCATTGATTTTAAAAATCGCATTTTAGTCGAAGCTTGCTGTCTCCATTTTTTTTGGTTCTCAGAGTCTGTATAATGTTAGCCGCAATCTGCTGACTTGATAATTTATTCCATGCGTGTTTAATTCATAACAGTTTTGGTATATGAGGTCATCGTATAAATTTTCAAGATACCATATTTTTTTTCATCATCACCAAATCATGTTAATTGAATATAACTTTTTACTAAATCCCAAAAAAAAGTTTGTGATGCAATTAAAAATTAATTTAATAAAATTTATAAAAATAAAAATTTAATATATAACAAATATTTACAGTAAAATGTACTGGTTTAAACTAAATATAAACTAGATACTAAAAGAATAATTTTACTAAAGCGTATATATTAATTTAAAGTATAAACTGAATAAAAAATGAGCGACTTGAATAAAAAATATAAACTGAACTAAGTAGAAAATAAATATTAAACAAATTATTTTACTAATAACCATATAAATCAAACTAAATTAAAGTTAAAACAAATATTTGTATAGTTATAGTATAATAGTTATAATATAAATATAAAAACGAAGAATCACATTAACTTGTACACTACCAACCGAACAAAAATCTTTTAGTAGCAACCGTACATTTTTTTAAATGAAATTTTATAATAATAAAGTTTTTAACATGCATCATTAAACAATAACAAATACAAAGTGCTTAAAACCGTTGTTTTTATAAAGTAACTAAAACATTAAGTTCGAAACAAACCTCATTTAATGAATAAAAATAATATTTTTTCTTCAAAATACTTTGGTAATTACTTAACTAATTTCTTCACACTTCTTACAAGTTAAGTTTTATAGTGTTAGCCAGGGGTGTTGAGTCGTAAAAAAAAGTAACGACTCCGACTCCAGTTGTTGAAATTTTTTGAGTACAACTCCTACTCCAACTCCAAAGCAAAATTTTTGAAAAATTCTTTGAATTCTTTAAAAAATATTGCGCAATAAATTGAATTTTTTTTTTTTTGACAAATTTATGAAACATTCTTTGAGGTTTAGTATGAACATAAGGTTAATTGAATGTTTTGTACATGCACGTGCAATACCAAGAAATTTTACTATCGGAGTCAGGTATTTTTTAGCAACTCCGATTTCTTATTTTTTCTTGATTAATTAGAGAATTAATTAAACCTTTAGAAAAAACAAATTCTGTGTCTAAAATGGAAATTTATGTACAAAACAAGATGAATTGTAAAACATACTTGAAGGCTGCTACCAGTGGCTTGCGGTAGTGAAAAAGTTAAACCATAACTAAATGTAAATTAAACATAAAACAAACAACTCTATTAAACCATATGAACTATAAATAAAATGAAAAACTGCATCATACTGCTTTTATTTTCTGCCTTTATTTTAACTCTAATAATCACAAAATATGTATAATTGTGTCATGATTTTAGCTGGCTTCTAAAATAAAGTAATAATAAAGCATATAAATATAAAAATATATGTATTTATATTTGCATATTTTTTACTAAATCACAAATATTTTTTGTAATTTAGTAAAAAATTATACAAATATTTGATTTTCTGATTGTAGTAGAAAAAATACTTATATCTTTACAACAAACAAAACAATACTTATATCTTTACAACAAACAAAAAAGTGCTATCTTAAAAAGATATTGCGATGACATCATATACCAAAACAGTTATGAATTAAACACGTATGTAATAAATTATCAAGTCTGCAGATTACGACTAACATTATACAGACTCTGATAACCAAAAAAAAATGGAGAAGGCAAGCTTCGACTAAAACGATAACTTAAATTTTGTTGGTATGCATTCATTATTTAGTTTCAATCAAAAAATTTAGTTAAAATATATATTTTTTCAATGTTCATTTTTCTTTAATATGTTGATATTACAAGACAACTTGTCTCGGCAATTGGGGATCCCTTTAAGACATATTAAAACATTTTAAATTAATTTAAATTTTTGATGTAACAGTTATGATAAAGATATTTTGATGGGCAGTTATGATAAAACAAAAACTTCATAGGTTTATATTCTCATTTCAAATAGGAACTATTTTGTCTTATTAAAATAGCCATATTCAAAAGTGTTAAATATAAATCTATGTTGTATTTAAAACTTTTACATATTTTAATTTTTCAGAAATTATTTGTTTTATGTTTAGGCAAGCCTATGATACTCACTAAAAATCCAAGTGAAACAAAATTTGGTGCTACAATTGGCATGATGGTAAATCTTATATGCTCTGTGAGTTCTTATCCCATTGGAACTATTGTGTGGAAAGACAAATCTTCTGCAACCTTAATTAGGGATGGAATCAATGGATATTCCATCACTGCTCCAAATAGAAATGAATTTTCACAAAAAAGTACACTTTCAGTGAGTGCTACTAATGAACTTCTGGGAAAAGAATATTTGTGTCAGGTTACCAATGACTATGGGTCTGATGAACAAGTTTTCTCCATATTGGCAAAAGGTTTTTTTTTATATTACACTAACATCTAAAATTTTTAAATAATGTTTAGAAATTACATCATAAATATTTATTATAAAAATTATTGCATTTTAAAAATGTTTGACAAATCTTGTAATTTGTCCTATATGGTTGAGTATAAATATTGTTGGTATGTATATGTTTGGTAAAGTAGGTTTTTATTGTAACATCTTTCTATATGATATTAAGTACCATAAAATGTTCAAATTTAAATACTAGCTATTTGTTTAAGGTTTTAAAATAAAACCTTAAATTTTTAAAAAGAATTTAAATACATTTAGTTAAATAAATTTAGTTAGCCTTAGAACTAAGTTTTAGAACTAATTTAGCCTTAGAACTAAGTTTTAGAACTAGGTTAGCCTTAGAACTAAGTTTTAGAGTATTAGATTCAGAGTTGTTAACAAAGCCAAAAGTAGCAAGGCCAAGGCCACACATTACAAGACCAAGACCAAGGCCAAAAGTTTTAAGGTCAAGTCCAAGATTAAGAGTTTCAAGGCCAAGACCTACGCAAACATTTTCAAGACCAAACACTTCAATTTTTGCACTACATTAAGGCCAATTATTAACAAAACTAATAATACCACATTTTGTTAAAATAGACCAAGGTTATGCGCAGAATTCAATGAAATCAATAAATAGATATGTATTTTTTTTTTATTTTCAAAGTTTTTAAGGCCAAGGTCAACAGTTTCAAGGCCAAGGTCAACAGTTTCAAGGCCAAGGCCAAGGTCAACAGTTTCAACAAGGCCAAGGTCAACAGTTTCAAGGCCAAGACCAAGGCCAAGGCCTCAATTTTTGGCCTTAAGGCCAGGCCAAGACCAATGACTACCAACTCTGATTAGATTCATTAGAAAGAGTTTGTATTTTATGGATTTTGATATAATTAGTTATAAAAAATAACAGAAAGAGTTTGTATTTTGCAATGTTGATATAATTAATTATAAATTATATATAGTTCATTTATTTATATTAAATTAAACATGCTATATATAGAAATTATTAATGTAAATCTATTATGTTAATATAATTTTTAATAGCTTATCTAGAATAATCCTAACAGTCTATTTAAATGCTGAAAAAGATTAAAATTTATTAAAACTATATAAACTTTTAAAAAAAATCTAGCCATTTACTCTATAACATATTAAAGGAACTACTATGATTTTGATTTCAACAGATAATATAAGTTATGAACAAAGTTCTCAAGGGTTCTACATTTTTTTTATCAATTTAATACTTGATGAGAGTTAATGTATATAGTGCTATTTTTTTAAACAAGAATTTATGAACACTTACATGAAGATATTTATTTTATATATTTATACATATATATATATATATATATATATATATATATATATATATATATATATATATATATATATATATATATATATATATATATATATATATATATATATATATAGTATATGTATATATATATATATATGTATATGTATATATTGGTAAAAGATTTTTATAGTAATAAAAGTTTAATTGTTATCAATTTTAAAATTTAGGAAAACCTGATATGATTTATCAATTGACAGCGGAGGATATTATTCAACCAACAGTTCCAGTTACAGTAAACATTACACTAAAGTGGATTCCGGGTTATGGTGGAGGTTTTCCTGTAGAGTTTATTTTACTTTATAAAGAGAGCAATGATGCGAACTTTCGTCAACAATATATAGGTGCAGCAGAGGGTAATGTGTTTGTATTTACAAATCGTAAAACATCGACAGAGTATGTCTTTTCTATGCTCTCAAAAAATGAAAGAGGTATCAGTGATCAATACAGCCCTCTTTTAAAGTTTCAAACAAAAGGTAGTTGTAATACTTTAAAATCAATCATATAATTAAAAAATAATAAAATGTAAAAGTTAAATAGAAAGCAAAAAAAAAATAGTTATGCTAAATTATTCTTTTATAATTATGTTAAACAGGTTAGTTAGGTTATAAAATTTTAAAGATTTTTAAAAAAATGTTTAATTAACAAGTGTTAATAGTGTTTGTTTGTTTTATTATTGTTTGTTTCATTTTTGCTATTATTTTTATTGTTATTATTTTGCATTAAAGTATATATATAAGTTAAATTGTACTTAAAAAAACTTCTTCACTTAAAATCAAAATTTAAAAAACAATTTCTTGAGTTCTTTTATTAGTCATCATTTATTTTCTAAACAATTGTCTGGTTTTGTCAGATAAAAGGAATTTGAAATTCATATTTATACAAATTTATTTATGGTATTGAAAACAAGGATTAATAAGGTTGTACTTTACAAACTCTCAGTTGATAAAAATATATTTTAAGAAACTCAATATATATTATAAATATATTTTAAGAAACTCAATATATATTATAAATATATTGAATATAAACTCATTTTTAAACTTGTGGTAGTCATGTTATAATTTGGTTGTCTTGGATAAAACAAAAAATTTAAAAGAGTTTTTTTACAGATATAAATAAATATATAATAATAAAATGAATAAATAAAAGATTTGAAGTGGAATGATTGTGAAGATATACAGAATACAAAAAAATATGCAAAGTTTTGAACAGAAAGATGACAATAATATAGAAAAATATGCTAATTGAAAAAAGAAAATGAAAAATGACTGTATAGCAACCGTGACAACACTAATAGCAACAGAATTAAAAATAAGAGAAATAAAATCAAAAGAAGACGAGTAAAAAGTAAATAAAATTTTTAAGCTCATAAATCAAGAGAATGAATTACCAAAATTTTGTTAGACAGCTGAGATCTAAAACAAATAAACCCAATTAAACAAATAAAGTCCAATTCTTGTTGAATTAGCTAATGATTTTCTTTGCAGTGCCTTCTTAGCATCAATTAAAAGAGTGAGAAGTAATGTCACACATAAAGATATTTACAAGTTTGACTGAAGCTTTTTTTTTTATTTTTTAAGCATCTTCGCCTTCAACAAGCTTGCAAGCAACCAATAATTAGTGTTGGAAGTTACTGGAAGAGAAAACATGAAGATTGTAGAGCAAGATAACATTTGACAGACAACTTGAAATATTGCAAATTATATGAATCAGGAAAGCAAGATAAAGAAAGCGAATTCCAAAGAACTGATGTTGGAAGGAAAAAACTAGACAAATAAGGAAAAAAAGAAAAAAAAAAAGAAAAAATAAAGACAAAGTTTTTTGGAGCACTTAGGAACAGTAACAGAAAAAGGATGAGACTTAATTGAATAACAAGTAACACGAGAATGAATTTTATTAGATGGCACAAGAGGCGCTAGCTCTTTAGAACAGTACCCATTATAGTATTAGTAAAAAAGAGAAAAATTAATCCCAGAAGATCAGTTAATCCCAGAAGATGAAGGGTAGATGACTCATCAAGTACATTACCGTTCATAAATATAGGAAGGTCTAAATTATTGCGATAATGATTGGCTGAAAAAAGTTGATTTTTATCTGAATTAAAGTTCACTAGCCACTGTGAGCCCCATGCTGTAGCAGAAGTGAGATCTTTTCAAGTTCTAATGCCCCCTGCAGAATAAATGGTAGTATCATTAGTGAACAATGCCACCTTAGATGTGAGAACATCTGGAAGATCATTAATGTAAATTCAAAAAAGTATAGGGCTTAGGATTGAACCATGAGGAACCCCTGAGGTTACAGAATAAGAAGAGTGCTGTCCATCAAGGACAACTTTTATACTATGATTGGAAAGGAAGGATTCAATAATCTTAAAGATGTTTTCAGATACACAGTTAGAAGAAAGTTTATGGAGAAGACCAGCATGCCAAACTTTATCAAACGCTTTAGAAATGTCAAGAACAATGGCCTTAACCTCTCCAGCTTTATCTAATGCGCGATAAAACCTATCGGTTATTACTGTTAGCAAATCAGCCGTAGAACGAGAAGATCAAAGTCCATATTGATGATCAGAAAGTAAGTTATTAGATTCAAGATGAGAGATTAAGTGTTTGTTAATTAAAGATTCAAAAACCTTGTTTATGATAGGAAGAAGACCAATGGGACAGTAGTTAGACAAATCAGATCGCTCTCCAGAATTTTTAAAAATAGGGATAACAGATGCTGCTTTCCAGCAGGCTGGAAAACAAGACTCTGATAAGCACTTGTTGAATAGTTTTGAAAGGATAGACAACATCTCTGGAGAACACTTCTGCAAGACTATAACAGGTATGTTGTCCAGGCCGCAAGCTGTAGAAGAGCCTGAGCAGGAAATCACTTTAGATACAGAAGCTGGAGTGATATGGATGTTGAGCAATGGATCAACCTGTTCGACGGCTATATCAGGTAGAGCGCAACTAGTGGAGTCAAGAGATGATATTGATGAAAAGTTCTTAGCAAACAATTCAGCTTTGTCTTTAGGTGAGGTGACAAAGTCTGAACCATACAAAAGAGGTGGAATTACAGACTTGCCCTTATTATTGATACTATTAAAGATTATCCAGAAGTCACGAGAGCCTAACTTTTGTGATGAAATACGAGATTTCATGATCTGAGAATAGCGGGCTTTGGTGTTAGACAAAACCTTTTTAAAATGGTTCCTAGCAGTAATAAACAGTTGTCTGTTTTCTGGAGAATTGTTTTGTTGATAGATATAGAAGAAATGGTTTCGATTAGCAATTGCAGCAGCACAATGTGAGGAAAACCATGGAGAAGAGTGAGGCTTGACCTGGAATTGTCGAGAGGGAATAAAGGGTTCCATGCCAACCTGAATCCACGAAGTTATGTAAGAAGCACATTTGTTAACAGGAAGACAAAAGATTTCTATCTTAGGGCCATCATGAAGAAAATCACGAAAAGAGTGCTAGTCAGCTTTAAGGTAGTTGTAAGATGTATGATGATAGGGGGATTCTGATGATAAAGAAGAATGAGATAATAGTTTTAGAGAGACAAAGCCATGATCGGAAGCCTCTAAGGGTGAATGTGGAGAAACTGAGCACTGACTAGGATCAGAAACAAGACACAAGTCGAGTAGAGAAGGTAAATGATTTGGGTTGTCTGTAAAGCGAGTTGGAAAGTTGACTATTTGAGTTAGGGATTGAGAAAGGCAAAAGATGTAGGCTTTAGTGCCTGCAGAGAATAAATGAATCAATCCACTGAAAAACCAAGCCACTGAAAAAATAAATGAATCTAGCAGAAACAGAAATTAAATGAGTTCAAAGTGGTAATTGAGCAATACAAACTTTTAATACAATTTTCTTTGACTGAGATTGTTTAAAAGTGATTCAGTGGTAAACATTGAAGGTTTCCATCTGTATAGGAGAGACAGATCAGACGGTCTAAAAAGTTATGGTGTCTGTTTGTATATAGACAACTCACTTGAAACCTATTAACTAAATGATGCTGTTCTATATCCCTGTAAACGAGAACAATTGGGCAGTTGTTTGTTTTGGTAATAACAAGTATCTACTTGGATGTATTTAAATGTATAAGGCCAAATGATTTTTTTTGACATGGCAGAATTTGATTTGGTTTAAGGATGTAAATATATAAAGATTTACTGATTATAAGCTGCTTCAATTTCCTATCAATTAGCTGGTCAAATGACTGTGTTGATGCAATTTCAAATGATGATGGAATTAAATATAAATTTACAGATATTTTAACTGATAATTTTCTTTTTCAGCATATCAACATACCAACTTTACAGCTATCAGATGAACAACTTAGGAATACCTTAGATTTTACTAATATTATATTACATAATGTGGAATAGACCATTTCATATTATATTAGATAATGTGGAATAGACCATTTCATATTATATTAGATAATGTGGAATAGACCATTTCATATTATATTACATAATGTGGAATAGACCATTTTATATTATATTACATAATGTGGAATAGACCATTTCATATTATATTACATAACGTGGAATAGACCATTTCATATTATTTGTTTTGTTATTGCACCTTAATGAAAAACAGTTAATTTTATTTTAATAAGAATTTTAAATGATGTAACATTCTTAACTTTTTGAAAAATTTAATTAAAATATTTTAAATAATGTAAATATTTTAAATATTGGTAAATGTTCTTTAAACTCAAAAAGCATCTGTTAACTTCATCTGAAACTTTTTAATAAGTTGTTGTTGTTTTTTTTTGTAAAAATCAGATGCCCCACCTCCTGTTGCTACAGTGCGTATGGAACCTGATCCAAGTGGTACTGCTGTTGTTATTTTTTGGACAATTACTCAACTTCCTTCTCAGAGAAAACTTGGAGAAATATCAAACTGGGACTATGGATTGGTACAGTATCGCATAGTAGATAAGCAAAAAGATTGGACAGTGAACAAAATTGTAGAAATAGGGATCAATGGTTCATATAAGGTGTCAGAATTGAATGGTGAAGAGTATTATGAGTTTCATTTTGTTTTGTTTACAAACAGTGGAGAGTTTGGTCTTCCAGTTGATGTGGGCAAGCGTAAGTATTTAGTTTGGTTCTCTTTTTCAAATAAGTTTTACTAGTTATAATAGACATGAGTTTTAAATAAATTTAATGTTTTCTAATGGTTTATTAAATACAAAGTGTTTAATAAATTGGTTTACTAATTTTGATTAAACAACATGTTAAATTACATATTTTTACTATTATGTACACAAACGGAATGTATAAAAATTAGCACAAGTTCAGTACTATCTGGGATTAAAATCTTTGCTATGGTTACTTTTTTATATATAATACTATTGTTTTTTGAAGCTTTATAACTGGATGATAGGGTAAATGCAAATTTTATAATAATAACTTAGGGATCAAAGGGGAGATTTAAAAGCAAATAAAGAATTCATGACACCCTGTTTAAAATATACCTTTAAATCACATAAAGCACTTCTTTTTATTTAACTATTTGTAAAATTTACATATTATAATAGCTTTCTGTAATTAAAAAAAGTATTGTTTTTAACATCTTTACTTTGTCAGGAGCACTTTCACTGTAAACTTCTAGTCTAATTACAACTGCTAATAAAGCTCTTATTAGCAGTTGTAACCCTCTACTTTGCAAAAAGTTAGTGTCTGCAACTAAATGTTATTAGTGCAAGCTATTTCAAGAAGTAAAGAAGAGTGCAATAAGTACATGTAGGGTGCAGAAGAAAAAAAAGGGTGAAATATGTACATGTAAGTTGCAGAAGAAGAAGGGTGCAATATGCATTAAGTAAAACAACTCAATTATTTCATTAATTGTAACAATGTAGTAACAATTCTCATAAACATTGTAACATTTTTGTATTCATAGAAGTTTAGTTTGTATTATAAAAGTTTTATATTGTTATAGCAAATTAATTTGCATTTTGTGTTAATATTTTTCAACAGTTTCTAGAGGAAGCTACTGTTTATACATATCACATTAAAGAATTTAAAAATATATAAAGGATGTTAAATAATGTAAAATTTTAACATAACGCAGTATTTTGTCATAAAATTTTTGAATATGCATCATAAATTTAAAACATACAACAATTGTTAAAGTTGTATGTTTAAAGTTTACATGACAATTGTTGTCATGTAAACTTTAAACATAACTGGCATAATTTTTCCCACACAATCTTTGAACTTACTGAAAAAACCAACCTAGTAAAGATGATTTCCAATTAAAACAATAGTAACAATTTATCAAAAAGCATTTTATCTTCTATATTATTAATGTTTATGTTTCAATGGTTTTTAATTTAACGCAAATTTTTGCTTTAATTTGTAAGTTTGAACATAATTTTTTTTTTTTTTTAGTTTATCCGAAAACTGGTCCAAGAGCAGAAGAAAGAAAAGCTATGTCTAAAAATGATATTATTGCAATTGCAGTAGGTGTTGGTGGAACAATATTGTTGGTGTTAGTTATTGTATTATTTATTATGATATACAAAAAGAGAAGTAGCAAGATAACATATACATCAAGCTACAGTGAGTTTTTTTGTTTTTTTTTATTTTGGTTGTATTTATAGAAGTTTTCAAAGAAAATGTATTATAGAAAATATAATTTTAAGTATATATATAAAGTAGAATATATAATTTTTATAATTATTAACTATAAAAATGGCTTATTGTTTTTGTTTCTACAAACTATAAAAATATTTTAGAATTAGATTAAATTGACTTTTGTTTTTGACTATTGACTATTGTCCTTGTTTTAATGTTTTTATCCAATAGTAATACTCAAAGAATTAAACAGGAATTTTTTTTTCAAGATGGCAAAATCATTGTTCCAAATTTTTTGTAATAAAATTTTAAATTTGTTTGAAAGTCTCCCCTACAAATTCAAATTATTGGTAAATACAATATTTATGTTTGCCTTACATTTTAAAACATCCTGTATGAATATTTAAGAAGTACATGTTAATATAATATCTAAATACTATTTTTTTCTAAAAATTGAAATTTTATATTCTAATCTAAAATTATTCTCTTTGCTTTGTATGGCTTTGTTGCATGGTACTGGATATTTGCAGCTTTTCATTTACCATTTTTTAAATCTGTTTAGAAATGTTTAGAAAACTAATTAGCAGGACAATTTATTGAAACTAATAATGTGCTTTAGCTGGTGTCTGTATAATAACTTATTTTTAAAAAACATATTAAAGCAGTTGCAATTTTTATGTAACAATATTGTAAAAATATATATTTTTTTTTATTTATTTATTTTTTTTTTTGGAAAATTTTTGTATTCATCAACTTAATAGCATTATTTTTTATATTGTCTCTAAATTTGAACTCTTAAAAATTGTGCACAAAAATCATCTTTAAAAAAAAACATTAATATGTATATGATGTAATAAACACTGAAATACTTTTTAATATTATAGATAATGGTCGTGTTAAAGTTGATCTTCCAACCTCTGCAATAAAAAGGTTAGAGTTTTTATTTTTATTTTATTTTGCATAAATAAATGTTAAAGAATTTATCTTTTTATTTTTAACTTTAAAAATTAAAATAGTGATGTTGTTCGTGCAAGTTTTGCTAGAGAAGATGAAGATCCTTTTGCTAATGATAGTTCTTTTCTTGATGACGATAAATCGCCTCCACCTGATTACCAGGATAGTAAGTAATTGAGAAACTCCTTATTTGGATTGTATTTTACATAATAGTTTATTTTTTATATATTAATTCATTATAAAGGATTCAATGTTGAAACTGAAGTTGTGACTCCTAGCTATACTTCTTTTGGTAGACTTCCTAAAGGAGTAAAGCAACCAGGTATATTTTATATAAAAGAATTTAATTTTTTTAATTTTAATAACTAAGATTTTATTTGAAGGGTTTAACATTTTTTTAAATTTAATCAGTAAGAATTTATATAGAAAGGGTTTAATATATCTTAAAATTTATTCAATGAGATTTTATATAGAAATATTTAATACTTTTTTAAATTTAATTAGTAACAATTTATATAGAAGAATTTAATATATTTTTAAATTTAATCAGTAAGATTTTATTTAAAGGGTTCAATTTTTTTTAATTTAATCAGTAAGAATTTATATAGAAATATTCAAATTTTTTAAAATTTAATCTGTTAGATTTTATATAGATATGTTTAATATTTTTTAAAATTTAATCTGTTAGATTTTATATAGATATGTTTAATATTTTTTAAAATTTAATCTGTTAGATTTTATATAGATATGTTTAATATTTTTTTAAATTTAATCAGTTAGATTTTATATAGAAATATTCAAATTTTTTTAAGTTTAGTCTGTTAGATTTTTTATAGATACGTTTAATATTTTTTAAAATTTAATCAGTTAGATTTTATATAGAAATATTCAAATTTTTTTAAGTTTAGTCTGTTAGATTTTATATAGAAATGTTTAATATTTTTTAAAATTTAATCAGTTAGATTTTATATAGAAATATTCAAATTTTTTTAAATTTAATCTGTTAGATTTTATATAGACATGTTTAATATTTTTTTAAATTTAATCAGTTAGATTTTATATAGGAGGATTTAATATTTTTTTAAAATGTAATCAGTTAGATTTTATATAGAAATATTTAATTTTTTTTTAAATTTAATCAGTGAGATTTTTTTTTAATGAAGTTTATAAAAATCATTATGCAGGAATTTCGTTCAATTTATAAGTAGTATAAATGAAGGGAAGAAAAAACTTGTATTATACTTAGGCAAATATGACCCAGTATCAAAATCTATGGTTCAACTTCCTGGTCGTCCTACTGAGATTATTCGTGGAAGATATTCTATGAATAATTTAGAAGAGTATCCAGAAAAATATGGTATTGAAGACTAATCATTTTTGTTTTTTAGTCACTCTGTTGTTGTTTTTTTGTGACAGAAGACAAAACCTTATTATGTCCATAAAATCTTCTAATATGAGATTAATGACCATATATTAAATTTTATTTAGTTAATATTAATTGTAACTATGTTAAATAATTTAAATTGCGGTTCTTCATTTTTGTATCCCAATCCCTCCTTGCTATACTTCTCCTTAATGTTTACATTTTTTTCACTCCACCACAGAGAATGATCCTCTCCTTCGTCATTCTAAAAATGAACTTGGTGACAGTTACCACCCACCTGGAAAGAAAACAAACCTAAGAAATAGTAGAGGGCCACCTTTAACAGGTAAATGTCCCCATCATCCAGTTTTTTAGTGTTTATAGTAATTTTTTGTAATTGTATTTCTAAACTAACAAATTGTTATTATTTTATCATTTTGTGCTTAATTTTATAGAGATTTTGTCTTCTGAGCACATAATTTAAATGATAACAGTTACTAATAATAATTACTAATAATGTTAATTAATAATGATAATAATTACTAATAATATTAATTAATAATGATAATAATTACTAATAATATTAATTAATAACGATAATAGTTACTAATAATATCATTTACCAATGATTATAGTTACTAAGCATAATAATTAATAATAACAATTACGAATGATTATATTAAGTAACAATACTAGTTACTAATGATAACAGATACTAATGATTATAGTTACAAATGAAAATATTTACTAATGATAATAATTACTTATGATAATAATTACTTATGATTAAAGTTATTAATGATAATAATTACAAATGGTAATAATTACTAATAATAAAACTTACTAATGATTATATAAGTAACAATAATAGTTACTAATAATAATAGTTACTAATGATAATAATTGTTAATGATAGTTACGAGTGATTATAGTTACTAATGATAATAATTACTTATGATTAAAGTTACTAATGATAATAATTACTTATGATTAAAGTTACTAATGATAATAATTACTAATGATATTTTTGAGTGATTATAGTTACTAATGATAATAATTACTACTAATAATAAAATTACTAATGATTATATTAAGTAACAATGATAGTTACTATTGATAATAGTTTCTAATGATAGTTATAACTTTAACTACTGTTTTTGTTTTTAAAATATGACTTTTAATTTTTACCTTTTTAAATTTGTTTAAAATCTATCCAGAGGTGTACACTGGATTTTTGTTTATTTTTCATGTAATGTTTGGGTGTGACACTTACAGGCATTGTGCAAACTTCAAACTTTTGTATGTTTATGTCAAATGAGAATGTTTTGCAAAGAATTGCAGTGATTGGAGCTTGTGGACAGAAAAACCCTAATTTTTGGGCCCACCCAGCCCTTAACGTGGGAGCAACAAGTTTATTAAACATTTTCTTTAGTATTTTTATCTAAATTTATATTCATCAACAAGTTTGAAATTTCATGCAACAATCTATTGGTGTTCAGTTATGACCCTGCAAAGTTTACAGCTCCCTCAAGTTGAGGGGGGGGGGTTTAAACTTAATATGGTCATAATTTTCAAAAAAATAAGAAATTATTGCATGAAATTTGAAATTTGTCGATGAATATAAATTT
Organism: Hydra vulgaris; assembly: GCF_022113875.1. NCBI lineage: Eukaryota > Metazoa > Cnidaria > Hydrozoa > Anthoathecata > Hydridae > Hydra > Hydra vulgaris. The sequence continues at coordinate 26,953,881 of NC_061165.1, forward strand.
AGATAAAAAATAGTAGAAAAAATATTTTATAAACTCATTGCTCCCACATTAAGGGCTGGGTGAGCCCAAAAATTAGAGTTTTTTTGTTCCTAAGCTCCAATCCCTGTAATTCTTTGGAAAACATTCTCATTTGATATAAGCATGAACATACAAAAGTTTAATGTTTGCACAATGCCTGTAAGTGTCACAATTCAAACATCTGAAAATCCAGTAAACACCTCTGCTATCATAGTTATTACTTTGTGTTTTAGATGATCTTCCAGAACCACCAATTATAAATCCTTCTTTAGATGATAAAAAACTCAATAATCGAGTTCCTGGAGCGTTTGGTGATAAACGTTTAAATAATGCAGGAAATCCAAAGGTACACTTCATATTTGTTTTTTAAATTAAAAAAATTAATTGTTTTTATCAATTTCTTGATTTTTTATTTTAATTATTTTTAACATCCTTGTTATTACCATTGCTTTACTTTACCTGCACAAAATTACAGATAATGTCATTTTTTTAATAACAATATTTTGCTTTTTCCTAATTTTTAATATTACCTAATACAAAGGTCATTTCAGGTCATCTTTATTTTGTTGCAGTTCTAACTTTTTTTCTTTAAAACTACTATAATGTTGATAACATATTATTTGTCTTCGCTGATTCAAATTTTTGTGTAATGAAAACATTCAAAAATTAAAATTTTGCATAAAGAATATGTTGCATTGTATGTTAGAAGCACTCACTTGATTTAAATTCTTTATTCTTTCACATGCTGTGCATTTTATCCCCATATGTTGCCTAAATTTAGCAACCGTATTGTTAATTCTCTGGGCACATGAACTGTAAAAATATTTTATTACTTTTAATGATACACCTTTTGTTGAGGCCATAAACATAAATCTTTCTCTTGCTCTTGAAGATCATTAAATAATCATTTCATTCTTTCTGATTCAATCATGACTTCTAATAATAAAACACATCTAAGCAATCTATCTTCTACTTTTTTTTTAATTTTCTTTTCTACTTTTTTTTTTACTTTTTTTCACTTTTTATTAACTTTTTTTAAACACATACAAATTTAATAATCTATAAGCTGCTTTACCACTACACATCAAAATAGCACATACTATTCAGACATACCACTACACCTCAAAACATATTATTGAGCTTGCTTTGATTATTTTTTATATCCCATGCTGTCTGTTTCCAGAATTTATTACTCGATCATATTTGTATAACATTTTTTTTATTAACACTAAGCTCTTAAGGTTCTATTCTAATTCTTGTTTTTTCTAGAAAAAAAAACTTTTTCAAAGAGAACCAATCAGGATAAAAGTTCAGAAGTATAGAATAAAAGTTCATAACTTACTTTCACTCATAACTTAATATAAAAGTTCACAGCTTAAAATAAAATTTATGAAATTCATAACTTAATATAAGTTTCTAGCTTAAAATAAAGTTTATGAAATTCATAACTAAAAATAAAATTCATGTTACTTTCACTCATACCATGTAATACTTATTGTTTGTATGAGCAACAGTTAATCCAGGTTGTAAATGCACAATTAAAATAATTTAGTAAGTAGTATTTATGGAAAAGAGAAAGAGATAGAACCTAACAACAATAGGACAGTGGTTCAAGCTTAGCAGTTCCAATAACTTTGCAATGGAATGTTTGTTTTTCATGAGAGGTATAAGAGTAGTGACAGATAATCTGAGAATATGTAAGAACTCAGTGTTGCTATTCATCGATATAAAAATATTAAAAAACGTGTGATATTTATTAGCAGTTAATAACTGAGTTTTGTTTGAGTTAAAATTCACTAGTCATTACAAGCCCATGCTGTCACAGAAAAGAGGTATGATTATTGGTAAGATTGTTAATATAGATTAGGAAAACCAAGAAAACCAAGGATGGAACCTTGAGCTACTCCAGAAGTTACTGGAAACGAAAGAGAGTGTTGTCCATCAAGTCAAGAGAGTGTTGTCCTTCAAGTCAAGAGAGTGTTGTCCATCAAGTCAAGAGAGTGTTGTCCATCAAGGGCAACTTTAATACTAGGTAAATCATTGAAAAACCAATTTGTGGGTCACCATCTCTGATTTTCCTGATTTTTACATATTGTTATGTGCATTATCAGGGCCTATTCTAGGAAAAAAAATTTGGGCGTGGCACCCCCTCGTTTTGGCGCACTTTAGCAGAAAATCAGCTTTTTTTTCACGAAAAAACAATGTTTGCCGTAAAAACGTTTAAAAAAAGAAGTCCTCAAATTTTAATTTAGGCAGTGTCCAAATACAGTTGATGCTGTCAAAAACAGTCTAGAATAGCCCCTGATTATGTAGAAAGACTAAATTTGAAATTTAGACTTTAAATTTAGACCAAGTAAAATGTACACAGTAGCCCACCTTGATTTACAAATGGTCAAAACAGACTACTTTAGAGCTCTATAACTTTTTTTTTCGCTTTCAACAAATGTCTCATTTCTTCTAGAACTATTTTCTGGATAGTTCTCTCCTTAAAAAAGTGGTTTTTATTAACTTGTATTAAATTAGAGAAAAATTATGACCTCAACTTAGGAAAAAATCTTAAAACTTCTAAAATATGCTAAAATGAAACTAACTCAAGCATTTTTCTATTCATCCACAAATCTTTACAGAAAAGTTTTCTGATTGGCTACTGTTGTCTACCATAAATAACCAAAATATAGGCAACTTTTTGCAGTTTAGAACTCAAATATATTTAAAAACAAAATATCCATTTGCATAAAAAGTCCAATTTTCAGCCATTTTGAGGTTCTTTTAAATTTTTTAAGCACTTTGTTTTGATCTAAGATTAACAGCATATAAGACCATTAGACTTAACTATCATAAAAATGCAAACATAAATTTATCCAAAAATGCCAACTTTTTTTAATACCCCTATTTTTCAACTAATATCTAAATATCTATATAACTAATATCTAAATATCTAAATTAGTTTTAAATTGAAAATGTAATTTCTTTAAATTCTATTCTATTATAGGTGATAAGTGGTCTGTATGTGGCCTGGTCAGTAATCATCCTACCACCTCCCTAATGGGAATGGGGGAGGGGGCAACCAACTTACAAAGATACATGCTTTAATTTTCTAAAATGAAACATGCATGATTCATTTCTAATGAATACACAAGCTATCAGATCTTTCATTTTTTTCATGCTTTTACCATAAGATTGGAATTTTGATATTGACTAACATTAGTTATGTGTGACTAACATTGACTATGTGTGCCAGATTTTCCATCAAATATATGTTATGGTCTTGAAAGGGCAATAACAAAATTAAATTGAATTACTAAAATCCCCACCTTTTGATTGGTGCTATCCCAAACCCCAAATCCCACCTTAGGTGATGGGGTTTGGGGTAGCACCACCTTAGGGGGTGGAGTTTGAGGTAAACTTCCTTACCCTCACCCTGGGGGGTTGAGAAACTATTTTATTATAGGTGATAAATGGTCTGTATGTGGTCTGATCAGTAGTCACCAGACCACATACAGATCATTCTTCACCTTTAATAAAATACAATTGAAAGAAATAATGGCTTCAATTTAAAATTAATGTAGATATTAAGATATTAATCTAAATTAATTTAGAGACCTTCCCAAAAAACATTCCCAAATACACCATATGAAGTAAGCTTATGAAGCAAACCAATATGCCAGAGTTTATGAAAAGTCTTTGATATATCAAGAGCTATAACTCTTGCCATATCTTTTCAATCTAATGCATGATCGGACCTTTTTATTTTTTTCTGTTTTCATTTTTTAACAAGTCAGCAGTAGAACAAGAGCATCAAAAATTTTTAGAGAACAAATTGTTTTTCTAATATCGAGAGATATTAGAAATTTGTTAATTAAGTATTCAAAGTCTTTTTTAATATTTTAAGTAGACTTATTTTAAGTAGACTTATTTTAAGTAGACTTATTTTAAGTAGACTTATTTTAAGTAGACTTATTTTAAGTAGACTTATTTTAAGTAGACTTATTTTAAGTAGACTTATTTTAAGTAGACTTATTTTAAGTAGACTTATTTTAAGTAGACTTATTTTAAGTAGACTTATTTTAAGTAGACTTATTTTAAGTAGACTTAAAAGGGCAATAGATAGATCTGAGTAATCTCCAGAATTCTGCTTTTACCTTAAGAGAGCATTTAACGCATTTAAAAGCCATATTGTTTTAAATATTTGTTTATTACTTTAAAACAATTTTATCTTGTTACAGAAATTGTTTACTATATATGTCAGATCATTATATAATAATCAACAGTAATAAAAATGCAATATGGGGCTTTGGTTAATCATTAGCCAAGCTAATTAATGTTGCCAATTGAAAATACCATATTTCCCCTAGATTAACAAGAGCTCATACATAACCTAGCCTAACAAGAGCTCATACATACCCTTTGACTTTAACAGTTCTTAGACCATTATGCAGTGCCACTATACTTCTTTTCAACCACCATTGTGTACATGGTGTCATATATTTAGGTTTCACCCAAACTTTATTTCCAATTTTCAGTCCTACGTCTTTATTAATTCATGCTCATAATCATATCATATCTGTTCATTATTTCATGCACACTTAAAACCAACATATGTACCGAGCATCTATTTGTTGAGTGGTTTTTTTTAACACTAATTTTTTCACAGTGAATTAATCCACTTATTGTTGCAACATCTACTACAGGAATCACTTTTTAGTCAGATGGTAGTAACTTCTTGGTAATGATTGATTGAGAGCAATCATTATCTACTATTGCTTTAGTTTTTCTTCTTTTATCAAGCCGATAGTAGATAATATTGCTTCATGGGCTAGTTCTTTGATAGTAGATAATATTTTTTTTAGGACAAATACCAAATGCAAACTTGTCTCATTTAAGTTTTCTTTGTTTTGTTGACTTTTGCAGCAGTCCTTTACAGCATGTTTACACAAGCGTTCTTAGCATAAAAAAGTACATTTGTGTGCAAAGTGAGTCAATAATTTACAGTTGTAATATCACTTGTCTTTCTTGCAGCCTTGACATAATCATCTAACCTCAACACATTTTATTCCCGAAAAATGCTACACAAAACAGCATTATTATTGATTCCAATTATGAATTGTTTATGAAGTTAGCTTTATCTCTGATTGCAATATTGGACTGCTTGAATCACTTGACGTGAGAATGTTCGTATGGGTTTTTTCATTGCCACAATAAATTTTACCAAATTCATATCGTGAAATTAATGATGATTTTCTTATTTCTAATGTTCTTGATTTTATCACCAGTTCTTTGAATATTATTAAAAACAATTATTATTAAAAACAAAATGACTTTTAAATGTGTTGAACAGCAAGCTAACCAGGCGTTTTTATTAACTCTGCAGTATGAAGATGGACAGCCAAAGCGATTTATTCAATAGATGACCTCTTTCTTTGTAATAAACAATAAAACTGCAGTCCAACACATGGCTTTCTTGCTTGCTGTTCTGCCATTAAAAACTTACAAGGCCATGGAAGAATTAACAGCACCATAAGTTCCAGAGAACATCTTGTAAAATATAACAAGATGTTCTCTGGAACTTATGGTGCTGTTAATTCTTCCATGGCCTTGTAAGTTTTTAATGGCAGAACAGCAAGCAAGAAAGCCATGTGTTGGACTGCAGTTTTATTGTTTATTACAAAGAAAGAGGTCATCTATTGAATAAATCGCTTTGGCTGTCCATCTTCATACTGCAGAGTTAATAAAAACGCCTGGTTAGCTTGCTGTTCAACACATTTAAAAGTCATTTTGTTTTTAATAATATTTGTTTATTACTTATAAACAATTTTGTCTTGTTACAAAGATTGTTTACTATATATTGCATTTAAAAATACAACTTGTGACTCGTGTCAACAATTAATGATCATTATAAAAAGCGTAACAATAAAAATGTGTGACTTTTGTCATTAAATAGCAAAGCTAATGAAGCAAATTAGACTACAGAGAGGTAATGAGATAAAAAACACGGTAGTAATCTAGTGGTAGAACATGTGGCTCACAATCAAGTGGTTTAAATTCACCCTAAATCTCTGAAAGTATCTTGCTCAACCTATTTCTTTGTGCAGTGATCAAGTTTAACTAACAAGAATCCTGTTTAACTAACAAGAATCATGTTTAACTAACAAGAATCCTGTTTAACTAACAAGAATCATGTTTAACTAACAAGGATCATGTTTAACTAACAAGGATCATGTTTAAATAACAAGGATCATGTTTAACTAACAAGGATCATGTTCAACTAACAACGATCATGTTTAGCTAACAAGGGTTATGTTTAACAAAGCTTTCTGTTTTGGATTTAAGGGTTGGAAGAGTTGCAAATGAAATAAAACAAAAAATTTATAAAATCAAAAAATGAATAGCTTTCTTGACTACTAATGAAGCTCTGAAGCCTTGGGAATGTATATATATATATATATATATATATATATATATATATATATATATATATATATATATATATATATATATATATATATATATATATATATATATATATGTGTGTGTGTATATATATATATATATATATATATATATATATATATATATATATATATATATATATATATATATATATATATATATCAGAACTATGTTTGATAGGAGGAATGTTGGACTTACCTTTCTGAAAGATACTGTTAAAGGTTTTCCTAAATTGTTTAGAACATAGCTTGTGAGATAAAATCTATGGTTTTCGATCTGAGAATAATGAACTCTTCACCCAATCATCTTTTTTTCTTTTTTTTTTTTAATTTATTGGGTAAACATATTTATATCATAAGCGCTAACAGAGATACCAAATGATATAAATGTTTGCATCAATAGTGAGTTTAATGAAAACAAACCTACTAGACTTAATAAGTTTCTTTTTGACTCCTGATTTGGCTTTCATAAATATGGTTTCCTAAATTTAGCTGTTTTAACAAATCTGTGAATATCCAAAGTGAGATTAACAACGAAAACATAATTAACTATGAATTTAATGATGAGCACGTATTTACCATGAGAACTGTCAAAATCTTTTGACTCGATTAGTTCCAATTGTTAAATAAACGGAAAAGTGGTCGACTGGTTCTAAAATTAATAATATAATAATATTAGGCTGCAAATAAATTTAGTGTATAAATAAATTTTTAAAATCTCAGTAATTTTGCTATTATTTAGTTACTATTAGCAGTTATTGAAAGTTCTACTTTATTATTAATAAATAATAAAAATATCAAAGCAATTTATAATACGTTTAGTCTTTTAATTATTTTGTTTGTTAAAGTATTACTGTAATTGAATTATTCGATAAAAAAAAAATGATTCATTTTATTTAAGTATGGCGAACCACCTCCACCTTTACCTAACTATGTTACCAGTAGTCATTCGTCTCCTCCGTCTTCTATTGCAAGTTCAAAACCATATCATAGTGAAAACGAATACATTGACGAAGCTGAAGATAATTACGTTGGGTATTTAGTATAGCGTTGTAATATGTAAAATTATTTCAGAATTTTACATTCATTACATTTTTGTATTCTGTCGTTACATACGGCCCATAATATAAAGCATGAAAAAATATATATTCCTATTCTTATTGGACCAAACAATCAAAATGGCAGATTCTTTATGTTTAACTTAATGTGTGTTACTTGTTCTGTTGACAAAAAGACTAAAATAAAGTTGAAGAAGTTTCATCTTTCAAATTGTCAAAGTTTTTTTTCAGATTTTTAATTTTTGTTTTGCGTGTTTTTGATTTGTTTTCGTATTTTCTTTACTTGTTATGTACTTTGTAATTTCATAAACAATATTATATTTTTTAGGGGGGTCTATTTTTTATGGTTTTTTTTTTTTTTAGTATTTAATTTTTTCTTGCTTTCTCTGATTATAGTTACTAATAAAATATTTAAACTTGCGTTTCTTTTTTTAATGCATCTCGCTTTTATTAACAAATGTATTTATAACGGTTTGTAAATTATTTTATTAATTTATAATAGTAATGTAACTGTGATAAATAGTATATACGCAGTAGGTTACGTTTCTCATTACTTTAATGATTTGATATTTTTGTTTAATGTACATTATCCAAGTAGATTGAGACATATTTTTATATTGTAAAAAAAGGTTGTTTTTTTTTAATAAGCTTCTTTTTTTTGTTCAATAGTTTCCGACGGACCTTTAGTGGTGTATAATACAAATGAGAATATTTGTCTCATAACCATTAAACTGAGTTTTAGAGCTGTACCCTCATTAAGAGATAACAGGAAGAGTTGCATAGCCACTTTCAAGGACTTTCAGCGTTAATTTTTGTTTAAATGATTTTTAAAAAAATAAAGGTATTGATCTTAGGTCTATAAACTTCATTCTACCGTTTTACAATTATACATTAGGATTATGCTCTCACATTGATAACATTATATTAAATAAAATTAATTTAGAACATGCTGCTATGAAAAATATTTTATATTGGCTTGTAGTTAGACGTTGTTTTAACCTTATTGCAGGAAGTCAAATCGTCAAGTACAGCCTGTCAATACCTAAAAAAACAAAAATTACTACTGTCCTATCAATTTATCATACATGTTTCATTCGATTTGTAAAGTTGTAAATCTATACACACTGTAATAAACTAGGCTGTTCAACATAGCTTTTGAGATCCTAATTTTTTATATATTGTGGATTAAATAATTACCCGTAAGCAAATAAAAATTATTTTTGAAATTGAGATATAATGAAAATGAAAAAGGATTATCAGAAATGAAATGAAATTCATTTCATTTAATGAAATTAATATTCATTATGAATATACCATCATTATCACCAAAAAATTTGTTGATTGTACATTCTTTTTGATATTTGCCAGCACAAATTTTTTTAATAACTCTATACAACTGAGCAGCTTTGCAATAACAGTGCTTGTAGTACTTTGGATTATGGCTTTACTTAGATAGCCTTAACCCAAACATCAAGGTTTATAATAATCTGATACCTTGTATCAGATTGTTATACCCTGATATATTTTATATATCTGGTTATAATAATCTATAATATTATAACCTTGTATATCTGATACTTTGTATCAGATGTTTATTAACTTTGAAAAACAAACTAAAAAATGCTTTTGTTTTTGAATATACAACATATAAATGGATGTTAATGAATATAAATGAAAAAATTTTGTTAACACTTGAATTCATTACTAATATAATGTGGCAGTATATTAGCCCATCCCATTTTGACCCTCATGAACAAATTTTAATACGCGGAATGTCGCAAAATATTCCCAAGGTATTATTTTTTTAATGAAATTTTTTTCTTTTTTTATTTTAGATTACTATTTATACTCGCACCATTCTTTTAAAGTTTAACATTTTTACATTTTTTGAGTTTTTACGGGCATTTTCAAACAATCGGCGCGAATAGAAATTTACAAATCATATAATAACGTCATTACAAGTAATGGAAGGTTTTTTTATCTATACCGATTGTGCGCATTTTTATAACTATTATTTTTGTTAACTGGTGGCATTTTAAAAATGCACAAATTCGTTATGAAATTAAAAAAAATTGGTTTTTGAGGCCCAATACACAACAATTAGAAATTTGTTAGATGCTTTTTATCTCATACAGTTCACCCACTTCAAGCCCTGGCTATTTAAAAGGAGTTTGTACAAGATTAGCTAAGTTTCCTGGCCGACCATTATTCTTGTTAATCTCCTGCCATCATATCGGAGAGCTTCATATAGCCATAGCCGTAAATAAAACTGTTAAGCTGAAGAATAAACTATATCATAAAACCATAAAAGGTTAAAAAATATTAAGATAAGGATAAAACTGCTTCACTTTAAAATATCTTTTTGCAAAAACAAAATGAATAAGTTTCTAATTTTAAAATTATTTACATATAGACTTTTGAGAAGTGCAGAGATTATTGTGAACTTGCGGGAAAAAATCTGACTTTAAGTTGAAAATTAACAAATATGGAGCTGTTTCACACGCCTTGAATTTCATGAAGTTGCATTTCCCTAAAATCAGGCAGGTTTTTATTCTGAGTAATAAAATATTTAAAGAGATCACTAGAATGGCTAACTAAATTTCTCTCTCCAGGGTATTTCGGTTTTTGACCTGCAACTTTTCTAATTCTGTAATTCTTAAAGTAAAATTAAATTTCAAAAGTTTTGATATTTTAGTCTTATTATTTACAAATAGTTTGTGTCATAAAGTAACAAATTGTTTAAAAACATTAACGACACGGGTTTTGAAGTGGGGGGGGGGGGGGGGGGACAATCATCAATTTGTGAAAAAAGTTCTCTAAATCAAGATTTTTCTGAAAAAAAAAGGTCCTTTAGAAAAAAAGTGGGAGACCCCCCCTCCCCGTGTCAAATCTGGTGCAAAATACAAAGAAAATAACTATAAACCAATTTTTTTCTAATGAAAGACTTTTTTTTAAATCAGTAGAAATATAATAAAAATGAAGTCAATAGAAATAGCACTTTAATTTTATAATGTCAAAAATAAATATAATAAGTATTTAATAATGTTATTTTAAACCTTGTTTTATTTATATTGCATTATTTTTAATTTATACTTTTAAGATCAACAATGCCTTTTGGTAGATGTATATTGAGACTGCTGTTGAGGTGAAATTCAAATCATGGTAGCACCTTAGAGATCTTAATATAAAAATGGTATAAAGTTCTGTATTCAAAAATAAAAAGAGGTCCGAAAAAGTGTAAAAACAGATAGAATCAAAGCTGAAATCCTTCTGAAAATTAAAAAACTGCTTTTAGAAGGATTTCAGCTTTGATTCTATTTAGATCTTGAGTTGTATATTTCACCAGACTACTGGTTAATATTTGATATTCTAAATCATAGTTTAAAATAAATGCCTACGGATGAGACTCCCACAGACTTTTTGGCTACAATGAACTCCAAAACTATTAAAATCTTTCAAAGTTGTTAACAACTCATCAGAACTCACAGCAAAATTGTAAATCTATTAAGCATAGTTTAAGAAATTTATTTCTCAAAACAAGAAATATGTTTCTTGTTTTTAAAAATAAATTGCAGGGTAGGATATTTATTTCTTAAAACAAGAAACGTATTTCTTGCAAGAAAATATTTTTCTTAAAACATGTTTTAAGAAAAATATTTGGTAATAAAAAATTCAATTTTGATGTGCTTAAAGTAAAGTTTATTCAAGATAATGTAGAGCGTGAGCTTGAAGAGGCTTTTGAAGCTACTTCAAATGAAGATTTCTTGTAAAAAACCATTAAAAAAAGAAGAAGAGTGGGTTCAAGGAGTTAACTACTGCGACTGCTTTTGTTATTGAATGACTCTAATAATTTGAATTTTGATCCGATACCTAACTCAAACTCTGAACCTTAAAAGTACATTTAAAAGTAATATTTTTACATAATTTTTTAAGATATTTGTCTCAAGCTGAAAATTTATATGTATATAAATATCTATTGCACATTTGCAGCGTTTAAACGCTGAATTCTGAAGCAAAATTGCTTCAGAAATAAAAGATCTGTGACAGTGGCAGATCCATTATTTTTTGGTGTTTGAGATAGCTAACATTGAGCAAAATCCAAAAAAATGTATGTTTATACTTATGTCAAATAATGATGCTTTTTGAAAAGTTGCAATGATTGGAGGCTGGGTACAAAAAAAGCCCTAAAATTTTATCCACTCTGCCCCAAATATGAAAGCAACAAGTTAATGAAATAATTTTTTTGCTATTCTTAACTACATTTATATTCATTGATAAATTTTAAATGTTGTTTTACAATCTTTAAGCGTTCAAAAATTATGACTATATAAAATTTGTAAACTCCTCAAATTGAGGGGGGTTTAAACTTTATATACAATTTATGAACTCTGAGAGATATTATTATAAAACTTAAAATTTATCAATCAGTATAAACAAAATTAAAAATTTTAAAAAAATTATTTTACCAACTTATTCGTCTCACGTTTGGTGCAGGGGGATGAAACTTTAGGGCTTTTTAAGTTTCTAAAACATCGCGATGATTAGAGGCTGCATGATTGTTAAGCATCATTGTTTGACAAAAGTATAAACATACAAATGTTTTGAGTTTACACCATGTATGTTAGCTATCTCAAACACCAAAAAATGCCGGATCCTTCACTGATCTGTGGTTTGATTCCTACTCTAGGCTTTTTTTTGTCATGAAGGAAGCGTAAACTTTCGAGTTAAATGATCTTCTACGGTGCTCTGTGATGCAACTATTAGGTCTTCTTGGAGCACCTAAAATAAACACAGAAAAAATGTGTATATATATATATATATATATATATATATATATATATATATATATATATATATATATATATATATATATATATATATATATATATATATATATATATATATATTATATATATATATATATATTTATATATATATATATATATATATATATATATATATATATATATATATATATATATAAATATATATATATATATATATATATATATATTTATTATTATATTAGCTCACAGCAAAAGATCCAAAGTCCTTTACCCAATCTTTCAAGGAAACCATTTTGGATTTGGATTTGTTTAATCCAAGGCTCCAGTAACAGTATTTTGAAACAAAAACATCATTTGATAACAAAATGAGGCAAAAATTATAAAATTTGTTGTATGACTGGAAAAAAGCCTAAAGATGAACAAAAAATCACTTTAAAGTAGCTAAAGTGCTAATTTATTTTTAATTTGACATCAGAATCTGTTCGCGCCGATGCTTGGAAATTGCACTAAATTTAGTCAAAAAATTATAGAAAGCGAAACTTTGAACAATCGGCGCGAATACTTCGATCAAGAAAAAATAAAAAATAATTTTTTCTTTTATATAAATATGACCTTTACGCCACTCATTAGCCACTCCACATAAAAATTGGTTGTCGAAAAAATATTATGGGATTGGCTAATATTGATATTACTTTGATATAAAATCTTTGATATAAAATTTTTTAACGCTCCAAATTTATCACTAACTTAAGAAAAATATACTTATTGGTTTGTTATGTTTTGAGTTTCACTTCTGAAGTATGTAGAGTATTAAATTTATGGTATATTTAGTGAATATATATTCTCGATATATATTTTTATATACCGAGAATATATAATAATTATGATATATTTAGTGATTATATATTCTCGGTATATATCTTACTAAACGATTTAGTAAGATCGGGATTTAGACTCAATCAGAGTTAGGATTTAGAGATTTCTGAGAATTTTTAGAATTTCTGAGAATTAGCTTCTTTTGAGAGAAGCTTTAATACATTTTTTTTCGATTTGGATTTATTTTCTCTCACTTTTTTTTCTTTTTTTCTTTTTGATCATCTTTTTGAGTTTTAAAAACATCATTGGTAGCATGAGTTGTTTTAACCTCTTTTGTGTTTTAGTAAGTCCCTTTTAATCTTTTCTGCTTGATATAACATTTTTTGAAATTCTTAGGTAGTTTGTAAATGGAGAATACTGTCAATTCTCGTAAAATGTATTTGATGAAACGGATGATTCATTAGAAATGTTGTTTAAACTGGGTAATGCTGGAGTGGACAAATGTAATCCAGAATGCACAAAGTAGTTATACCCAGTTCAAATTGATTCTCTAGGGATAAGATTATCAGATGTTGTAGTTGTTGGGATATTAGACAAAGACTGTACCGGTTTGATGTTCTTTTGGATACCATTATACACAAACCTCGAGTATAATTTTTGAAATTTTGTGTTTTTGCAGTTTTTATTGTAGTTGCACGTGATGTTAAAACATCTAGATAATGCGATTTTATTTCTCATCAAAAACTTTGTAATACTAACCTATCTTTTGCATGGCAGCGCTATATCTGCCATTTATTCTATACCCGATTGTTTGTCTAGGTACATTATATTTTATACTTGCCTTTCTCCAAGAAAATTTTTTATCTCGAACATTGGCAACAGAGGCCATAATAGCTTCTTCGTGGTATTTTTGAGATTTTTGTTTTTTCTTGTTGTTTTGAATTTCAATTGAGAGTAATAGCTTGGAATTAAATTTTGTGCAGATTGCACGAAATATGATGCCTTTATCAATTTGTGCAGAATTTTTTTATATCAAAAAAATATTAATTTTTAGTTGTTTTTTTTATATTAGACGGAAAAAAACACACACTGAAACTTTTTAGTCCCTGTGTAATAAGGTGTTAAAAGTTCAAAAAGTTCAGAGATCAGGAGGTAATCCACTGGTATTTAGGGTGGTAGCCCTCCTATCAAAGACCAACTCATCATTGTTCAAAAGTTCAGAGATCAGGAGGTAACCCACTGGTATTTAGGGTGGTAGCCCTCCTATCAAAGACCAACTCATCATTGTTAGAGATATAAATACAAAGAAAAACTAACATGGAAATGGATTTTTTAAAGCAAAAAAATTGGCCAAGTTTAGAACCAGGAAATCATACGGGCTCTAAAGTCTTACATCATTGGTGTGGTAAAATTTCGAAAGTTTTGTTATTTCTTAATACCAAAATACAGACAAATGAATTAGAGTATTTGAGACATCTTGAGATAGAGTTAAAAAAAAATAAAGCACTTGAGAAAAAAATATTAAAAGTGGAAAATGACTGTCTGCAGAAAGGGTTAGAAACACGTATTGTGGTAGTAGAGGATGAAAAAGACTCTCGAGAATCATTGCCAAAACAATCGTACTTAGATGCTATAACAAGTAAAAATTGGTCTACCTCTTCTTCTAAAACGAAATCCCCAGTTGAACAATTAATTGTTGTAAATGCAGCAATTAATGAGCAAAAAAATAGAGAAAAAAGAAGAAAAAATATTATTGTCTATAGCCTTCCTGCATTTTAAAAAGCTACATTGCAAGAACAACATGAGGAGGATAAAGAACAAATTAGTAAACTATTTCATGAAATAAATGTAGAAATCGTCCCAACATTCCAAAAAAGGCTAAATACGAAACAAACTGGAAAGCCAGCACCAGTATTAGTGATTTTAAATGAAGATTCTGAGAGAAATCCAATTTTAGCAAAATCTAAATTATTAAGAGAAAAACAAGATTACAAGGAGGTTTTTATTTCGCCTGATTTAACTGAAGCAGAGAGAATGGAAAACTATGAGCTTAGAAAGTAACGTTACAAAATGAATGGTGAAAGAATAGCAAACTCTCCCTTTAGATATGCGATCCGTGGAAATGGAATTGTCAAATTTAAAATACAACTTAACACAACAACATAAAAAATTAGTAAGTTTGTTATCATTTAATGTTTTATATACAAATGCAACATCTTTAGTAAACAAAGTTGAAGAATTTAAAATCTTAGGCAGTTTTAAAAATCCTCAAATAATTGCTATTACAGAAACCTGGTTTAATGAGACATCGGAAATTTATTTGGAAGGATATTCTTTGTATAAACGAAATAGGGGGGATGGGCGTAGAGGAAGAGGGGTTGCGCTATATATAGATAGCAACCTAATATCTTATGAGGTAAACGAAGGTATATTAAATAGAAGTAAAATTGAACGAATATGGATCATTATAGTTGCAAATGATAAAAAATATTTAATTGGTTGCGTGTACAGACCAAGCGAACAAGTAGATATGCTTGAAATGAGTCAAATATTCACAGAAGCTTGTAAATTAGTAGAAAAAAATAATTTTGCAGATTTGTTAATTATTGGTGATTTTAATTTTCCAAATGTAAAATGGTCAAATGGATATGTTAGTGATATTTTAGTAGGTGAAGATTCTGTTGAAAATGAATTTATTAATATTATATATGAATGTTTTTTGTACCAACACGTATCAATCCTAACCTTTCAAAATGCACAATATGTTACAAAAAATACCTTGGATCTTATTTTTACAAAAAACAATGAACGAGTCTATCAACTTGAGTCTAACCCAGTTCTAGGAAATATAAATCATGGACATTTAGTTTTAACTTGTAAATTTAACCTTGATGCTATTGCAATGGAAAATTATCCAAAGTATAAATTTGGTTACAGTTGATGTGACTATCCACAAATAAGCCTAAGTATTGATAAAATTGACTGGAATTATTTATTTGATGGGTTATCAGTTCAATTTATGTATGATCTGTTTATTGAAAAAATTAGTCAATCATGTAATGCTTTTATTCCAATAATTGACGTAAATTCAAGAAAGAAAAGAAAAAATAATCCATGGTTCACTGATGAAGTAAATCTTCTAGTACGTTCAAAACAAAATTTGCGTTATCAAAATTTATCATCGAACTGAAAAGATTTGAATAAAGTAATGAAATATAAAAATATTTGCAAAACTGTGAAAATAGAATCGCGTAAAGCAAGATGTTACTATGAAAATGATTTTGTTGAAAAATCAAAGGTAAATCCGAAACTGCTATATAAATATGTGAATAGTCAAAAAACGATTAAACAAGTAATTAAAGCATTAAGATATCAAACTGGTTGCGTTACAAATGATCAAAATGAAATTGTTGAAATTTTAAATAAACAATTTCAAGATGTGTTTACCATCGAAAATTCTACGGAAGAGCTTCCACAAATCAAGAATTTAGGGGATATTATTATTGATGCTGTTAATATAGGTTATTTTGATGTTTTAAGTTGATTGAAACATGTTGATATCAATAAAACATATGGAGTTGATTCTATACATCCGTTGATTTTGAAAAATTGTGCGGATTCTGTAGCATTGCCATTAACTTTAATTTTTATAGAATCTTTTGTTAAAAGTGAACTACCAACTCAATGGAGAGCAGCAAATATTACACCACTATTCAAAAAGGGAGATAAATTAGAAGCTGCAAATTATAGACCAGTGTCATTGACGTCAATTACTTGTAAAATTATGGAAGATATAGTCAGAGACTGCATACAATCATATTTAATGAAATATAAATTAATATCGAAGTCACAACATGGTTTTGTTAAAGGGAAGTCTTGAACAACAAACTTATTAGAGGCGTTGGATTATATTTCATTTAATTTATTGATTGGTATTTCGGTAGATGAAGCACTTTTTGAGTTTTTCTTAAAGCTTTTGATTCTGTTGCTCAAAAAAGACTATTGATTAAACTATCTTCATATGGAAAAGTGGTTTATTATTAAAATGGATTGAAGCTTTTTTTAAAAAAACAGAATCCAAAGAGTTATCCAAGGTGATGTTGTTTCTTCATGGCGCAAAGTCTTCAGTGGTGTTCCGCAAGGATAAGTTATAGGGCCCTTATTATTTGTTATTTTTATTAATGATATATCAAATATATTTAAAAATAAGTCAGTATTGTATGCAGATGATACAAAAATTCTTTTAAAAGTGAATGAAATAAATGTGGAAAATAGCTTGCAAAAAGATCTGGATAGTGCAGAGGAATGGTCTAAAAAGTGGCTCTTGGGTTTTAATTCTAGTAAATGTGTTATAATGCATTATGGTACAAATAATCCGCGATTGAAATATACTTTAAATGGTGTTGAACTGAAAGATTCTGAATGCGAGAAAGATTTAGGTGTATATTTTTCAACAAACTTGAAACGGAAAAAACAAATTATATCAAGTACTTATAAAGCAAATTCAATGATGGGTATGTTAAAGATGACATTTTCATAAATTGATGCAAAATTGGTTAAAACATTGTATAAGGTATTTATTAGACCTCTTATTGAGTTTTCAGTACCTGTTTGGTCACCTTATTTCAAAGGAGACATATCACTTTTGGAAAAAGTTCAACACAGGATGACTAGATTAGTTCCATCATTAAGGAAAATTAATTATGAAAAGAGATTGAAAATATTAGATATATCTACATTGAAAACAAGGAGGGAACGTGGGGTTTTAATACAAGTGTTTAAATTACTTAACAGATTTGAGGAAATTGATTTAATTAATGAACCGAAGCTTAAAATTGATTCAATTACACGAGGTCACAATCTTAAATATGAAAGAGAAATTGTGAACTATTTACCTCGGCATTATTTTTTAATAAATCGTACGGCCAATTTATGGAACGCTTTACCAGAAACTGTTGTTACTTCAAAAACTGTCAATCAATTTAAGAATAGATTAGATGAGTATAACGCCAAATCAAAGAAGTTTTAATATATAAACTAAACATTTTTAATATATATTTGGATTAATGCTGTCAAAGTGTGATAAACCACAACCACTGGATTCGTCCAGTTACAGTTTAACTACTAACTAACTAAAAGACTCTATTATAAATAATTAGTTTTCACTGTGAAATTAGATTAGATCTGAAATTAAAATGAGTTGGATTGGCACTTTTACGATTTGTAACTCTGTACATAAATTATAATAAATATTTAACATTATCATTGCAATTGATTCATTTAAGATATAAACAAAAACAAGAAAAATTATAATAAATTAAAATAAAAAAACAACAAAAAAAAAAAAACAACAACAACAATTAGTTTATCTTTCTTAAGTTTAAAATTCTAAAAATGTTCTATAAACTAACAATTATCTGAAAAAGAAATTTGCTTGTCTGTGTTCTGTCATTTGAGTTGTTAGTCTAGTTTTAATTCTTCGCAGGGTCGAGAAGCTACGTTTAGCACTGGGTTGAGAAGCACTGTTACGTATGCTACGTTTAGCACTGACATCACTTACATAACATGACTTAATGAACATGACACAATAAAAATGACTTGAACACAATAAAATCACTTTCTCTAATTTATAATAACAAAACTCTTGCTTTAAATGAGGATAATCTATTATTTCATTTAGATATAATTAATCGAGTCTAGAATTAAATTAATCGAGTGCAGAATCTCAATACTAAAAGTCAGCAAAGCGCCATGTCTCTCAATTTTTCAAATTTGATTTTTCAACTTAATGACACTGAAAGGTTTTAAAGATTTATTTCGGTTAAATTCGGTAACAATTTCAAAATTTCATTTAACTTTTAGTTAAATTTGAAAGCTATTAACTTTTTTTCAGTTTATAAAGAAGGAGAGATATAACCTGTTTATGTATATCAACCAGTTTCTGCACGCAGTTGCCTTGTTCGTCAAGGTTGGAAAGTGTTTCGAAGAGTTGAGACTAATGAAGTTAAAGGGTTGAAACCAATTTAAGAAGTAGCTTCTCGACTAAACTTATGTTCCTAAGGCCTTGAAACTCGGCCTTAGGAACATAAGTTCGTTAAAAAAGAAAGAAAAAACATGTGCCTTAAAAAGACGACATCGCCGGTCCTTAGTTATGTTTAGCAATCCAATAGCTCAAAGTAATAAAGGTAAATTGCCGTTAATGGTTATTAATTTAAACGCTCAAGATATTTCTGTTAACTATCTGGTCTGCAAGATAAACAATTAGATTGTTCAAAGGAAAAACACCTAAAATCTTACTGTGGGTTGCAAGCAAGATTTTATGTTATATAGTTTGATATAATAACGTTGCGGTATATTATGAAATCCTAACTTTAGCTTTAATTTCCAGACCTTTAAATTTTCAAGTTCTTGAATTTTAACTTTTTTTATCTAGACTTTTATAAATTTTATAAATAATACTTTATAAATCTATGGATTTTACATGTTGTCAAGGATTTTATTGTGTAATACGAACACATACACACAAACACATTTTATTCTTTTTTTTAGTTATTAAGGTGCTCTAAAAAGATAAAGAAAAAGGTCTTATCAAAAATCACCGCAGAGAAGCATTAAACCAGGTAATTTATGCCTCTTTCGTTATCAATGTTACTTATTTGAATAGAGCTGGAATCGAACCCTGAACCTATTTTTTTTAAGCTAGAACTCTAATCACGCGCAATGGCTTCTTATTAAGAAGGAGTTGCTAACTAAGGACTTAAGCATCTTTTTAAAGTATGCACCTTTGTGCTGGATTACCTTGAAATGTATATTAGCCATCGCTGAGGCTAAAAAAAAATTTTGAAATAAGGTCTAAAACTGAAAATGTTATAGACGTAAGAAAATGGAGATCTATTAGATTTCTATGGCTAAAAAAGGACTTAACGAAGTATGCACTTTGTTAAGTCTTTAGTTGCTAACTAAGGACTTTAAGAAGTCACATTTTGCTGGATTACATTAAAATGTATATTAGTCTTTGCTGAGGCTAACAAAAATTTTAAAATTGGATCCAAAACTGAAAATATTATAGATGTAAAAAAATGGCGTAATCATTACAAGAAACTGAAGTTACCTTTAAATTTCTATGGCAGAACAATACTCAAGAAAAAAAGTAGTTTTTGAGTGTCATATTTCACATTCTCCTAGACCACATCAGGTGTTGTGACAAAACGTAAATCCATAGGTTGCTTAGTACAATTTCTAGCTGTTACAGAAGATGGGTACCAGGCCTGCATATCCTGGGAAAGTGGCAATCAATGAAAAAAAAAAGTAGATTTAAAAAACCTAAAAAAATATATTCAATAATAGAATATCAAAACTTTGACTCGGATATTTCTCTATAGCTAACTAATTCGACGAAGACAATGAATATCAAGAAATAAAAGTTGAATTACCAGCAACACTTCTGACATTCTATGGATTTGTATGCGATACAAAGAGTTGTTTTTTTTTAAACATTCATTAGTTGACTCTGAAAAATGTTAATTGACACATAAACACTAGTGTCCTTTTTTGTAATAACGGATTCCATTGAACTATCCAGCAATTGGATCATAAGGGCCAGTTTTTTTGGTATTGAATTTACAAGGCTTCTTTAATCGATCTTTCAAATTTATTTATGTTAATTTCATGTATTCAAATTATTATCGCACAGTGGGCCAGAAATCACTTTTACTGGACAAAACTAATAACTCGTCATATAAAAGAGATTTGAGAATCATTTTTACCCTGTTTACTAACTTGCAGTTTTAATGGTGACATTATTTTTTAATTATGGTTGCTATGGATACCTAAACTGTTTGACAACCACATATTTTATTACCTTAACAAAAATAAAGTAAAAAAAGTAAAAACTTTATTGGATTTCTCCCATAACTACCACATTGAGTATTTTAATACTAAAAATGTAGTTATACTATGGATTTTTTTATTTGGTCGGTAGTGACACCTAAAATGCCTGACGCTTCATTTTGCATAGTTACTAGCCAGGGGCGCACAGAGACTTCATGGTGCCCGGGGTATATTATATAAAAATATACTGGATGATCCTTTAACCACCACCAAAATAAAAATAATAAGAAAAATAAAGCTATTATTTTAAGTATTCACAAAATAATTTTAAAAATTTGTATTTAAGACAGTTCTAAGATCAAACAGTTAAATACAACAAAGAAAAAAAATATTTCTGGATTTGGTATCAAGTTTTTCTGACGTTATACCAAGACTTTACGAGCTTTTCTAGCAGCAAAGTTTAAAGTTACAACATCCTAATTAACTTTCTTCGCAAGATCTGTTTCGATTAAAAGGATAAGACAGTCGTTAAGACAATCCTGCCCCATGGTAGCTCTTAGAGAGTTCTTGAAGAGAGCTATCTTGCTAAAAGATCTCTCGCCTTCAGCCACAGATATTGGCAAAGGAAGAAAGATACGAAGACAGATGCATATATGGGGAAAATTTTCTTCAAATCTCTTCGCATAAATGCTTTTCAGAAGATCTAAGGGCCGATCACTTGTCAGTAGATGGCGTTGAACAGACGAAAAGTGGCAGAACTCATCAATAAACTCATTTTCACTAAGATCATTTGGATACAGAAGTATGAGGTCTTTAACTTTAGGTTCTTGACTGTTTGTTAAGTCTAAATTGAGGATGGTATTTTTCCAGAAGCTTTTGAGGTAGCCAAAGTAATTCCTATACACAAAATGGGCTCTTATCTAGACTACTCCAATTATCGACCTATTTCACTTCTTTCTAACTTAAGTAAACTATTTGAAAAAGCAATGTTCCAAAGACTCGAGCATTTTTTGGAAAAACATTAATTTATTTACAAACACCAGTATGGTTTTCGCAACAAAGACTCAACAACTCATTCATTAATAGAAATAACAGAGAAAATTAGACAAGCCATCGATAATAAACACTTTGCGTGTGGAGTGTTTATTGACATAAGAAAAGCATTTGATACAGTTGAGCACACAATCCTCTTAGAAAAATTGAAACACTACGGTATAAGAGGTATTCCTTTTCTCTGGTTTTCCTCTTATCTTTGATAGAACACAATTTGTTTCAACTAATGGTATCAACTCAGGACTTGCTAAATCTTTTAATGGTGTTCCTCAAGATTCGGTTTTAGGTCCATTACTTTTTCTTATTTTTATCAATGATTTAAATGTTTCTCTTAAATTTTCTACTACTTATCACTTCGCGGATGACACCAACTTACTCCTAATTAATAAACTTAAAAAACGTAACAAAAATATGAATCACGCTAATGTTGTTCAATGGCTCCGCTTCAATAAATTATCTCTTAACTCTAAAAAAACGGAAATTATTATATTTAAATCTGCTCAAACAAAAATAAATAAGCAATTAAATTTCAGATTAAGTGGCCAAAAAATAAATCCAGTTAACTCTATTAAATATCTTGGAATCAAAATAGACTCTAATTTATCTTTTGCATTGCATCTTCAAGACTTAGCATTGAAATTAAGCAGATCGAATGGTATTTTAGCTAAAATTCGTCATTTTGTTAACCATGAAACTTTGCTTAATTTATATCATGCTATTTTTCACTCTCATCTCAGATATGCTTGCCAAGTTTGGGGACAATCTAAGCAGCTTGCTTATTCAGCTATCAAATTGTCTATTTGTTTAGAACCAAAATCATAATAACTTATCTCTTAAATTTATCAACTTTTTTAGTTATAGGGAAAATGTAAATATATTCTACGATCTGCTCTCAACTTTAAATTATCTGTACCTAAATACCGAACTGTTCACTACGGCTACGAATCCATACAACATAAAAGCATACAAACCTGGAACAATCTCCCTTCCCAATTAAAATCTCTTAAATCATTCTCAAAATTTAAAACTGCTCTCTTTAACCATTTTTTAGAAAAATACTCTTTATAAATCTTATACCTTTTTACAACTTATTATTTATAACCCTAACGCAGTGCTTCTATTCATCTTTTATTTTTTCTCATTTCTATCGTGATATATTACTAATTTTAATATCAATTATTAAATTTATTATTATAAACTGATATGTTTCTATAGTATTCTCTTATCACTGTTGTTGTTATTATTACTATATTTTTACCATAATGAATCTTATTGTAATTGTTATTATTGTTGTTGTTATTATTTTTGTTATTATTATTATTGCTATTATTGCTATTATTATTATTATTATTATTATTATTATTATTATTATTATTATTATTATTATTATTATTATTATTATTATTATAGTATATTCTTTTTATAATCGCTACTATTATTTTTTTTTATCACTATAATCACTACTATTACTTTTATTAATCCTACTTGTATTATAATTATTATTATTACTATCTCCATCTTATTTTTATTTAGTTTGACAGGTTTTTACTTTATATTAGTACAAATTACTATTTGTAAATATCCTTGATGTAACAACTTTATTCAGAATATATTTGATTTGATTTGATTTGATGAAAGGCGTAGACCAGATGAAAGAAAACAATCTACATTGCTGTTTCAGAGCTTGAATTTAAATGCTTTCGTCGACTTCAAATGCTTTTGATGCATTATTTTGATAATAAGACGCATTATGGGCAGAACATTTTCACTTTTCTTTTTCCTATTTTTCACGATAACATTACATGTAGTTTGTAGTTTTCTCGCATGGTTTGAAGAGCTATTCAGAAGGCATATCATAGAGTGTAAACACTGATTTCAGAAGGAAAGAAAAAACACTTCGTCTCTAAATAGAGAGTTGTCTACCGCAAAATTGGGCTTAGGAATTAGTAATCGGTTTAATCAGATCAAATCGAAACAAAATCAAAAATCGAAATATAATAACAAATTGAACATTTTTCTTTTCTTTATTGGATGTTTTCAATTTTTTATTTGGTATACTGATAATTTTTTTTTTTCATCTGATGATGCCCCCATAAATGTGATGCCCGGGGGTAAACGATCCGGATTCCTCACCCTCTGTGCGCCCCTGTTACTAGCTTAAGTAACTTTTGTCCAAACATCAATGTTATAACTAGAATAATATTAATATGACAGTCTAAATAAAAATTATTTTATGCATTTAAAAATTCAACACATTCCCAATTACTAATTTTAAGTATTTTTATGCAGTTTCAAGGCTCTATTTTACATGTCATAAAACTACTACATAAACCATATAAAAAGAAACCCTGAGTTTTAACCTTTTTGTGTATATAAAATATTAGGATTAGCTAATTTCAGGTTTTCTTGTGTTATATATGAATAAATACCAATACTTTTCATGTTTTAACTATATAAAAATATAAATTTTATTTACAAAATTTACAATTAGGTATTTGAGGATGTATAATTAATAAAACAAGTTTGTAACACTAATCTAGTCTTGCTGACACCCAATTATTACATAACCATTTAGAACAAAATACATAGAATGTTTTCGTCACATAAAATCGGATACATCAGTTGCCCGGTGGGAGATAAGCTAGCAACTAGCTAGTCGCTACTTATGGGTTAAAAAAACGCGTTAAAGACGTATGAAATACGTGTTTTAGACGTTTTTCAAAACGTCTTGCGTCAAGCTGTCTTTTTTTCACCGGGTAACTTGTAAAAATCATTAATAGAGACCATGCGGACATTCGCAGACTATAAAACAAATTTATATTGATAATATACATATTGAACAATGTATTTCAAGTTTCAAATTACTGGACCGCTTTGGACCACAAAAGTATTCGACTATATAAGTGATATTTTAACTAAAAAAAGTACATTAAATACAGACATTTGAAACCTTTTTATTTGACCTAAATTACATGCAAAATAGCGATGTAATAGCTCATTTGAAAGATAATACTTGATTTTATTAAATTATGCAATAAAAAGATAGGTTTTAAAGTAAACATCTATTTCATACCTATTAGTAACATAAAAAATACTATCAAATTAAAAACGAAAATTTAGAAAAAAGTTTTTTATTCTACAGCTTAGAATCATACGTCATGATAATTATACAAAAATATATAAATTTTTAAAAAGTTGAATGTTTAAGCTCTAAAACGATATATAATAATGTAATTTTTGATAATGTATTTTTTTTACCACCACCTGGCCCACTGTGAGTCGCAGTGATAATTGTTTTTAAAAAGTTATTAAATTTTGATTATATTAATATCAATTTTAATATTTACGAATTAGTAAAAGGTTTAAGTCAATAATTTTAAAACAAGATTACCACGCATTATTTTTATTACTTATGTTTAATGATTTTTACTTAAAAATAGTGTATTTTTTGAAAATATTAAGTTAATAGTACGCGTCTTTTCTCTATGTACTTTCACGCTTTTGATTAACTTTACTACCCCCTCCCCTCTTCTCCTTTATTGTTATGGAATGTAATTTATGGAAGCCCTCTTTGATTGACTATCTAAAAGTGAGTTTAATCCTCGATATAATCCTCGACATGAAAAAAGCAACATCACATAAAATAGATCTCATTGATAATAGTAAATAAATCTAATTAATAATATTTTTAATATTGAATATTGATAATAAAAGATTGATATATGAAATTTAATAAAACTTAAGCTTTTTATAAAAGTAGAATCAATCAAAAATCTTTTTTAAAAGTTTTTATCAATTTCTAATGATTAAACAATCTTTGTAGTTTTTTCATGAATAAATACTTATGATAATATTGCTTGACTTGATTTTTAAACCATCATACTTTTTAAAATGTTTACGCACAGCATATGTATTTTTACTTGGGCATACCTCAATCTAAAAATCAGTTTTAAAAAACTACCCAAACAAGACCATTCTTCAACATATTTGATATACCTTTTTTAACCAATTAAATTTGCATAGAATAAGGTATTGTATTGGCAAGCCGACGCATCCGCCTAAAGTAAGATTAAAATAGGTCAATAACAAAAAGACAACATAAAGACTAATTCGAAAAATATTTATTTTTACCTTGTATTTCTGTCTTGATCTCTTAATTTCTTTTCCATCTCAGCATCTGTAAGAGTTTCTAAATATGGGCACCACTTATCAATATCCATTCCAGTGCGTACTGCATTTTCAACTACAGGTAGTGGATTTTCGCTAAATGCATAAGTTTTCCTGTTCCAATTTAACTGACCACGTATACTGTAAGCAATAGCTGTCACAAACTCACCACCAAGACCTAACTCAGTGCAAAGAGATAAGGCAAATTGTTCTGGATTATTAAGCTTTTCAGAAATGTCCCACTCAAACTGGTCTTGCAGAGAAACATTTCCCACATGCAAATTTAACTACACATATATATCATCAAATTACAAATTAAAAAATCACGATTTACATATAAAGAATCATTTTTTGTGTGCATTATAATGTACTGTACTACCTTAATTATAACCCGTTGATCCGACATTTCACTTAAAATTTCTGGCTGTGCATTATATTGTCGAATTTGTGTATGCATTGCTTGCACAATAGCTGGTACAAATACTAATGTAGGTAGATCCAAATCATCACATAACACTTCTGCAAATGATTCTGGTGAAATTAGTTTTTCTAAAAAATAAAAATAAAAACAGTAATGCATGATGTGCATGGAAGTGTAAATGAAATGAAATATATGAAAAAGTAAAAAAAAAATAATTTAAACTAATAGAAACCATTTTTATTCCAAGTAAAAGTATCTCTCAGTTTTTGTCCATCAAGCTCAATATCTAAGCGTATGGGAATAAGCTCTTCAACTTCATTCGCTGCATCGTGAATTGCTGCCATGTCATGATCATCATAACTGAAATAGTATTTTTAATAATAGTTATTTTATGGATATTTAAATGGATTTAAAAACATGACCTAAAAATCTTATCCCTATTTTTTTACATCAAAGACATTTTCAAACAGGAACAGACTACAAAAATATATAGGTACCAAGTTGGGAATGTCTTGACTCTTTTAGAACCAACCCTATGTCTGCTGATTGGAGTACCAGCAGGAACCGCATCTAAATGATGTGAGTTATTTGGTAAAATATTTGGTACCCAAATATCAGGTTTTCCTCTCTGTCGTGGTTTAGGAAGTAATTGTGGAGAGTCTTTTGCAACAGTTGAACCTCCTTCATTTTTGTATTTGCTTTCTTTTCCTTCTATAAGTTCTTCAACCTCAGCAGCTTTTACTATCATGACATGAGCTGGAAGTTGATGCATTGCATATTTTGACATTTTTTTACGCTCATCAGATGTTGCAAGCCGTTTCCATAAACAAGGATAACGCTTGTAAACTGAGCCTCTCATCATATGCAAGTAGCTTCCAACTTCACTTCCAATCATAAATAACTCATCACTATTGTCATTTAATTGAAAAGACTTTGGTTTTTCTCCAAAGGTTTGTAATGGCATTCTTTTTCACAGCGTTTAAAACCAGAACAACAATTTCATACCAAGCTTACAAAAAAAATCATCCACTTTTTTTCAGAAATTTATAATATAAATTTAACATTATTTTATAAAAAGAAATTCTTGATACAACATATTTATTGATTTTGGACAATTTTCATTTCATTCATGGCTATTCTTTTTGTTAGTAACTCGCTTTTCGGAATTTATGACTCGATTAGCCAAAGTATAAGACCAACACGTAAAAAAAAAAAATGAAGTAATAATAAATAAGAAAACTGAAAATCAGTTAACTCAAAACAGTAATATCGATTAACAAAACAGTAATATCAATCCAGAGATCATACTTACTTGACTTTAAATAATTGCTTTAAAAATTCTCTGGATCGATTTTTTTTTTTTTCGCACAAAGTCGGAAGAGTCGTCACACTTACAAATTCGGGTTCTATATATCTCACTTCCACATTCGTCGAGTCTATAGAATCATTCTTTACTTTTGCGAACCCTGATTTAATATTAAGTTTAGAAGTAATACTTTTGAGTTCTTTTCCACAAGCTGTAGGAATATACGTACAATTTTCTTGATCTTTTATATTTGTTTTTTGACGGCAGAACGCAATGTTTATTGCAATCTTATTTTTGTTGTTTTCTTTTGCAACTTGAGTATTTTTTTGTCTATAAATGTCTCCGTCACCACTTAGCACTTTTCTTGCTTCTGACGCTTTTACAACCATAGTTCCTAAATTCGTCAATGTTCGCATATCTACGTTTAAATTGCATAATATTTGTCGCTCTTCTAATGTTAAAACACGTCGGTATAGCGAAGGAAATCTTTTATATAAGGCTCCTTTGTAAAACTGCATTGCAGAACCAACTTCAGATCCAAGCATCCAATGTTCTCCATTTTTCTCAAGTTGATAAACAGCTGGAGTTTTATTATTACCATGTGATACAATTCTCGCCATTTTTAAATTTGATAATATTTAGCCGTTTAAAAAAATTAAATTACGCCAAATATTTCCTTTTTAAAAAAGAACGGAAGAATTCGAAATTTTGTTACATATAAATAAAGAAAATTTTAAATACCAACTTTTTACAATCAATCAATTAATCATTTATTTCTGAATAAAGATTATACATTCAAGGATGATTACAAATAGTAAATTTACTAATTTAAATCTAGTATAATACAAACCTTTTAAAAGGCAGATTTAAAAAAAGTATAAGACGTGAAGCCAGAAATAAAAACCTTGTTAGTTACAATTTTCTTAGGGTTAAGAAGGTGTAACCTTTTGTTGGGGTGGTTTTTTTTTTTTATAAAAAAAATTTATTTTGAAAATTAAAAACTCTCAACGAATTCTTGTAAATAACACATAAACAAACAAATAAAACAACAACAAGCAAACAAAAAACACGCGCTTCTCAAAACTTTTACTCTAATTTAAATACTTCTCATAAAAGAAGGAGAGCTGTTACCTTTTGTAGGGTAACCACTCTAATAGGATTTGAATAGAAGAGCGCAGTACAAATCTTAAATTTAATTGATTTTGCACTGCGCTTTCCTACTTAAAAATAGGGACAGTAACAAATCGACCTCGGCTATGCCACTGTAAAACGCCAAGTTTTGTAGCTTGATAACATTTGTTACAAATACGGTCTGACAAAATATTTTGACAAGTAATCCAAAACGCTAGAATTTCTATTCCGCAACTACATTTAATTCCCGGTAAGTACCGGTAACTCAAACTCTTTTTATCTCATTTAGTCCCTTGAAGTTTTCTGATTGATAACGTTCTCCGGTTAAGTCGAACCTCGGACAACTCGAACATTGTTAACTGGAACCATTTTTTAAATCCCTTTTCGGCAAATTTCTTTAATTAACTCCAACTTTTCGTATGGAAAATTAAGAATCAAAACTTGATGAAAATTTTTTTTTAGAAGTTGTTCCATATAAAAGATAAATAAACCTAGCCTAATAATTTCTATACTTTTTTGTTGTATATAGATCTAAATAGATCATTATTAGGCGTAAAATAAAGTTGTAATAAAACTGGAAAAAAATGAACCATAATAATTTTAAAAAAGCAATTATCTTATTATTATCTTGAAAGCAAAAAAAAAATATTTGTAAGCCAACTAAAAGTTTTCATTAGCTGATATTTGCCGGCTGCCAACTATAAATCCAATTTTTCTGACTCCAGTATCTAATATGCCGACTAGTAAAATTCGTTGGGAGGCTAAACACTCGCAACGCCCCACCCTCTCTCTCCCCCACCTCGTACGCCTTTTGCACGTAACTAATTTCGCTGAAACATAATAAACTTTTTTGTTAGTATAATGGTATATATTTAGTTTTTATACTTTTGCATTGAATGAAGAAAAATCCTTAACTCAAACTAATATCTCATATTAGCCAAAGTTCCATTTTTCAACGGAAATTCGCTTTAGTCGAACATTCGTTAAGTTGAACCATTTTCCTTGGTCCTTTATTATTATCAGGAATTAAATATATCTGATAGAAAATTTTCACAAAAATCATATTTCATCATAAAGTGGGTTTATTGAATTTTTTGTTTGTTTGATCGTTTTTATTTTGTTTACAATAGGTAGCCGTGTTTTAAAATGCAATAATTAACTTTTTAAAAAGACCAAATAAATTAAAATTTATAAATTATACAAATTTTTAATAAAAAAAAGTTATAAGTTAAAAAACTATACGCTGAGTGCACGCATTTTTGTTGCTCAAAGAAAATAAAAAGTTTTTAAAATTTTATTTATCTTGTTAAAATGACTTTTTATTTTTAATTGCAAATAAAAGTATATATAATTTACTATGGATGTAATAAATAAAAATAACAAAGAAATAACACAATGCAAAAAAAAAAAAAAAAAAAAAATTTCTCTATTAATCGAAATTTTTGATGTTTCTTATCTAATTTGAGTATGCTGCGTCTAAATATGACGTTTTTTATTGCATAAACCGTTTGATTATAAAACTAAAAATTTAATTAAACATATAATTAATATTAATCGTATTGCATGAGATACAAAATTAGTCAATATATAACATTTACTAGTTCAAAAATGTTATGTTATATTACAAAGCGTCATGTTACATCACGTTACATACATATATTACATAATTTTACATTATGTTCCAAGGCCGTAGACAACTTTTTTTGATGTTTGAGCTAAGCAAATTTGAAACATAAAGAAAACTCCATATTTAAGTATGTTCATAAATATAAGGAATGAGGATGCTATGCAAAAAATTACGGTGATTGGAGACTGGGAACAACAAAACCCCTAAAACGTTAGCCCCCTAGCCCCAAACAGAAGGGCAATTAGTCAAATTTGTAATTTTTTTTTTTAATCTTAAACTTAATTTATATTCATCGTCGAATTTCAAATTTGATTCAATAATTTTTTGTTGTTCGGCTTTTATGACCTTATGAAGTTTTATGACCTTATGAAGTACCCCCCCCCCCCCTTAAATTGAGGGGGCTGTAAACTTTATAAGGTCATAAAAGCCGATCAATAAGAAGTTATTGAATCAAATTTGAAATTTGAAGATGAATATAAATTAAGTTTAAGATTAAAAAAAAAAAAAAAAATTTGACTAATTGCCCTTCTGTTTGGGGCTGGGGGGCTAACGTTTTAGGGGTTTTGTTGTTTCCAGTCTCCAATCACCGTAATTTTTTGCATAGCATCCTCATTCCTCATATATATGAACATACTTAAATATGGAGTTTTTTTCATGTTCCAAAGTTGCTAAGCTCAAACATCAAAAAAAGTTGTCTACGGCCTTGTGTTCTTATGTAATAGTCTCTAAAAATCTCAAAAGACACTAGAAGTGAACAGTAGAACATGGTTTTGCTAAAATTTTTGCCTCTGATACCTTTGGAAACGTCTGCCGAATATGCTGGAACGCTGCACTAGCTGGGTTTAATGCTTTGACAAATTGTTTGACAATACCTAATTTAATCTGAATGTGTGGTAGTAAGATCTTCTCTACAGGTATCAGGGATTGATTAATAAGATTGTGCAAACCAGGCTGTAAATGTTCTCTCACTGGCTGCTCATGTCTCGTGAAGTACTGGTCCACAGCACTGCTATCCCATAAATAAAGAAAACATGAGTACTTTGTGTATCCTCCTTGTAGACCGAGAAGAAACGCTAGCATCCTAAAGTCTCCACATATATCCCACTTGTAACTGTCGTAGTTAATTTTCTCAAGCAACAACTTTCTTGCTTGTTCTTATAGTCTTCCTTTAGATGAATGGAATGAGCTACTGGAATTGAAGGAAAAATAGTTTCCATTATGGAGCAAAACTGCCTTTACACTTCTTGTTAAACCGTCAATGAAAAACCTCCACTCTTCAGGATTGTGAACAATGCCAATGTCATCGAAAAGACCACGAACGTTATAAATGCATATGGATTCAAGTTTCTTTAGTCAAGTAAAAAGTCAGATTTGCTCAAATAAAATTGTTTTTTGTTTCTGGTAAGCAGATTTCTTACTTTACGTCATCTTCAAAATTTATCTTTTGTAACAGGGTTCTTTAAATTGTTGTTCGTTATATTGGTCGCTTAAATTCAAGGAAAATTTAATTGTCCAATAAGCATTGATGAACAGAGATCAACGGAGAACTCTTGTCATTTTCAAAAATGCTTGCTCTGCACTACAATTGGCAATGGGAAGGGTTAGAAAAATCCAATATACAATGTCAGCATTTGGAAAAACTAATTTTAACTTATTTCTAATAATTGGTTGTAAATATATTAGTACTGATATATTTATCTCATTTGCCATAAACTCGGAAAACTCGACAATTTTATCAAAATGAATATTGTCATGGTCAAAAAACTAATTAGAAAACCAAACTTTCTCTCGGCAAACTCGTAAGTAGAAAGCTTTTATTTCAAGCACATTTTCAACTTGTTCATGATAGGGATTAAGTATTTAATTCAAATTAAAATTGTAACTTGATTTTTTGCCAAAGCTACTTCATAAAAACAACATACAAAGTTTTTATTTTCTTTAAAAGTGTATTGACTTTATTTTGCGCCTGATGCATTTCATCTTTATTTTGCGCCTGATGCATTTCATCTTTATTTTGCGCCTGATGCATTTCATCTTTATTTTGCGCCTGATGCATTTCATCTTTATTTAGAACATTTGATCTTAGGGTCTCAAGAATATGACTATCATTTGCAAGTAGAATTTGATACCACTTACAATACTAAAACAAATTATCTGCCATCTGTGAGTACAGAAATTATACAAACATTGAAGAAAAAAACCCCAAGAAAACCAAAGGCTGTCTTACAGCTGCCAAAAGCATTTAACTAAATTTAAAGAATGTGCTACACGAAAAATAAAAGCAATTGGGTTCTCATTTGGGTTCTCATTTTTCAGTTGTGCTTGCAGGTTGTTGTATTTTCTAGACATGTTAGATGTATTGTCATATGACTCACCGCAAGTATCGTTAATATTAACTTTTATGTTCAAGCCTTTTAAATCTTTTCTTGACTGTTTCTATCATAGACCTCCCATTAAGTCCTCAATAAAACTCAAACCAAATAAATCTTTTTTCTACAACAGTTTCCTGGCTCACATATTGAATAATTATTGAAAGCGAGTCAAAGTGTGAAGTGTCAGATTATGAGCAAGGAAAAATGCCAAACTAGTTTCTTCACCCTGGCAAAGATTGCGCTTAATAAAAACGATACTTTTAGCAAAATTTTTTTCCAACTTATAGTAGAAAGATAGATCTATGCAATAAGCAGACATTTTTTGCAAAAAACTTTTCTGTCAGGTGGTAGGTCTGTTTAATTTTTGAAAATATTTTAATAACAAAAATGATAAACGTTTTCTTTAATTTCTTTAGTTTAAAAAACGTTTTTAAAAAGTTGTCTATTCATTGCATACATCTTTATGAGAGAAACACTTCTTGAAAATTAAAAGTGAAGCGGTTCTCAAGATACTTTTGCCGGGAGATTAAAAACACGCGTTCTGAGAAAAATGACAAAACAAGTTGAAATTATAATGAAAAACATTAAAAAATAACAAAAATACAAAAAATATTATATAAAAAGAGCATATTGATAGTATTTATAATCATGAACACCAGCCCCATACATATTTCCTTCTTTCTGTTTAAATTTGTCAAATTTTTTGTTTGCGGTTTCTCAAAATCATCCCCCTTCCTTTATTTCTTAATGGTGTTTTGATTTTTATACTCCAACATGCTAACTCTATGTATCGTATGCTGTCCTGGTATAATATTAAGTCTTTCAAATATAAGGATACTAGATTTTAATCAATATTAAAGGCTCCAATAGCATCATAGAGTCCAAATTTCAGTGCGTAAGCGAAAAATACTTTGACATTGGTGTTCTGGACCATATCATTGCATTAAACTTTTTAAACCATTTAATTTTGGTTCTGTGTTTTTACATGAAGTAAACAATTCAAGTAAGCATCTGATGATAATTCTACAGAAATGGGCTTTAAATTAAGTACAATTTCAATAGGAAGACCTGGTCCTGGTTTATACTGATTGGTTCCATAAGCTTTATCTTAATTGTATTTACACCAACTGTGGTAGGAAGAAAAAAATATTTTCGCGTCTTAATAAATCAAAGTTTATATTTTTAACTTATTTTGATACAAACTTTTTAATAAAACAATTTATTTGAAGAATAATACTTTTCAAGCTTTCATTTTCGAAAATTTCAACCGGATATCTTTAATATTTAAATCAACAGCAATTTTATTTTCAATGGAAATCATGGCAAGATTGTTCACTTTGTCCTGACCCATCTTTAATCTTAAATAATTTTTGATAATTTTTAATTTCGAAAAAGATCTATCAGCGCAATCTACTGTTATTGGTAATGTAAGAAGAATTCTCAATGCAATAAATGCATTTGCGTACATTTCATTCAAATCGTTTGCGTACAAATATTTTATAGCATTTCCAGGATCCAAATTTCATTAAAATGAGAAGAAAGAGACGTTAATTCAAAGCTTAGTTCTTCGTTAGAAATATCATTTTTTCCATTTTCAGATTTTTTTTCTAATGCAATGCAATGAGATTTTAAATCATCTTCTTTAACTTTTGAGAGCTTTTTAATATCAAATAAAATGCTAAAAGGTGCAATTCCAGCATTAAAGCATTAAACCTCTCTTCAATTGCAATAGTAGCACATTCAAATATTTTATTAAAAACATTTTTTTTATACTTTTCTTTTGGACATAACTGTTTTTCAAAGTTTTGTTAATGTTCATCGAAAAATCTCTTTCTTTTTCTTTCTCTCGAAGCAGATTCTGCTGAAAAACCTTCTTCTACCTTTAAAAGAGTTCTTGTGCAATACACACAAAAGAGTCAAATTTTTCCTGTTTGTAATTTTCCTTAAAAAAATTTATTTTCTTTTTATTGCTTTTAAAGCCTCTCATATATTCGTATAAGCTGATTGAAGTTGTTTGCAAGTTAAACCAATTTCGAATAAAACTTTATGCTAAATTACGATCAAACACAAAAAATCGAAGCTTGTTATTTTTAAAAGCAATAGACTCTGTTGTGATTTTTGCAATTGTTTTATTAGCAGACTTGCTATTTCAAATCGAAGAGTTTTTACAGCATTAATGTGGCCTTCCCATCTTGTATCGCTTACCGGTTTAACTGTTAAAGATGAACACTTTGATTGCAAAATTAACCAACTTTTTGTTGAAGCAGAAAAAAACTGTAAACTTAATCAATTGTATTAAATCTCACAGAATCAACTACTACTAGATTTAACGTGTCACGGCAGCATGGAATATAAACCGCTCGATTGTTTTTTTTTAAGAATAAAAGCTTTTACACCATTTTTTACGCCCTTCATATTTGCATCATTGTCATAGCTTTGACCTCTTATGTTTTCCACTGAAAAACTATTATTTACCAGAAAGACAATAATTTCATTTGATCAAGTCCTGTCGAACCTTCAATTAAGTGAAATCCAAGAAAATTTTCGTTCTTATCCACTACATCAATATATCGAACCAGCATTGGCATTTGCTCCTGATCCTGATGACTGATGTCGAGTGTACAATCAGCAATAATTGAAAAATCCACGGACTTTTGGACATTTGAGCAAACTTTAAATTTAATGGATTTGCCAATCAAGTCAATGAATTCGTTCAGAATATCTTTTGCCAGATAGAGCACAAAACTTGGTGTTTTTTTTTTCTCTCAACAAATGTTTTTTCATAACTGGATCAAATTCAGCTAAAAATTCTAAAAAAAAGTTTCCATTATTATCTTTATAGACTTTGTTACAAGAGCCTCTGAGTGGCAGATTTTGCTTTGCCATTGTAATAGTTAGGAAAATAAATCTTCTTATTACGTTGTCCCAATGTTCTACTTCTTAAATTAAGTTTTTATCTAAAAAATTATCAATTAACGTGTCTTTTTGTAATCTATTTTTCAGATCTATCCACTTGCTGTAGCAGTCAAAATGATCAAGGTTTTTTTTGTGCCTTTTTAAAAATTCGTGAAATATGGCGCCAATCATTACCATCATTTTAAGCCAACATAATAGGATTTGAACAAAAAAGTTTACAACGAAAACAAAAAGTAGCAGCAGTTTCAATCAAACTTTCAATCGTTTGAATAGTTTCAATTGAATCAGTAGATTTAGTTTGACAATGACAATGTTGATTTTAGGTGCCCCAAGAAGTCCTTACTGTCTTATCACAGAGCACCGCGGAAGAGCATTTTATTAGGAAGTTCACCCCTCCTTCCCAACCGATGTTGCAAAACTTCCCCAGGGTGGGGTTTGAGCCACGGATCTTACGTTCCTGAGGCAAGTGCGCTACCACTGCGCGACGGCTGCTTAGATTTGCTTTCATTTCCAGAATCAACTAGATCTTAAATTATTGGACTTTCTTTGTCAATTTTATAATGATAAGTTTTTAATTTAAATTTTTATAAAGATGTTTAATTTGATTTCAACTGTTTGTCTTTTCGTTGGCGTTTTTATTTAAACTCCTAACCTGAAAGTTTTATTCTCCATTATTTTTTTTAAAAAGAAATCAATAAATATTATATAATTTTATAACAATAATTAGATAACTTTATATCAAAATAAAAATATAATTGAAATTCTCAAATAAAAGCGCTAAAGCACTTTGAAAACGAAAAAATATTTAATGCAAAAAAAAACTTCTTTTAAAGCTTGAATTTCTAAAGTGATATACAGGTATACGTATCACATAAAGTGATATACAGGTATACGTATCACATAAAGTGATATACAGGTATACGTATCACATAAAGTGATATACAGGTATACGTATCACATAAAGTGATATACAGGTATACGTATCACATAAAGTGATATACAGGTATACGTATCGCAAAAAGTGATATACAGGTATACGTATCGCAAAAAGTGATATACAGGTATACGTATCACATAAAGTGATATACAGGTATACGTATCACATAAAGTGATATACAGGTATACGTATCACATAAAGTGATATACAGGTATACGTATCACATAAAGTGATATACAGGTATACGTATCACATAAAGTGATATACAGGTATACGTATCACATAAAGTGATATACAGGTATACGTATCACATAAAGTGATATACAGGTATACGTATCGCAAAAAGTGATATACAGGTATACGTATCGCAAAAAGTGATATACAGGTATACGTATCGCAAAAAGTGATATACAGGTATACGTATCGCAAAAAGTGATATACAGGTATACGTATCGCAAAAAAAACAACAAAAAAACCATATCTCAATAACTTTTTTATTATTTGCTTTTGAGAAAAACTGATTTGAATGTGTTTAGAGTTGCTTAAAATCAGTTCTTCCCAGCTAGTTTAATTAATTTTTAAGAAATAGTTTTGTTGTTATTGTTAACTAAACTTTTGTTGTTTTGTTTTGTATGTGTACCCCAAAAACAGCATTCAATTTATTGATTGTATCTCTGCAGCTAGTGAACCTATAAAGCTGATATTTGGCGAGTCCTAATATTATATGATCTACTTTAAATAAAACCAGTTACTGCTAACTTAATCTTGAAAGAAAATACCCGATGCACCACAAAAACCACAAGATAGGTACCCCAAAAACAACTTTGATGTTTTTAAAATAACATTTTGTAAGCTATACATGTGCTCTCGCTTTTTACTATATCGATTCATAGTCTTAGTATTTAAATAGTCTGGAAACGCGGATCGTTTTCTATAGATTTCGTAAAATAACTTGAACTTTATGGGGTGACCGGACTGAGAGTGCATCAAATGTTTTTAAAATGACTTTTTATGGTGCAGACTTTGAAAACTTGAAGGAATTCGATACTGTTTTAGCTGCTATTAAGTTGCTATTAGAAAGGTGACCATACGTACGTGTTTGGCGCCTACAGTAAGCGTTTGACGGTAGTTTGCGCGTTTGGTGACTGTACGCGTTTATACATTTAAAAAAAGCAAATAAAATTCTTTCAAAAAATATTATTTGAAAGACTTTTAAATTAAATTAAAGTTCTAAAACATAGTTAAAAAACAAAATGAATAAAATTCCAATAAACTTTAAAACATGAAACTAAATAAATTGAAATTGAATCGAAACAAAATGAAACAATAATGAATGAAATTCGAAGCTAAACGAATTAAATTAAAAACATTAAAAAAAAGTTTTTAAAATTTCCATTAGAGAAGAAAAAAAGTTACCTTGAAAGATTTTTTAAATTACAACAAAAAAAATGGGCTCGTTTTACGCAAATTTATTTTGCCTTATTACGTCTTTTTTCCTTAATTATTGTAAATAAGGCTTTGGATTTATTTCAATAAGACGTTCATAAAAATTAATGTTCATAAAAAAGAAATTTAAGGTGTTTATAAATATTTATACATCAAATTCAAAAAATGAATAGTAGGAAGAGAAGATTAAACATATTTAATTTTAATTTCTCTGACTCAGATCAAAGATGAGCTCCTCAAATGTACAATTTGCCTATTTGACATTCGTAGTCGTGGACGGTCTGAAATGAAGATCATTGCAAATCTATTAAACACAAAATGGAATTGGTTGCTTCTATATTGTCAAACAAAATCACAATGTTGATGATAAGTCAGAGCTTTAGTCAAAATGAAAAAAATATTAGTCATTCAAGAAGGAACAATTGCGTTCCACACAATCAAGCACAACCATAGCTTTAGAATTCATTCAACCATGCTGATTGCACATCAAAGCTAATTAAGAAATTTTATAATCCAAGATTATAAAATTTCTTGTGCGCGTACAAAACGTGAAGCAATAAATGTAAACGCGTTAAAGAAATATTGTGAAAATAACTCAAAAAATGCTTTAATAAAAGCATCATATGTGTCAATTCTTTCTGATACATCAAACCAAGACGTTAAAATGTATCCGATTTTGACTCGTTATTTTGATGTTAAAGAGAAAGTGCAAATTCAGCTGATTAACATGGATTGTATAAATAGAGAAACATCAGATATTTTATCAGAAGTTAACTTTAAATGCATTAGTGCTAACAGTATTTCTTTAAAAATTTTGACTATTTGTGCAGACAGCATCAATACCAATCTTGGAGGTTTAAAACGAAAAGGTAATAAAAATGTTCACAAAAAATTGATCTTAAGCTAAACCGTGAAATTATTGGTATCAGTTGCTTTTTCAATAAAGAAATGGGTGAAATAGTATTGTTTACTGTTCACAGTCAAGCCAATGTTCTTGAAAACACGGTAAAAAAAATTGAAAAAAATGGCATTTCTACTGCTGAAGTTGCCATAGTATTAAGGATTTGAAAGACCAGATCAAATCTAAAAAAAGAAGAAAAATTTCTACCTTTCATAGTAAGATAGCATTTGCAACTTAACGAAGAAATTAGTCATCATTTGAAAAAATAATTTCTGAAAGAAGAAGAAATATTCTACAGTGTCTGTCTAGAGTATGTAGATGAGTGGAAGCGTCACTTTAATCAGGTTGAAGTTTTTAAATGGTATTTACTTAACTGTAAAGTTAAATGGATTGAAATTATTTAAGCTATAACTTTTTTGAAAAAAACAATAAAAATCACATTCGATGGTAATGAATTGTTCGACGAAATTTAGAGAACTAATTTTTATTGCCCAAAGGAAAAGTTTTCTTCTTGGAACTCACAGTCTGTTAAATGTGACAAGCAATTGGTTAAAATTTTTTCTCATTTCGAAAATAACAACGTTCCTTTTAGCAATTTATTAAAATTACTATAGGCCGCTCTACACTTGCCAGGCACAAACACTTCCGTAGAGCAATTGTTTTCAATTGCCAATGGTATTTGGACGGAAGGGAAATCTAAACCCGCAATGAAAACTTTGGCAGCTATTTTGTTTGTTAAATTTAATTTAAGAAAATATTGCTCTTCACAATTTGCAAAAGAAATTTAAAAAGACTACATGTTGTTGGAAACATTTCATTCTTATGAAAAATACTTGTGAATTAAAAATGCAAATATTCTTTAATATTCATTCCATAAATTAGTTTCTTCACATGCTATTTTAAAATAAATAAACAGGTTTTTAGTAAAACCCATTTACACCAGGCCCGTAGGCAGGGCGGGAGCGAGGGGGACACGTGCTCCCCTGCGCTTTGTCTTGTTTGACCACTAAAAAATTGAAATTAAACATATATTCAAAAACTGTCAGTACAACACAAAAAAAGGGCAACGCGAAACTGGCTTAAATATAAAAAATATAAATAATCATTTTATTAAATTTGTGCAAAATCAAAAAATAGGTGTATATAGACGCTAAAAAAAATGCCCTTGGGCGCCTTTACTTTTATTTTATTTTTGGCGCTTCTTGAAAAAGTGCTCCCGCTTTAAAGAAATGGTATTTAAATCTGATTTAACCTGATTTACCCTGATTTAATCTGATGTAACCTGATTTAAATACCATTTGTATTCATACATACCAAATTTATTCCTTGTACGCGTCTGGTATTTTTCAAATACGTTCACCTTAGTTGCTATTTGTTGGAGACAGACCTCAATTTTAGTTCAAACATTAGACTACCTAATTTATTTTATCCTAACCAAAGTGAAGAAAGAATATTTATGTGTTTGTTTTGCAAGAAACGATGTATATCTCAAGGTGATTCGTCACCTCAATGCCAAAACAAGAACAAGTTTACTGATAAATATTTAGTAAAGAATAAAAGAAAAAAAAGATTATTCTTCATCTTATTAGGTTTAAAAATTATTTAATTATTTAAAAAAATTTAATGCAGAAAAGCTTGCGTCAGATAAATGGTACTCTGCTATAAGCTGAATTTAAAACTTTAAAATCAAGTCAAGTATTTCAAGAAGTCATTACATCTTAATTTCTAGTGAAAATGTAACTGATTCATTTGATGGAAATGCTGAAATTTTGTACCACTAATTCTAATTTTATAAATATTCTGATATTATAACGTTGAAGCGTGTATCTCACTACATTACTAAACAAAACATTTTATTATGGCTTATTGGGAGTGTTTTTAGTACCTCTAATTTACAATTGGTTTTAGTTCTAACATGTCTAAGTTGTATCTTGAGCAGTGTTTATCGTATTTGTTTGCTGCTAAATATGCATGAACCATCTAACACTTTATATACAAGTTTGTAGATTTTACATTGCATAAGATAACCTGAAAGCTTTCAAGATTTAAAAAAGTATCTCTTTTAACAAAGATATTATAATGTTGTTATAATATCATTGATAAAAGTGATACTTGATTTATAAAGAACATAAATTAAAAAGCACTCTCTATTTTAAAACAAAAACATTAAAAAGAAAGTGAGATGACTTGAACCTACTAAAATGGCTATTTCATAGCCACATATCTTTTTTAAATATTATTGGTATATAATTAGCTCCTAGAGTAGTACAATAAATGCTTCATGTATATTGAATAGTTTTTATGGTGTAGTAACGTTATAATAAAATAAAAATACTAGATTGACTAATAATAATAATGTTATTGTCTTTTTAGTTTTAAAATAATGACAACACTACTAATTTACATATATTTTACAAATATATAAGATATTTAGTTTTGAACAAATCTAATAATATCGTGTTTTTTTTTTGGCATGACTTGGCAAAAATATTATATTACTACCACTTAACATTACCCATGTAGCTAAATATATTACTAAAAACTTTCCTTCAATAAAAACAAAATTAAACTAAAAAAATTTTTAGTTTTTTTATTTTATTATTATTGAAGGCAAAGTCATTAAAAGATGGGTTATCCTTGCAAGTACTAAGTGATTGTTAGTGTCGAAAATCATTTTCAAATAAACTATCAATAATGTAATAAAATTTTTAATACAACAAAAACTTATTACTTAGGTAGCAAGTTTAACACTTTTTAATAAATATTTTGTCAACTTTATTTGCTCAAAAGTTTAGGTAAAATACAAAAGCCACATTCTTTGTATTCATAGAATAAATAAGCAATATTGTTCCACAGTATAAACTTACCATCCTTACATATCTTTATTTTTTCCCGTATGTTTTAAGTTGGATAAATCATATTTAAATAAGACAGTAACAAGTTGTCTAATTTTAATGTGGAAGATTAGGTATAAAGGAATCATTTAAAATGTCTTTTCAATAACTTGCGATTTGCAGAAACATCGCAAGTTACAAGCAACAAGTTTTATGAAATTTAGTTTACAAATTTTGATTGCTTTTTGAAGCAAAAGAAACGTCTGTCATGCAGTGGCATCAGTTGTAAAAGTCAGCTAGATTAGTCAAGTATATCATCATACACTGCAGCTGACTTTGAAATAAGATAATTAAGATGAAATATCTTATTTTAGTTGAAGACAACCTTAGATTTTGAGGTATTATTTTTCTGCATTCAACGAAACAGATAATAAATCATAGCTTAAACTTAGAATCAAGATTTGAAATAAAATTCTGTAACTTAATATAATACACTGTAATTTTTAAATAGAATTCTGTCATCTTTTAATATATTGTACT
The DNA here is from genome assembly GCF_022113875.1 of Hydra vulgaris. Classification (NCBI taxonomy): domain Eukaryota; kingdom Metazoa; phylum Cnidaria; class Hydrozoa; order Anthoathecata; family Hydridae; genus Hydra; species Hydra vulgaris. The sequence goes on from NC_061165.1 coordinate 26,996,490, forward strand.
TTTTTTTAATTAAATATTTTTTGATTTATGTATGTTATTGATGCAATATTTGGTAGCAAACTTTTCCATCAAGTAAATACTTTTTATTTGCTATTATATATTATTATTATATATTATTATATATTAGTAATTCGACATTATGTCGATAAAGTTACTCTTTTAAATATTTACTATGCATTATTTTCATCTCATCTTAGTTATTGTTGTCAAGTTTTGGGTCAAACTGGCAACTATCATATTAACAAACTAATGTCATCTCAACGCCACTTTAACTCTCTAAATAAAAATTTACCTTCTTCTATCGCAAACTTTTTTATAGAAAGTAGACTAGTTCATACACACTCTACGCGAAATATAAATATTGGAAAACTTATTGTACCATCATTTAAAACTCAACAGTACGGTAAGAATTCTGTTGTGTATCAGTGCATCTGTGAATGGAACAAGAGTCTTGTGTACATTGTGAATGAGTTCAATAAACTCCAACTCCAAACTCTTTTGTCATCTTTTCTTAATCTTAATCAAAATCAATTTAAAAAAATTTTGAAAAATATTTTGTTATAATTTTTTTCTATTACTATAATAGTTATCCTTATTTTTTGCTTGTTTTTCTTTTCTCTTTTATTATTACCTACATATATGATTTTTAAAAAGTTTACTTTATGTGTGTCTATGTTTTATGTCTATATGTTTATTATTAGTCATATTATTTTGAAAAATGGTGTCACTCCTTTGGTCAGATTTCTGTATGAGTGACACCACCCATACTAATCATTAACTTATTATAATAAGAAATAACATATCATTTTACTTATTATTATAGTAGTTATTATTATTTATAATTTCTTTTTTGTTATTATTATTATTATAAATTATTACTAATGCTTATTATTTTATAATTATTGTTATTATTATTTACTTTATTATTGCAAAAATGATTTTAAAATGGAAAATAAATAGCTTGTTGTTATTAGTTCCAAAGATATACGTATTTTAACATTTTCAATTCATAGACTTTTTAGGAAATATTTTCTTAAAGTATATCGTTAAATTTTTGGCAACGAAAAAAAAAATTCTTATAGTTTTTTTTTTCTTGCGCGTTTACAAACTTTTAATAAAATTTTATTAGTAATTTATTTATGTATTTAATAACTGTGTACATGTATAATGACTATGTACGGAGCCTAGTTGATCTAGGTTTTAACAGCCGACTTATGTTAAAAATAAGTCCAACTTTGATTTAAATTGTTTAAGTGTTTTAGAATCTACAATGTTTTGATCTAAGTTATTCGAGCTGTTTATAACACGGTTTGTTAAGAAATAGTACCTCTTTGGATTTTTAGTTAATTGTCTATGAAATCTCATATTGTGACCTCTCGTATTTGAAGCTATTAAATCTGGTGGGTATTCCAATGTTAAATTATCTATTTTTTTTACTATTTTGTAAAGTTGGATTAGGTCATTACGTTCGCGTCTTTTTTCAAGAGTCGTTAATTTAAAGCAGGTTAATCTACTTTCATACTTTTTCCCTTGAAAACATTTTATTCGTGTTGCTTTACGTTGTATTGATTCAATTTTTTTTTATTTTGTTCTAAGTAAGGATACCACACTGAATTTGCGTAGTCTAGATACGGTCTTACAAGAGAGGTGTACAATAATTTAGATGCGTTTATGTCTAAGTTTTTAAATGAATGTTTTATTATTCCTAACATTTTATTAGCTTTACCAGACACATAATTAACTTGACTCGACCATTTTAAGTTGTTTGAAATCATAACTCCTAAATCTTTTTCAATTTTGGTTTCTGGTAGCTCAACTCTATTTAACACTGAATCATACATTGTGTATAAATGCTTAGTATTTTTGCTACCTATATGCATGCGTTTACATTTGCTGACATTAAATTTTAATAGCCATAATTGTGATCATGTCATTAATTTGTCTAGATCTGTTTGAGTCTTTTCTATATCAGAAGTTGATCTAATTATGTTAATTAGTTTAATATCATCAGCATACATTTTACAGTTCGTTGAAAACTCATTCGGTAAGTCGTTTATATAAACAATAAACATAAACGGACCCAAGACAGAACCTTGCGGTACTCCACTTGTAACTGGAGACCAATTTGAAAATTCGCCGTTGCAGACAACACGTTGCACTCTGTTACATACGAAATTTTTGCACCATCTAACTGCTTTATAGTTAAAACCATAACTTTTTAGTTTAAGACACAATCTGTTGTGAGGCACGGAGTCGAAAGCTTTTTTCATATCCAGGAATATAATATCTACTGGTAAATTATCTTCAATTGCTTGAGTTATTAGATCCATAGATTCTATAAGGTTTGTACAACAGTTTTTTTGTTTAGAAAATCCATGCTGTTCCTTAGTCAAGAGATTGTTATTTTCTAAGTGCGACATAAACGTAGCTTTTAAGATACGTTCCATTACTTTACTTATAACTGAAGTAAGTGATACTGGTTGACAGCTCGATGGTTCCGATTTATCTCCACTTTTAAATAATGGTGTTAGATTAGCATTTAACCACACGATGGAATTACTCCTGTGTCATACGATTTACTAAAAATAAGTGATAAAGGAACGGAAAACGCAACATTTTAAAGGAAATGGGTTAACTCCATCTACTCCTGAACATTTATTTGGATTTAGTGACTTCAGGATTATAGAAACTGTGTCCGGTGAAAAAGTTGGGTCCTCACAAATAATGTTTGTCCTATTTTTGAAGAATGGTATATTGTCACTAGTTTCATTGGTGAAAACAGAGCTGAAATAGTTATTTAAGGAATGTGCTATAGATAAATAATTTGTTTCAAGTTTGCCGTTTACATTTAATGCGTTAATTCCTTCTTTAACTTTTGATTTTTTGTTTATATATGCATAATTTGCTTTTGGGTTTTTTTTAACGTTTAAGGCGATGGTAGTTTCATATAATTTAATTTGGTTCTTAATTTCTTTTTTTACTTTATTTCTAATTGATTTGTATTCTAATACATTACCTTTGTTTAAAAAACCATTTTGTAAACATTTTCTCAATTCATTAACAATTTATAATTTATAAATTGTTAATAAATTGAGAAAATGTTTACAAAATCGTTTTTTAAACAAAGGAAATGTATTAGAATACAAATTTATATTTATAATATAAATATAAATTTTTTGCGCGTTAGGAAACTTTTAATAAAATTTTGTTAGAAAATTAATAACAATTTATAAATATAATTTTTTTTAACAGTGAAATATGTTTTAAACTATTTTTTAACATAACTTTAATTTTTAAATATTTCAATTTAACGTTAAGCGTAACAAAACTTTGTGGAGAAATATTAATTTAAATTAACCTTTATTTGAACATTCTTTAAGGTCCCCACCAATTTTGAAACCTTTTTAGAAAAATCATTTATATGGTAATATATTTACCATTTTTTTTTTTTTTTTTTTTTTGATCAATAAATATGTAAAAATGTGTGTACTTTGGCCATAATAGGTTTTGAGGTCCTTAACAACGCCATAGCAACGGATTTAAACAAGCAAGTTTCAACTCGTTCAAACTTCTAAGCATCAATATCTTATTTCTACAGCTTCTTATTTACTATGTGCTTTATAATTAAGTGAAAGTTTTTAATTGGGTCATGCTTCTTTTTGTAATATAACAAACTTTTTCTTTGTTTTTTGTATTTATCTCAAAACTTTTAGATTGGACCATATGCAAACTTGAAATTTTCATGGGTACTTTTTTTTATTGTTTTTTACTTAGGTAATGAAACAGAATTACAAATTAATATGATGTCAAAATATGTTTAATACGTTTTTTTCTTGGCTTTTTTGTTAAAAGGTTTTATAAACCTATTAAAAGTTACTTTTAAAATGTTATATGCATATTCAATGCATGATTTTGGTTCATAAAATATCAAGTGAAAAACGTGGCTCCAAACTAAACAGGTGAAAACGTTGAAATACGTACAAAATAAGGATAAATCTAAAATTTATTTTCGCACACACAAGAAAAACTAGTGAACAATTTTTAATAATTTCAGTTTAATCATAGATTCAAAAAGAAATTTAACAGCTTAGAGTCTGTTATGTAGACTCTAAGCGGTTAAACTACCCGAAAATAAGAGTAACCTACTGTTAAACATATATATATATATATATATATATATATATATATATATATATATACAATTTTATACAAAATTTGCCTTGGCTACTCCGTTCATAAATTAGACAAAGTTGTCTAACTTATTTAATGAAGTGCACCAACGAGAAGGTAAGCCATAGGACTTTGCATTCCATCAGTGAGCTGTTATTTTGTCTAAGGTCAGCCCTCCATTTTTGGATTCTTTTCTTTATTTGATAGGCAGTTCATGTAAAGATTTTTTTTTGTTATTTTAATTTTAATATATATAATAATGTGCAGTTAAGCATAAAGATAAAAATATTGATATATATATTATAAAAATGTATTTAAATTAAACAAAATTGGTACATATAAATATATCAGATATGAATCATACTATTTATAAAGATAAAAACCACTGTTCAAAATGCAGTAAAAATAAATAATTGGAACATAATAACAAAAGAAACAAGATAAATACATACTACAACATAATTCTAAAGTTTTAATAAATAATATAACCTCATAATCTAAGCTAAAAAGAATAATATCACCTTTTTCAAAATCAATTAATAAAGGAAATGACCATATTTTATCTGGTTTGTTATCATACTTAACAAGGTATGTGGTTCGTTAGCGTTTAATTGATCAATTGTGCTATTTGTGCTATTCACATATTTGGTACCAAAAACATAAAAATAAACTCACTTTATAATGCTCTAAGTAAAAACATGTAATAAAATTTCTTAATTTACTTTTATTTAAACAAAACTGAAACATTTAGAATTAAATAACTTTATCAATTTTAAAACAAAACGTAGTCCCAAAACAAAATATTGTAGTACATCCTTTTCTAAATAAAATAACATCTATATATACGTATATACCATTAATTTTCATGGGTGGGTTTTTATTCTTAGACACCTACATAAAATCTTTTCTTGCGTTTTTTGGACAAAGTTTTTCAAAAACAAACGAAGTATTTTTTTCCGCGATAAAATGTCACGTGATAAAACTCCCTACTTTAATAAGGGTACCACATATCTTACCCTAGATAGAGATTTTTAATTTTTTAGAGTGTTTTCCAGTAATAAGTACTTTTAAACCATCTAAAATAATAAAATTGTACCTGATTTTTTCTTGTTTCCAGAAAAGATACCAACATAATGTAAAGAGTGACATATAAGTTATCAACTAATCCAGCTAAGTAATCTTTATATAGAAGATAGAGTTTATTAGCTCTATTAGCTAACATTTTAAATAAATATACTCTGAATATATGACACTAAACATTTATACCCATATACATCCATTAAGTTATACAGTCGATGAAATGTTTGCATATATTTTCATATAGCAAATAACTTATAAGCTTATATGATATAAGCTATATGGTTTTGCATATTCATACCACTACAACCTCTGTCACGTAACTACATTTATCAACGGTTTATGTCTTTATTTTATGCTATATTCATCTTTTTATTCGGAATACGAATCACCAGTTGGTAAAAAGAAAGGTTCGGCAAATTACTGGAAAGATATGCTTGACCAGTCTCAAATCTTGATTAGAGAAATGGCTGAGCAAAGCCTCCAATTAGAAAATATTCCTGATCTGCTAACTATTAAGAAAATCAAACCAAACCTTGAAAAAATACTTACTTGTGTTACTTAGGTCTATGGTTCAATGCGTGCAAAAGATGTTGCAGCGAAAGTGAAAAATATTAACAAAGAGAAACGACAAAAAATAACAGCAAAGGAGGAAGCCAAAAAAAAGAAAGAAGAAGCTAAAGAAAAATTTATTAAATGTAAAGTTGAATGTTTTTGCAAACAAAGGAAATACCAAGGTTTTGGCCTAAAGTAATGTCCGAATTGTCTCGATGTTCTCCGTTCAATTTGCAGCTAAGTGAGTTGCAGAGTTAATTGAGTTGAAAAGTTGATGTTGTTAAACCGGTTATGCTTTTACCAGCAAACCAGCACTCCACATCTAAAAGACTGTTATACGACCATTATAACAAATGCAACGACAATCAATAATCTTTTTTTGAATTAAAATAATCAGTTAAAGTACTATTTTATTAATTTATGTTATCTTAACATTGTTGTAGTAACCTATTGTTATAATAACGTTTTAAAGTCTGCAGCCATTTTAGATGTCTGTGTTATTATTGCTGTGTTCAAATATTGTTTTTAAGATAAATATATATTATTTTCTTTAAAAAAAAATCAAATACAATGGTAATTTATTGTTGTTATTTTTTATTTCAAAACATGGTCTATAAAGTGAATTCTATAAAATGTACCCCAAAAACAACAACAATACTTCCCAACAAAAACAACAATAATACTTCCCAAAAACTACTTGTTATAAAGATTTATAACTGCTTGAGAAAAAAAAACTTTTTTCAGTATCTAATTATAATCAATAGATAGTAGAAAAACTTAATTTTGCTAACTTATTCTCTGATACGGCTTCTAGGCTCCTACAAAACAAAACAAAAAATACACATCTTTATAATTGAAATTTTTATTCTTGTGCAAATACCAAAGTATTTAACAAATAAAAAAACCAATAAAACTGCTTTAATTTATAGGCTGACATATTACCTATCATAATATATCAGGTTTTTTGAATCCTGAATCTTTTTATACATGCTAGGTCACTTAAGTCAAGATTGTGGTTTTTGTGGTACGGTTGTTTTAGCGGTACGTATACCGCAAAAACAACCGTACGTATAAAGAAACGCTTTTTTAATTTAAAACGCTTTTCTAAAATTTCTTGTTTAAAACACAAACGCTTCATTGAAGAAACGCTCGCCTTTGTTTAAAAAAGTAACTTCGATCAAATAATTCTTTTCTTTATTTAAATGGGTTTATTTTTGCGTAGTAGGTAAAAACAATATTTCTAAACTCTTCTGGTTTTTAATATATTATAGACCTATTCTTATATAAACTGATTCTTATATAAAATATTATAGACTGATTCTTATATAAACAAGTATACGAATTTTTTATATAATTATTCGAATAAATTTATATATTTTCATATTCTCAGCCAAAAAAATAAATATTTAATAAAAATTTGTCACTTTTGACGCCTTGGTGAAAATCACCCTTTGAACCCACCATCCGCCGGGCCTGGTTGCGGTCACCCCATTGTGTGAACTATGTCTTCTTTTTTGCCATGTTCCATCAACAGAAACTCCAGTATTTTTTATCTCATTAGGAGATTTGCCTTCCATGAGTTCTTTAACAGCTTCATGCATAGTTTTTATTTGCAACATTTTGTGCTGCGATTGTCAATTTCTGAACAATAACATCGTAGCTTTTATCGCATAATCCTTTTGTAATATTCATAAGAGTGGAAAACCAATGTGGACGAGTTTGGCCTTGACCAAGAGTTCTCATGGCATACACCAATCTATCGTACCCTGCTACACTTTTTGAAACTATAAACACAAGATAAACATAAATTTGATACATATCCTATAAGACGTTTTATTCTCGCTTAACGACAACTGTGATGGTCGCAAAGATTTTGAACATCTAAGTTTATCAAAAATAGAAGCATGAATTTCTATATCAATAACCCTGTAGTTAAATTTATGTTTTTGAAGACGTTTAGTAAAAAATTTAACTCTATCACTATTATATTCTGTCTTAGGCTCGTCCATTTTTCTTTAATTTTGTAGAAAGCTCGTTTTAGTTGTGAAAAGATGACTTACTTTAGCATTCTTTGTTAAATATGTGGTTTTAAAATATGGCTTTAAAGATAGTGGAAAGCATTTCTAACACAACTGCAAAAAAAAAAAAATCCGAAAAGAAAAGCTAGACTAGTGTTTTAATGACATTTTTTATGTTACTAGGTGCGTTGCTAAGTAAAATTAAACTTAGGTGGTTGCACAAAAAAGTTTTCATTAATATAAAAAATGTTTTTTGAATACGGTTTCACCATTTGATTTCTAAATAAAGTTACTTTTGAATTATATAAAAAAAAAAAAAAATTTTTTAAAGGTTTTCCCCAATAATAAGCTAAAGACACACTGGCCATCGTAGCTAGCGTCATATCGTAATAAAATTGCTGTCTAAAAAATTTTAATATGTAGCTATCAACCATCTACAGATTTGTAAATATTTTGTAGCTAGCTACAAAACTACGATATTTAGCTAGCGACACAATGTGTCGCTATGTCGCAATGTGTAGCAATGTCATTGCTACAATATCGCAATGTTTGAAAATTAACTATTCTAATTATTATAATAGACTCAACATTAAAAACCGAATTTTTAATCATGTTAAAGACTTTAGGGAAAAATAAAATCAGAAAAAAAAATCGCTTAAAAATTGCTATCAACCAGCTAGTCGCTAAACCAGCTAACTCGCTTATCCATAGCATTTCATAGCTATGGCTAAATTTCAACTTTAAGAAATGTTAAAGTAAATACAAATTGAGCAGGGTGTATACAAAAGAAGTCCGAGTTTAGTTTTTTACATATAAAACTAATTCAATTTTTAAATCAAAACTAATTAAACCTCCATCAAAATACCTAAACTGTTTTTCAAATAATCTTTAATTTGACAAGCAAATTGCAAAATTATAAAACCATAATAGTCTGATGTTTCGCCAAAATTATAAAAGTTGTGCAACAGTTTTTTAATAACTATATTTAGTTTAAAATTATTTTTCTTTCTTGGTTAAAATTATTTTTCTTTCTTGGCCTAAATAATATTTTGTGGGGAGGGGGGCAAAATTTAAAGTTTCGCCATTGAAAGTTATATTATGGAAAGCAAAAGATTAAGAAATATAAAGAATTGCAAAAAAAAGGTATACCTTCTCGACTGTAGAGTGATTAAAATAAAACAAATAAAAAGAACTTAAACAACACTTATTTGCTGTATCTTATTTTAATTGTTTTATTAACTTTAGATTGTAATGCACAAACATTAGGTATTCTCCGTTATCTGCTTTTAGTCTGCTCCTTGTTGTTTCGTATATGTCCCCACCAGCACTAAATAACCTTTCACTTTCTATTGATGACGGAGGTGCTGTATGATACTTTAATGCCATCTTTTTTAGTTTTTCAAATTGTATTCCACATTTACTCCACCACAAAAACAGACAACCTTTATTTTCTAAAAGAGGCAGAGATAAATAGTTGTCTATTTCTTGAGTAATTGCAGACTTAAATATTGTTTGCTTCTTAATTATGTCAGTGGTAACAACTTCAATATCTACTAATTCTCTTTCTGCCTCGAAACGTCTTTCACTCTGCTTTCTTCCGGTCCTCATAGAAGCTACATCTTTAAAACAATCATCAATGCTAATGAATCCATTAGATGCTGGAGCTTTTACTATTGGAGCATCGTCGGAGTCAGAGTCAACAACATCTTGCGCTCCTTGCATTTCTTTCCATGCTTCTTCAACCTACTCCTTAATAACATTTTCATCGTCATGTTGATAAAGTAATTTATATCGTGGATTTTATTAGTTCGTCAATCATCGTCATAATCCCAGCGTATATATCACTGGATGAAGCTTTTTGTAATAAAACTTTTAATGCAAGAACAGATGGTATAATTTGTGCGTAAGTTTCGTCCTTCCTACCACATTTTTTTGTTAAGTTTTCAAATGGAGTAAAAATGTGAACAAGTTTTTCGACTATTCCCCATTGATAATTAGTAGGAAGTTTAATTTCATCATATTCTGCTGCATAGGTGGCCAAAGGAACTTTTTGTTCAAACTTTCTTTGTAGCATTTCAAATGAACTGTTCCAGCGAGTTGAAACATCTTGTTTCATTTTGTGAGGTACAGTACTTAACTGCTGCTGAATTGATTTTAATTTTGCACATGCTATTGACGAATGATTAAAATGTGTCGTTATTCCTCTGCATAAAGTTAAAATTTCCTTGGCTATGGTTTCTTGCCTAAATATAGAGTCATGAATACATAGCTGCAAAGTATGGATAAAGCATGGAATTGATGACATTCCACTGTTTTTTACTGCAGCCTTCATATTTTTTTTTGTATGTATTTAGGTGCTCCCAGAAGTCCTTACGGTCTTATCATAGAGCACCGCGGAAGAGCATTTAACAGGAAGTTCACGCCTCCTTCCGTACCAATATCGCTTGTTGGGCTAGAGCTGGCGTCGAACCTGGGAACATATTACTTGTATTATCGGTAACAATAAGATGAATTTTGCTTAACGGGATTTCAAAAGTTTCTAAAACTCTTTGTAAATACTTTTTTATATGAACACCTGTGTGCTTTTCCGGAAAATGAATTACTTGAAGAGCAGCAGTTTCTTGGGAAAATTTAGTTAGATCTATCCAATGTCCAGTAATGCTTAAAAATGCGATTTTTGCAGTATCCGCTGTCCAAATATCTGTCGTCAGAGACAAATAGTTTGCCGGGGAGATTTCTATTTTTATATCTTTAAACAGTTCATCATACATGCTAGGGATTACTTTTTGGCTGAAATATGTTCCACATGGTAATTTGTAGTTGGGGTAAGCATCTTTAATCAGTTCATTAAACCCCGTATCTTCAACAATAGAAAATGGCTTAATATCCAATGTAATAAGTTTTCCATTTATTTTATGGATTCAAATAGATCTGTGGTCATCAATATACCACTGTTTTTTTTTTGTATAAAGCCTGCATAATGTTACTTTGTACTGTATTGGTGGTAGAAGCAACTGAGGCTTCAGAAATAGACGGCAATGATTGAACCTTTTTTTTTTCTTCCGCAAGTTCAAACTCTTTGGAATGCTTTAAAAGCAAATGTTTTACCATTGCTGTAGTTCTATAAGACTTGAAAGATTTTCCTCCTCTCGTAACTAAACTATCACATAGTTTGCACTTACTCGTATGAGGAGTCGTGCTTATATCAAAGAACTTCCACGCTATACTTTTTTTTTGTCATAATTTTTCTTTCAAATAAAATTTCTATAAAGATAATGAAACTAGTTTTGATATCAAAGTTTTCGTTTATTTTATATAAAAGGATAATTTTTTTAATAATACGCTCGAAATTAAAATATGAAAAATGTGTATAATATTTACCTTATATCTCTACTTTTATGATTTTTGCTTGATACGAATGAAGAGTGCTATCAGCGTTCGAAAGCATTGTAAGCGTTTCATTCAAAACTAAATTCCTAAAAATTATCTTGTGTTCTAACAGAATAAAAAGAAGCTTTTCTAAATCTTTTTTTCCCATTCTTTTTATTCGAATTCTCGAATTATTTCATTTAGGGTTACAGTTTTGTATCCGTATAAATTTTTTTTCAAAAATGTATTAAAAAATATTTTAAATGAGATTGTTTTAAGTTAATAGAACTTTGTGGTTATCGACTACATAACACTCTTAGACTTATATCAAGAAGTTTAATGGTTAAAGTTTAGACTAAAGAAAAAATCAATTTGAAGATACCCGGTGCCGGGTACTGCAACAAAATGGCCGATACCGGGTACCCGGTAAAACAGCCTAATTACCGGGTCCGAACCGGGTACCCGGCACATCACTAGTTTATACAGTTAGTAAATAACTTAAATTATAACAATGCGTTAATAAAAATTATAATGACCTATAAAAAATAAAAATAACAAAAAAATTTTTTACACTTCTCCATTAACTTTTGAAAAATTAATAAAACTATTTTACTCCGTGGCGGATTAGGACTTTTTGCGGCCCGGGGCTATTTTTGTTGTTGGGGGCCTTTTTATGTGCCAGAGCCTAAAAATGACTAAAAAAAAAAAATTTTCCAGATTTTACAAATTTATATTTGTAAAATCCAGCACTGATTTTACAAATATAAATTTCAAATTTAACTCATTGGTTTGAAAGTACAACTCTCGCACGATATTTCATTTAAAAGAAAAAAAAATCTGTTTATACTTCCTAAAATAAGTCAAATCACCTTATACAAACAAATTTGAAGTCTTTAAAACAGTTTTAAGCACTAAACTTTAATACCATTTAAGAAAAAAAAGCTTTAAACACATCTTATTTTAAAAAATAAAACGACATAGATATATCATTTACGATGACTTATTTTAAAAATATAATTTTATTATTTTAAATATTAATACGAGTTATTTTAAATATCAATAATACGACTTACTTAAAAAAATAAAACGACAAATTTTATAAAAGTTTTAATTTCCTTGAAATGATAACTTATTTCGAAATCGATTTAAAAAAAAAAAAAGGTCACGTGCTTTTTCACGTGACTACTAGTTCCAATCGGAGAATTTGTTTTGAGTAATAAAATAAGGGTTATACTTCACGTGAAAATATAAAAAGAATTCGTGATATTTTTTTTCTTTAATGTGTTAATTTCTCTTATAATTTAGGTAAATTTTGGGGATGTTTATGTCAACTTTATACAAGAAACGACCAGAGCCAACTTCAAAACAAAAATTATTGTTTACAGTTGACGATTCTTTGGTCAAGCTCTTTGAATATCTGACTTTAGAATTCAGGTACAACTTTGACACAAATATATTTACGTTTTGTAAATATAACGTAAAAAAAAAATAAATAAAAAAAGTACAAGTTTCTATACCATTAAAGGAACAAAACATATTTCAAAGTGATATCAATCCATTGATCCACTTATACAGAAACATTTATTACAGTTGTCGTGTTATAAATGTTTTGCATGCTTTTTAAGTGTTTTAAGAACGTGTATAGCGCGTGAGGCGTCATGTAAATCAAAAAAGATAAAATAAAAAAAAAGTTTTGAGTTTTACATATAAGTTAATAAACTAAATATATATAATATTAGTATATATAATAAGTTTAATAAACTAAACTAAATAAAAAAATGTTTAAAAAATGAATTTATCACACACATATTAAATTTATGCATTTTTTAATTATGAAAAAAAGTTTAATTTAAATTTAATGCAAAATTATTGAAAATTTAAATTTATAGACAGTTTATACAAATTCATTGATTATTTATTATTGAAATTTATAAACAAACTAAAGATTGTTTATTTATATACATCAAAGGGAATTTTAGTGGAATTTCAACCACTAGTTTACAAAAAAATTTTAATCATTATTATTTACACCAACAATTACTTAAAGAATATTTAATAGAATTTAATAGAATAAAATTATAAGACATTTAACGATATTAGAAATGAGGATATAGGATTAAGGATATTATATATTAGGGTATAAAAAGCTAATATGTAATAAGGATATTAGGTATAATAGTGTAGGAGCTTAAATTGACTTTGGTTAAATTTGTAGAAAGCATAACAATTTTAGACTACTAATAGTTTAAAGAGTTATAGTAAAATGATAATTTTTTTTTATCAAAGTTTGAATAATTTTGTAAACTCTGGAACTAATGTATATAGTATGCTATATATATATATATATATATATATATATATATATATATATATATATATATATATATATATATATATATATATATATATATATATATATATATATATATATATATATATATATATATATATATATATATATATATATATATATATTTATATACATATACATTTATACATAGCACTTTTTGCACAATCAAAACCGGTATCGTCATCAGCCTTTTTTTTTTAATTTACTGATTTTCCAACCGATGGCATTTTAATATTTTTATAACATTTTTATAATAATTAAATAGTAATTAAACTAAACTTTATAAAACTTTATTAAACTTTAATAAATTTATGACTTTAATAAATTTTTACTTTTTTTGATAAATTTTGATTTTACTTTGTTTACAGGAAAAAGCTTTAAAAATAACCTATTTAAGCATTGTTATCTATATATTTTTTTATTCTTGTTTACTCTCAACAAGGCTGCAAGCAACTACTATCAAGTTAGAAGTTGCTAGAAAAAATGAATTGAGTTATAGAGCAAGGAAACGGTTTACAGAAGACTTAAAATTTGAAGTTTGTATGAGTCAGGAAAACATGAAGATGAGACAGAATTCTAAAGGGTTGAAGTGCAGGGAAAAAAGCAAGACAAATAGAAGTTTTTGGAATATGCAGGGACAGATGCAGTAAAAAATGAGACTTTGATGAATGACAAGTCAAGCGAGAATGAGTTTTGGTTGATGGAACTAGAGATATAAGCTCCTTTGAGCAGTGGTCATGATAATATTTGTAGAAAAGAGAAACATATACAACTTTGTGATGATGGGAAAGAGGCTCAAGCTTAGTAGATAGAGCAGGTCCAACTCTATTTACAATGCATTTTTGGACCTTGGTTGGAATGAATAAAAATGAGCAATTGCTTTTACTCAGTAATTGGTCAGCTTAACATGAATAAAAACTTTATCAGTTTTGCTTAAGTTTTTATTCACATAAAACTAAGCAGTTATTGAGTAAATTGCTTTAATCTACGTGAATAAAAATTTGAGGGAAACTACTCAAGTTTTTATTCCCGTAAAGCTGACCAAATACTGAGTAAAAGCGATTGCTCATTTTTATTCACCCGGCCTCTTCTCTAGAAGAGAAAGAGCATCATTAGAAAAACCAGCTCAAATATGACAACTGGATTCCATACAGGGACGAATAAGAGATTTGTAGAGGAAGAAAATGGTGAGCACAATAAAGAGAAGCAACCTTAGCAGATGCTAATTTAGCAATTGATTGTATATATGGTTTCCATGAAAGATCAATATTAAATAATAATCCACAAAGACATAAAGAAGAGGACTCAGTGAGAGGGTTGTTGGCAGTACTGCAATAGTTGTTTGCAGTAAATAACTGAGTTTTGTTGGAGTTAAAATTTACAAGCTGTTCTAAGCCGCAAATAGTTACAGAAGTGAGATCAGATTCAAGATCGGTTGTCTGTTATAAGCAAAAGAAAAGAGAAGACGTTTTGTCAGGACATGAGTATTAAGGTGAATCATCAGCAAAAAGAGCTACTTTAAATGTAAACTTTCCCAGATACATCATATAAAGCAAGCTTATTGAGAAGACCAACATGCCAAACTTTGATGAAAGCCTTAGATATGTCAAGACCAATAGCCCTAGCCATTCTGCCCCCATCTAATGCACAATAAAATTTTTCAGTCACAGCAGTTAGCAAGTCAGCCATAGAGCGAGAGGATCCAAAACTGTATTGATTGTCTGACAGCAAGTTATTTAACTCAAGATGGGATGTGAGAAATTTGTTTATCAAAGACTTATTAAAAAATCAATCATTACAATAATATAAAAACAAAATAAAAATAAACTTTTAATTTTATTTGAGTTTTTTGCATTAGTAAATAAGCTTATATCAAACATAATTTTCATTCAAACTTTTATAACAAATATTTTTACATATTACATCATTCAAAAGTTAATGTGGCTTTTTTAAAAATTAATTACTTCTTTTATCTTCTTTTAATTTAAAAGTTAAAAAAGTCATTTAACCAAAATCGCTTTCTGTTTTCGTAAAATCGCTTAAGGCGTACGTAAATCGCTCTACACATAATGTTTTAAAACAAGGCCTGATATATGTGTGTGTAGGTATGTATATATCCATATGTATGTTGATAAATTTGTTTTTAAAAAATAAATATATTACATGAGCTCATAAATTATATAGCTGCAGGAAGCTTATAACACCAAAATGGAAAGATTTTCGAAGTCAAAAACTTCAATTTGATCAAAAGACTCGTTTAAATAATGCTATATGGAGAGGATGGCATATACAATGTATGTATTGGTAATATGTGTAGTTAAATATTTATTATATTTATTTATTATAGTTATTTCTTTTATTGTTTAAAGACTAAAATATAAAACAAAATTTTTTTTTAGTTTATACAATTTGCTATGTCATTTTAACTGCCTCATCCTAACATTTGTCATTTTTTAATAAAGTTGTCAAATTTGACTCATCAGAATTCATAATTCGCTTAGTTGTGGTTTTTTTATTTGTAGTGAGTTTATGACTGAATTT
This sequence comes from Hydra vulgaris, assembly GCF_022113875.1. Taxonomy (NCBI): domain Eukaryota; kingdom Metazoa; phylum Cnidaria; class Hydrozoa; order Anthoathecata; family Hydridae; genus Hydra; species Hydra vulgaris. The sequence goes on from NC_061165.1 coordinate 27,012,570, forward strand.
ATCAGGACTGATAGAAAATAAAAAACCTAAAATTTAAATTATTGTAAATTTTAAAGTATTTAGAATGTATTGTCTTATCACTTTTTATGAATTACTCTTTGTTTCTTTCATCTCTTTAAAATTTTATACTTTTTTATGGTTTTGATAAACCATATGATGTAAGTTATATTCTTAAAGATGTATTGTATGATATAAATTTTATTCTGAAAGAATTATATACAGAATATATAGTATTTAAAGTTGTTTAATTTTTTAACTAGCTTTTTGTTTATTTAATTACAGACAAAATGAAGAAAAAAGCACGCTTTTTTCAATTTGCTGCACCTTTCTCAGATGAATCAGTGCATAGTACATCACAAGCTGTAATATTAGATGGAAAGTATTGGAAACGTCGTCTTGATAGAGTAACCAGAAAATTCAAAAAATGGCGAAAGTTTTTATATAAAGAAAAAGTAAGCAAAATAATGATTTGTAAAGTTTTAAAGTTTTTGCTTTAAGGATTTTTTAAATTTTTTGACGTGTGTATTTTTTTTTTAGTTTTTTTTTTTTTTTTGATAATTTTTTGATATATTGTTTTAGAAACTATATATGATATGCTTAGAAATGTCATTACCATTTATTTTTAAATGTTATTATCATCAATAATATAAAGTTGTATTTGATGACCAAAAATAATGCAACTGATTCTTTGCAACTATTAATTACTAGGATGCACTTACATTACTAGGATGAATGTAGGATAAGATGAAATAATATGACACTTACATCACTAGGATGAATGTAGGATGAGATGAAATAATATGACACTTACATCACTAGGATGAATGTAAGATGAAATGAAATAATATGACACTTACATCACTAAGATTAATGTAAGATGAGATGAAATAGTATGACACTTACATCGCTAGGATGAATGTAGGATGAGATGAAATAATGACAAATAGAAATTACAGAATTTTTACATACATGCATACATACATACATAAGTACATACATACATACATACATACATACATACATACATACATACATACATACATACATACATACATACATACATACATACATACATACATACATACATACATACATACATACATACATACATACATACACACATATACATGTATATATATATATATATATATATATATATATATATATATATATATATATATATATATATATATATATATATATATATTTATATGTATATATATATGTATATATATATATATATATATATATATGTATATATATATATATATATATATATATATATATATATATATATATATATATATATATATATATATATATACACATTTTATGGTTAAGTTTGTAGTTGCTGTGGTTAACTAGTGTACAAGTTATTCTTCCCATCTCTTAAAAGATGCAATTTTTGTTGGATAAAACTATTTTTGTATGTCTTATTTGCAGTGGCTATTTATTATTATTTCATTTTATTTATAATTATTTCATTTTTGTTTACTAAGTGTAGTATTTTTTAAAATTTGCATTATTTAGTTATTATTTGTTATTTTTAATTTTGTTAGTGTTAACAAATTTTTTCTAATAAGATAAATAATAATAAAAATTTAAATCACTTAATTCAATTTGAATTGAATTAAGTGATTTAAAATTATTTATTTAAAATTATTATTTAATTATCACTCAAGTTATTTAATTTCTGTAATCTAGAAATATTTAAATTACGATATGTAGTTTTCTCTAAGTATCTGGGTATTATTTATAATGCCCAGTTAGTTAGTTTTTTAAAACCATATCTTATAGTTGAAAATGTAAATATATCAGCCTCATCATATTTTTAAGTTTCTGTCTTGTGGATACTATCCTTTGATTTGCAAAGACACCAATAGTCACATGCTTGGCTTGAATGTATACATATGCATTAATTCCAGGGGTGTGGAGTTGTGGAGTACCGACTTTAACTCCAATCCTTGAAATTTTCAGAGTACAACTTCAACTCCGATTCCGACTCCAAAGCAAAATTTTAAAAAAATTCTAGGAATTCTTTAAAAAATATTATTTAAAATTAAAAAATATGTGATTTAAAAGAAAATTTTTTATATCATTGCAGTGCTTTTAAATTATCAAGGTCTTTTCTATCTCAGCCAAAAAATGTGCCTCCTACATAAACTCCTGGTTTTAGGCAGGAATGGAAGCTTTTATTCCTTCTTGATGATTCTAAGTCAAGTCTCATCCTACACCATAGTTTTCATCTTCTTGTGCAGCTGCAATATCTAATCGTGATCATTTTTTTGATCTTTTTCAAAAGAACAACTCACTTGAGAACAAACAGCTATTTATTGTTGCTAGAAATTGATGAAAAAAGGTGATGTTAGATGCTAAGTCCCATTATTCTCAGTCACTAAATCTTGCATCTTATCTCAGAAGTTATGCTCTTTGACACTTTTGGAAAATCTTTAACAGCCTTGTTAACAAAGGAAGGTCTAACATTCCATTTCTCAATCATGGCCTGATCTTATTATCTCTCCCAATGATAAGGTAGAGTTATTTGATTATTATTTGGTGATGATAAATATTTGATAATTATTTAAAAAAGCTATTTGCAAAGAACTTTTTTTCTTATACGAATCTTAAATCTTATGGCCATTCTCTTCCTTTCATTCCAATTAAACAGCTTAATCCATTATTAGACATTCAAATCACTTCAGCTTCCGTTGCTAAAGTCATGTCTCAAAAAAACTCTTCTATGGCTTGTGGTCAAGACAATATTTCTGTCATTGTCTTACAAAATTGTTGTATAACTATATATACAATCAATTGCATAATTAGCACCTGCTAAAGTTGCTTTGCTTTATTGTGCTTGCTATTTTTGCTCAAAGGAGCTTTCATTTCTAGTTCCATTAACTAAAACTCAATCTTGCTTGTCTCAACATTCTTTTATTAGTCAAACTTTTTTTCAAACGTGTGTATTTTTTTTTAAGTTTTTTTTTTTTTGATAATTTTTTGATATATTGTTTTAGAAACTATATATGATATGCTTAGAAATGTCATTACCATTTATTTTTAAATGTTATTATCATCAATAATATAAAGTTGTATTTGATGACCAAAAATAATGCAACTGATTTTTTGCAACTATTAATTTTTTTGACTACTAAGTTTTGCTTTTCATTTGCAATTTTATAATTTCCATGTTTAAAGTCTAATTTTTTTTTTAAGTTGTGAATATGAACAATATTATGTATAATATGACATCACTAGGATGAATGTAGGATAAGATGAAATAATATGACACTTATATCACTAGGATGAATAAAGGATGAGATGAAATAGTATGACACTTACATTACTAGGATGAATGTAGGATAAGATGAAATAATATAAGACTTTCAACAAAATTTATTAACTATGTAAAAGATACTGCTTTACTTAATTTTTTAAAATTATTTTAATAATTTTTTAAAATTAATTTAAAAATTTTTTTAAATTATTTTAATAATTTTTATATTTTATATCTTTCTCTTCCTGAGTTATTTGATGATAATATCCTTATACTTTTGTTTGAAATGAATTTTTCTTCAGTTCAACATTACAGCTTTTATAAGTGTTCATATTAAAGTTCCTTTATCTTTAAACTTTCGTTCTTAACTTTGCAATTCCAAAACACAAGCATTAATAAAATAGGGTGTATTATAGAGAAAAAATATTTAATCTGCAACGCCCATGTTTACTACGTCTTTTTTCTTAAGAATCATTTTTTTTTTTGCAATTATCATAGTATTTAGATTTTTCTCATTTATGTTGATATTGTATTGGTATTGTTGATTTAGCAGCTTTTTTTTGTTAATTCATTTGAAAACTCCTTATCGCTTATTTTTCTCAATATTTTTGTTCCTTTGTTGTAATATTTAAAGTAATGATAAAGACATCACAGTGTTAATCCTCAATATTTTGTTAATGAACTAAACTGATGATGCAAAACAGTCAACATGTTTTTCACCTCTATTAAAGAAAAAAATAATTGTAATTCTTAATGAAAAGGCAATAGTTAATGCAAAAAAAAAAAAAAAATTTTTTCAGAATTTTAATGAGGTCACCTTCTTTACTGCTCATCATCTCATAAACAAGTTATCAAAGACCTGGTACCTTTTTGTATAGTGTGCCTCATATAGGTTCAACTTTTTTGTTTTGGTTAGCGAGTTTTTTACTGTTTGCACTACTTGTGTCATTCAAAGTCTAAAAAAAAAAGGTTTTTAGTTTTCTTATAGCTGATAGTGATTGAACGCTTTCTTATAACTGCTTGTGATTGGATGTTTCTTTATAACTGCTTGTGATTGGATGTTTCTTTATAACTGCTTGTGATTGGATGTTTCTTTATAACTGCTTGTGATTAGATGTTTCTTTATAACTGCTTGTAATTAGATGTTTTTTTATAACTGCTTGCCCTTTTAATCTTAAAAGAATAATTCTTTTTACTGACCATTAACCGTTCTTTTACTATGAGATCACACAATTGTTATGTAATTTGCTACTATGTTTAATGTAATATCTTTAAGAATTTTTTTTAAATTTTTTTACTAAGGCTTTTTTTTACTTTTTTACTGAAAATTTAAAAATTAATAAATTAAATATCATATTTTTGATTGGTTGGTTTGTTAGGGCTTTTATCATTATAAATTAAGGTCAGGTCAGGTTTTCCTGCTACTGGTAACATGTAACCCAGTACAACCTGCTCCATGTCCTGCTGCCTTGTAGGATACGCTTTTTTAGGCAAAGGCTAGGAGAAGTTAACTCCGAATTAAAACACCCCCTGCCTTGGGGCTCTTGGTTGAGTAAAGGCTAGAGATGGTGTCTCGATAAAAATACTCATCTTGGGCAGATGTTACATGCATCCAGCTGCTGTCTTGTAGAAGGCCTCCTAGGCAAAGACTTAAGGGGTAAACAGATTCTATCTGTTGACCAGCCTCGCACCCCTTCCTCATCTATTAGGCTGGCGCAGATGTATTCTTAATACATTGTTTCCAGTTTAGGATGTTGAACGCTGGATCTTCTTGACTCAATGCGTGGGTATTGCTTGTGTCTCTGTTTTTATGACTGGGCAACTCATTCTATTATCTCCTAATGAGGGTACAGCTCTAAAACTCAGTTTTATGGTTCTGAGGCCGGCTGGTAGTCAGGTTTCCCGAACTCTGTGGTAGCTCTCAGAGAGGCTGATTCCATCAACAGCCGAAAAATATCAGAGTACTAACAGTGCCATGTTGCGCATGGATGGTGTCCCTGTTTGTACTTTTGGTGTGCATTGCAGAGGCCACATTTGGAGCCCTTTGTTACGGCTTAGGGTTTATTAAGAGTAATGAGGCTATTGCTTAGTTGTTAAATAGTGTACTGAGTACTATCTATACTTGAGTCAAGTTCTTTATAAATTTAAAATGACTAAAGTACCTAAAACTAAAAAACACAAAAAACCATTGTCATCACCAAGTTCTCTAAACCTATCATTTACTAATATTCGTGGTCTTCGAAGTAACTTTTCTTCTGTTGAGTCTTATCTCTTGCAAAGTTCACCAGACCTACTTGCTCTTTGTGAGACTAATTTAAGTTCGGCTGTCCCATCTTGTGATCTTAGTGTTGATGGTTATCTTCCTTTAATTCGTAAAGACTCCAATAATCACATGCTTGGCCTGGGCATCTACATTCGTAAGAACTCACCCATTTGTCGTGAAACTAGGTTTGAATCTACAGACTATTCATTTATGTGCTTTCGTTTAGCACAACTTCACTCTATCGCCTTTCTCTTTGTTCTATATCGCTCTCCTTCATCCCAAGATTGCACTATTCTTGATGTTATTTCTGATCAAATTGACCAAGCCCTCTCTCTTTATCCATCGGCCAATATCGTCGTTGTTGGTGACTTTAATGCCCATCACACCGATTGGCTTGGCTCTAGTGTCAGTGACTCTGCTGGCGTTAAGGCCCTCAACTTTTGCCTTTCTCAATCTCTAACTCAAATAGTCAACTTTCCAACTCGTTTTCCAGACAACCCTAATCATTTACCTTCTCTACTCGACTTATGTCTTGTTTTGGATCCTAGTCAGTGCTCAATTTCTCCACATTCACCCTTAGGTACTTCTGATCACGGTTTGATCTCTCTAAAACTATTATCAAATTCTTCTACTTCATCAGAATCCCCCTATCATCGTACCACATACAACTACCTTAAAGCTGACTGGGACTCTTTCCGTGATTTTCTTCGTGATGGCCCTTGGGTAGAAATCTTTCGTCTTCCTGCTGACAAATGTGCTTCTTACATAACTTCGTGGATTCAGGCTGGCATGGAATCTTTTATTCCCTCTCAACGATTCCAGGTTAAGCCTCACTCTTCTCCTTGGTTTTCCTCACATTGCGCTGCAGCAATTTCTAATCGAAACCGTTACTTCCATATCTATCAGCAAAACAATTCTCCAGAAAACAGACATCTGTTCACTATCGCCAGAAACCATTGTAAAAAGGTTTTGTCTGACGCCAAAACTCGCTATTCCCAGGTCATTAAATCTCGTATCTCATCACAAAAATTAGGCTCTTGAGACTTCTGGAGAATCTTTAACAGTATCAATAATAAGGGCAAATCTGTTATTCCTTCTCTCTTGTATGGTTCAGACTTTGTCACCTCACCTAAAGACAAAGCTGAATTGTTTGCTAAGAACTTTTCATCAATATCATCTCTTGATTACACTAGTTGCGTTTTACCTGACATAGCCGTCAAACAGGTTGATCCCTTGCTTGACATTCGCATCACTTCAGCTTCTGTATCTAAAGTAATTTCCTGCTTAGACTCTTCAACAGCTTGTGGTCCTGACAACATTCCTGTTGTAGTTTTGCAGAGGTGTTCTCCGGAGCTTTCATCCATACTTTCTAAACTATTTAACAAGTGCTTATCAGAGTCTTGTTTTCCATCATGCTGGAAAGCAGCATCTGTTATCCCTATTTTCAAAAATTCCGGAGAGCGATCTGATTCATCTAACTACCGTCCCATTAGTCTTTTTCCTGTCATAAGCAAGGTTTTTGAATCTTTAATTAACAAACACTTAATCTCTCATCTTGAATCAAATAACTTACTTTCTGACCATCAATATGGATTTCGGTCTTCTCGTTCTACAGCTGATGTGCTAACAGTAATAACCGATAGGTTTTACCGTGCATTAGATAGAGGTGGAGAGGTTAAGGCTATCGCACTTGACATTTCTAAAGCTTTTGATAAAGTTTGGCATGCTGGTCTTCTCCATAAGCTTTCTTCTTATGGTGTAGCTGGTAACGTCTTTAAGATTATTGATTCCTTTCTTTCCAATCGTAGTATAAAAGTTGTCCTCAATGGACAACACTCTTCTTCACATCCTGTAACTTCAGGGGTTCCTCAAGGTTCAATCCTTGGCCCTATACTCTTTTTAATTTACATTAACGATCTTCCAGATATTCTCACATCTAAGGTGGCATTATTCGCTGACGACACTACCATTTACTCTTGTCATGATAAGAAGCCTACACTCTCTGATTGCTTGGAGGGGGTATCTGAGCTTGAAAAGGATCTCACTTCTGCTACAGCATGGGGCTCACAGTGGCTGGTGAACTTTAATTCAGATAAAACTCAATTTTATTCGGCCAATCGTTATCGTAATAATTTAGATCTTCCTATATTTATGAATGGTAATGTACTAGATGAGTCATCTACCATTCATCTTCTAGGATTAACTCTTACTTCTGATCTTTCTTTTAAACCGTATATCAAATCCATTGCAAAATTAGCATCTGCTAAGGTTGCATCTCTTTATCAAGCTCGACACTTTCTTACTCCAGATTCTATTCTCTATCTCTATAAATCTTAAATCCGTCCCTGTATGGAATACTGTTGCCACATCTGGGGCGGATCTTCTAATGATGCTCTTTCTCTTTTAGACAAGGTGCAAAAACGAATTGTAAACATAGTTGGACCTGCTCTGGCAGCCAATCTCTAACCTTTGTCACATCATCGTAATGTTGCTTCTCTTTCTCTTTTCTACAAATACTATAATGGGCACTGCTCTAAAGAGCTAGCGTCTCTTGTGCCATCTACTAAAATTCATTCTCGTGTTACTCGCCATTCAATTAAGTCTCATCCTTTTTCTGTGACTGTTCCTAAGTGCTTCAAAAACTCTTATTCTTCTAGTTTTTTTCCTTGAACATCAGTTCTTTGGAACTCGCTTCCTTCATCTTGCTTTCCAGATTCATATAATTTGCAATCTTTTAAGTCATCAGTCAATCGTTATCTTGCTCTACAGATTTAGTCTTTTCTCTTCCAGTAACTTCCAACTCTTATAGTGGTTGCTTGCAGCCTTGTTGGAAGTGAAAATGTTAAAAAAAAAAAAAAAAAAAAAAAAAAAAAAAAAAAAAAACTAAGAGTTTGTGATCACTGTAATTTTTATTCCACTTTTATTTCATTTTAATTTGATGAAAATGTTTTGCGCCAAATATTTCCTCCTGGATGTTACTTTGATGCAAAAATAGTTATTTATTTTGAATTTTTTATCTTCAGGTTTTAGAATTTTGTTGACAGCTTTTAGTTTTTGATTAATTGTCCACATGTTGATAGTTTGTGTCTTTGATTTTTTTGTTTGAAATCTGCATTTTTCAATTTATGGTAATTTTTCAGTATTTTTAACTAAGTATTTATAAGATTTTTTACCTTTTTGTGCTGCAGATTGGTCTGTTATCAATATCAGTTTCCACAGAAGATGAAAATCATTGAAACCTTGACTGCTTCTTTTATGAAACACTTTCTGGATGAATGTATATCATAAGCTAAACATATATGCCTGAATCTTTTAAATGGGGTATTCATTGTTGTTAACATTGTGCTATCTTTTTCTAGTTGAATCTGCCAATAGTAGATAATTGATAATGTTTGTTTTTTATAACTTTCTTCAATTCTATGTTCAGGTCCAAATAGCCCTAACCTATTAAGTAAATACATTTTTAGTATTATTTTTTATTCTTTTAGCTCTTTTCCTTAGTTTTTTTTGACCTATTTTAATTTGTTTAGGTTTTTCCTTTTTGTCGAGAGCATATAACTTCTTTTACATTATTTTTTACAGTTTTTATTTAGAAGCTTATACATTAAAAGTATTTATTAATACCTTGCAAGAAATTTTTACATTAAAAGTATTAAGTAATACCTTGCAAGAAGTTTATATATTAAAAGTATTTAGTAGTACCTTGCAAGAAGTTTATACATTAAAAGTATTTAGTAATACCTTGCAAGAAGTATATACATTAAAAGTATTTAGTAATACCTTGCAAGAAGTATATACATTAAAAGTATTTTGTAATACCTTGCAAGAAGTTTATACATTAAAAGTATTTAGTAATACCTTGCAAGAAGTATATACATTAAAAGTATTTAGTAATACCTTGCAAGAAGTTTATACATTAAAAGTATTTAGTAATACCTTGCAAGAAGTTTATACATTAAAAGTATTTAGTAATACCTTGCAAGAAGTATATACATTAAAAGTATTTAGTAATACCTTGCAAGAAGTATATACATTAAAAGTATTTTGTAATACCTTGCAAGAAGTTTATACATTAAAAGTATTTAGTAATACCTTGCAAGAAGTATATACATTAAAAGTATTTAGTAATACCTTGCAAGAAGTTTATACATTAAAAGTATTTAGTAATACCTTGCAAGAAGTTTATACATTAAAAGTATTTAGTAATACCTTGCAAGAAGTTTATACATTAAAAGTATTTAGTAATACCTTGCAAGAAGTTTATACATTAAAAGAATTTAGTAATACCTTGCAAGAAGTTTATATATTAAAAGTATTTAGTAATACCTTGCAAGAAGTTTATACATAAAAAGCATTTAGTTTATACATTAAAAGTATTTAGTAATAACTTGCAAGAAGTATATACATTAAAAGTATTTAGTTTATACATTAAAAGTTTTTAGTAATACCTTGCAAGAAGTTTATACATTAAAAGTATTTAGTAATACCTTGCAAGAAGTTTATACATAAAAAGCATTTAGTTTATACATTAAAAGTATTTAGTAATACCTTACAAGAAGTATAATTAGTAGTTTTTAAAAGATGTTTGTAGAACAAGTTGACTTTTTGTTATTTACTTTTTAAAATTTTTTAGTAACATTCTTTTTGTCATTTAGTACTGGAATAAAAGTTACCACTATAACTACTTATTTTGATAATTGTATAAATGAGATCATAACAATTTAATTTAATGTTTTTATGAATGAGATCATAACTACTTAGTTTGATGTTTTTGTTTATGAGATCATTATGTAATATTAGTTGTTTATTTTTTTTTGGCATAACATCAGCTTCAGCACCAGTGTTGATTTTTTGTGCACCATTTTGTTTATGATTTTAAAGATTAATTTTTACAATTTGATTTACTTGATGATACAGATTTAACTTGGAAATCAACTGCCTAGTTTTTGTGTATATTTTTTGAAATGGAAATATTTATTACATTTGTGTAATATTTGACCATTGGCCAGTTTCTTGGTACATGTAATTTATTATTGCATTTTTTGTACATCTTTAGTTGTTTAGTATTTTTACCACTTGTTTTCTTTTTCCAGTTTTGTTTTTGATGCATTTTGATTGTTTCCAGATTTTTTGCGTTGTTGTGTTGGTCATATTAATGCATTTATTTTTGATGGTTTATTAATTCTATTTTTGTATTTACAATTTCTTTAGCTGTCAATCACTCTTGTAATCATTTACTTTTTTTTTAAATAGATTATTTTGAACTTTATCAGGTTAGATTCTGTAAATTTTTTTGTTCAAAATATGACCATCTTGGATATTTTCAAGTTCAGTTGTTAGAGCCAGATTTTTTTAAATCTGTAACAAGTTTCTCCTAGGTTTCACTATTGTATTTTGTTAGAAAACTTTTCTTTGTTCTAAAACCATTTTTTTTTTAATACAGTATTCAAAGAGTATCATTCAAATTTTTGTATATAGTTTTAATAAATTATTTTTTATTACTTTTAAGCTTCTAAAGAATTGTACAACAAAAAAAGAAGATTTGGAAGACTCAGACGAGGTAATCTAAAACAATTAAGTTGATGTTTAATGCTAGCCATGTCATGTCTTAAGCAATGTCACCATGTCATGTCTTAAGCAATTTCATTCACCATGGCTTGATATTTAGTATGGCATGGTTATTTAGTATGGCATGGCTTATTATTTAGTATGGCATGGCATGTTATTTAGTATGGCATGGTTATTTAGTATGACTAACTTATTATTCACTTACATCTCCTCCTTGGTTGACTCAACTCCTCATTTTCTGTTTCTTAAAGATAGCTCTCCCTCTCTGTTTTTACATTCTTACTTTTACCTGATGCTTCACATCTGACAATGTTTTCTTTTCAAAGATAATACATTAAATGTTTTTAAATATTGTAATTTTTTTTAGGATATATTTGAAATTGATGACAAAGAAAAAAAAATAAGGTTAGAATGTTTAATTTTGATAAAATCAAAAATTAATTCAAAATTTAAATTAAAAACTTCATATTATGCGTGTTTTTTTTTATTTCTATAATCATTCTTTAGTTTTTTTATAAAATGTTATATTAATGTAACAGGCTTGGTCAGGAAGCGGGTGTGATAGCACTCTATAACTGACCACGGAAATAATATTTAGTTGCGAAAAACCGGCCAGATTTTCTAGTCGTTTTGAGAACATTTAAGTTTATGTATGTTTCCTTGTTTGTCCGCAAAATAATCAATATTTTATTGTAAATTTTAAAATATTTTGTTTTACGGACATACATGGAAACATACATAAACTCGATGCTCTGTGCGGAAAAATAAAGAAAGAATATTCGCGAACACAAAAATCCCGCCAAATCTACGAACAACTAATTCTATTGGTTCAAAAAATACTAATGAAAATTTCTAGAGTATTCAAAAAATAGCTAGCTTAAATTGTTTTAAGAATATACTATCAAACAAACCATTTTTTTAATTCTATGGCTCATTCTCGGAGCCACATCTACAAAGCTATAAATGTTTTAAACTAACATCATTTGTTTACAAAAATAAATGTTTTAAGTTTATATTTTTTAACTTGTCAAAGTTTTGTAAATATATAATAGATTTTATTAGTATATTCTTATTTTTTATATATAAGAGATGTATTTTTTATGTAAGTAATGTATTTTTATGTATTTAATGTATTTTTATGTATGTAATGTATTTTTATGTATGTAATATACTTTTATGTATGTAATGTATTTTTATGTATGTATTTTTTACGTATGTAATTTTATGCATGTATATTTTATTCAAATGTAATCTTTTAAAGCAATTTGTGCGATTGATTTTGTAAACAAAAATACTTCCAATAATAACTGCGTTTTCAATAAAGTTATTAATAATCATCAAAGTTAATACAAAAAAAGGCGGGCGTGTATTTCATGCACCCTCCTTTAGTAAGTCCGTAAAAAAGTCTTACACGAAGCGAGTATTGTTGAAAACCATACCCTAACCAAACCCTAACCCTGAAAGTTATGGTTAGGGTCCGGGTTTGGTATAGAGTTTGGTTTGATATGGTATTCAATATAATAAATTTTATTTTAGGGTTCAGGGTTAGAGTATAATTTTTACTAAATGTTATGTGTAAAAAGTGACTCGTTTTTTACAGACTTACTAAAGGGGGGTGCCTGAAAAACACGTCCCCCCAAAAAAACTTTAACCGCTAATCCATTTTCCTTAGTGTACCTGATAACTGGTTCTTTCCCCCAAGAAAGAAAAGTTTTTAAATTCTTAGAAATTGGTTTACTAACTTATTTATACTAAATTATTTTTGCTTCAGCCATTCTTACAAACTTGTTATATTTAAACTTAAAGTTAGTTTTTCTGTTTTAGATACTAATTAAAATTATAAATCCCACTTGCTAAACATTTCAGCGGTATTGTGAAGCAGTTACGCTTCCTCCTCACAAAGTAATTTAACGTTTTTAGTTAATTTCTATCTAACTAATTGAATTTCTAAAGTAACTCAATGATTTAATTATTTTATTTGTTTATCTTACTAAGAAGAATTGTTTCAAATGTGTTAAACTTTTCAAACTATGCAAAGCATAAAACAGTTATTAAAAAAACTTTTTTATTTATAAATAAATCATCTAGGGTTAGTTTTATTGGTTGAATCTTGTTGGACTTTTCAGGGCCGGGTGCTGCATTATTTAGGTGGCCTTTTTCATGTGCCACAGCGTAAACATGACTAAAAAAAATACCCAATGGTTCTCTTGACTATTTCGCGCCCCCTGTGCCTTGTATTGAAGGCACAGCCCACTTTGCACCACCATTTTAGCTGCTATTGAAGAAAACTTTCAATTTAATCCCTAAAGTAATATAACCTTAAATAACAATTTTTTTTTCATAGTCTAATGTGATCATTAACATTTAAAAAAAATCTTCAAAATAAAAAAAAAAAAGTTGTAATATATAAATAGAGTCAGATTATCTGGTGTATACTTTGCTATAAAACTTGAGACTGAGACAGAACTTTTTTCAATTTTATTTATTTGATAATCATTAGTTTAAAAATGAAACTACAATTTGCTTGAACTACTTTCATATTCAGTAGAAAAAGTTTTCATTTGTATTTTTTTTAAACTTGAGTACAGAATATTGATAAAAGTTATTTAATTATCAATTAAAAATAGTCATATAAAAAATAACTTGATATACAAATAAAACTTTAATTGTTTTTTAAATTTATTTGTTTTATTTATAACATATAAAAACATGCCAAAAAAATAAATTAAATAGTAAATAAGATATATACCTAATTCATTTAAACTGCTTGCAGTGCTACTCTTAACTTTAATTGCTTTTAAAAGTCTTGCTTTACATCTTGTTAAAAAAACTTTAGTAAATTTTATTGTGTTCTTTTGTTTTTCTCATAACAATATTTCTTGCAAAAAATAAAAATGGCTACTTTAAATACTATTCAAACAAATCAAAATATCTTTATATATATACAGGAATTTTGATAAAAAGCTCCAAGACACTTTCCCTATAAAAAAGATAGTAAGCTGCTGAAGTTTGATAGTCATTTTAGCATCCGAAACCGTATAATCAGCTATTAGTGTAGCAAGGCGATGGCAATTATTTGTACAAGATCACATTAAGTTGCCTTATTATATTTTTAGAATATTTTATTCAAAACAGAAGTTTTGTAAAAATCGTGTTCTAGAATAAATAGCGTTTTTGCTGAAACTCCAACCTGACTACTAATATCAGCCAAATCAAACAACTTTACTTTAATTGTATCTCTAGGAATTAAGACAGGAGAGGAACAACTAAACCCACTTCCAGACTGATAATTAATCTTCATTCTACATTCTAATTGATTTTCAGATAATGCATTTTTTATTCTTTGTTCATTTAATCATATATTGTTCAAGGCATTTTTATGTTCTTTACTTGTAAGTCTTGCAGGTATGCCAACTTGCCTACCATAAAATATAGTTAACTTGATACAATCATAGTTTCTTAATTTAATAAAGGAAGGTGAATGCGTTATTTCCTATTTCCTAGTTAGTCTTGCTTTCTATTTAGTCTTGTTTTCTATCTTGTATTCTATTCTATACCAGTAGTCATGCATTCTCCTAACTAAACCGTTGTAGATCACAAATATAAGAGTGTTTTATCCACTACAATATGGCGAACAAAACTATCTTGTCAACTGTTAAATAAGTAATAATAACTATCTTATAATATATAGATCTAATTACTATACTAATGTGTCTAATAACTAATTATAAGACACTTGTATATTACTAGTAATTATTAGTTATTAGACATTAGTTATAGATAGTATTATTCTGTATGATACAGGCGTTATAGTTTAGGCAGGAACAACTTTATAGAGTTTAAGACTGTTAACAGTCAAAAACTCTTTATAGTTATTCCTGCCTAAACTATAATACCTGTACCATAAAGATTAATACTGCTAGTAATACTAGCAGTACTAATCTGAACGCATATTAGAAGTCAAATACACTAGTAGTATATTAGACTTCTAATACGTTGTCTAGTTTACTATATAGCAATAATATTTCCTTCATAAAAGCACTTAAATATTTCGAAAAATAGAAAAAAGTTTTAAAATAAGATTCTTAAAGTTAGTGTGAAAAAATAAAAAGGTTCAGCTACAATATAAACAAACAATATAAACATACAAAATTTTCAAAATAAAAAAATCAAAACAAAAACATTCATAAAAAACAACAAGTTTCCGGGAAAAGCGACTCCGCATGGTAAGGAAATTCGTTTGAAATACGAGAAAAATGGAAATGACTTAAAATAAAACTGTATATCTCCTATATTTCATATATATGTTGTATTTGCAATGATATCCGTTAATAAACTCTCAAAACTTTAACTGAGTGACAGAGAAAACATTTTTAACTCCATAACAGCATGATATATACAGTTATACTTCATAATTTTCAAGATATTAAGTGCCGTCGAATTTGTTTACATATATAAGCTTAAAACGAGATATTTAAAAAAATACTCATCGACGGCAGTTAAAAAAAAACAAATTTGTATTTTTAATCAAAAACTACTATATTTCATTGAAATAGAAAAAAAAAACTTATAGGTAAGACTGAATTTGATGAAACTAAGATGAAAAACGTTAGGTCGACTCAATTTTGTCGACTTTCCACTCAAGTCGACTTTCCGTGGAAATTTTTTACACGATTTGGCGACTTTAAGGCGATCTAGTCATATATATATATATATATATATATATATATATATATATATATATATATATATACATATATATATGTATATACATATATATATATATATATATATATATATATATATACATATATATATATATATATATATATATATTCATATATATATATATATATACACATAAATATGGGACTTCAAGTTTCATATGTATATATATACACATATGTATGTGTGTGTGTATATATATATATATATATATATATATATATATATATATATATATATATATATATATATATATATATATATATATATATATATATATATATATATATATATATATATATATATATATATATATATATATATATATATATATATATATATATATATACATATATATATATATATATATATATATATATATATACATATATATATATATATATATATATATATATATATATATATATATATATATATATATTCATATATATAATAAATAACAAGTAAAAAAAAATATCTAAAGAGTCCAACAAAGGTTGGTTAGTCAAATAATGGAGGAAACAATACAATGATACTTGTGATAATGGAGATAATAAGATCGACAGTATTAGACTTTAAAAATTTTTTAAAAGCCTAATATTGTGCCTGTTTTTATTCAAAAATATATTGAGAAAAATTTAGCTCCAATGATATCATTACAATATGGAAAGCTGATTCATGAAATATGTGCAGAAGGCACTTTAAAAACACAAAAAACACAGTTGGAATTTAAATGAAAGATTTGTGGCTATGTGCTGATAAACGTTTATCTGTAAATTAATTGCATAAATTAGCTCATGAATTAGCTCAAACAGAAAAGCCTATTATATGTTATATAACATTTAAATATTTTTTGTACCTGAAAACTAGTTTTTCTAGGATTTGTTAAAAATGATTTACATTAGATAGAATGGCTAAAATCCAGTTCATTAAACTGGGACTTGTTTTGGCTATGTGTTATGTGTATATATTTATGTGTATATATGTATATATATATATATATATATATATATATATATATATATATATATATATATATATATATATATATATATATATATATATATATATATATATATATATATATATATATATATATTTATATATATATATATATATATATATATATATATATATATATATATATATATATATATATATATATATATATATATACTTTAGTAATGACAATTCAAAAGTCAGTGATGTACTTGATATTGAAGATCCTTCGACATTAAATGGTTAGTATTTATTTGTCTTAAATAGCTTTTAAATTAAAACAGTTAAATTTTTTTCATTCAATAAGCTTAAATATTAATTACAAAAAATTAGATTAGGTAAAGCAACTAAAAAAATAAATTTAATCACAAAGTTTTACAATAAGCTGAAGTAAATAAATATTTCAAAAAATGTTCTTTGAAAAAATAACTAAGCAAAATTCAGCAAAATAACTTAAAAATAATATATTTAATTTTTTTTGATTTTAGCTTATTTTTAAAATAATTTTCAATATTTCTGCTCACTTTATACTTTAAATAACATATAGTGTCAACTTTGTTACACACTTTAAATAACCATTATTTTCAACTCCATTACACATTTTTTATAACATAGTAGAATCAACTCAATTACACATTTCAAACAACATGTAGTGTCAACTCCATTGCACATTTCGAATAACATGTAGTGTCTACTCCATCACACACTTCAAATAACATGTAGTTTCAACTCCACTACACATTTAAATCAACATATAGTGCCAACTCCATTACAAACTTTTAGATAACATGTAATAACAACTCACTGGTATTTTGCAAACTCTTGCAAGTGTCTTAATAATTTAACAACTTATGCAAGTGTGCTAATATTTTTCAGTAAATATAGTTTTGAAGCAAAAAAGACATGGTTAACAGGCTTAACAATTTAACAGATAAGTTAGCATTTTATTTATAAAAATTAAATTGTGCATCATATGGCAATACAATCACAATAGTGTATAGCAAGGTAGAATTCTTTCAACATTCTTGTTCAGATTTTAAATACAAAAACTGAATCAATATTATGAATCTGCATATTGGATTTAACATAGATGGTACATTTTAAATTTTTATGCATTTGCTTATGATATTATCCTAGTTGCACTAGTTTAACTGCATTAAATGTTGAAACTACTGTCATTAGTTTGTCATTTAATACAAAGAAAACTGTGCACATGTCATTTAATTTAAAACAAACGTTGTAAAATTGTGTCAAAAAACTTTCCTTTTTTTATCTCAGGTGGTTCTGAATTAGTTTCTGTGGACAAATTAAAGTATCACATAGTTTACTGATAATGCTGATATAAATTGAGAGTTTAAATATAAGATCTATATATCCAATACCTATGCAATATACAAATATTCTTATCAGGTGATTCAAAATATACTCAGTTAAGGTAAAATCACAGTTTTTAGGATGTACTCCCTTTGTTTGTATGTGACTCTATGTAACCAGATAATTAATGTAACCAGATAATTAATGGAACCAGATAATTAATGGAACCAGATAATTAATGAAACCAGATAATTAATGGAACCAGATTAATGTTTGTATTTAATTAACAAAAAATCACATGTAAAATAAAAATTTTATATGTGATTTTTTTGTTAATTGGTTTCAAACATTTAATTGCGCTTTATCAAATTGACAAAAATAGCTTAGACACATCTTACTATTGCCCTTGTTGTCTTTTCCATTATTTGCCTTGATGTCTCTTCCATTATTTGCCTTGATGTCTTTTCCATTATTTTCTACTACTATTTATTTAGATATATATACATTTTTTGTGATTTTTCTGTATTCAACCAAAGAACTTTTTTTAACTGAAAACTACCAATATTAAGAACACACTTTGATATAATGATTTTTGATATACTGATATTTAATATTTTTTCTTTGCTAAACAGCAAAAGGTTCATATTTTCTCTGCTCAATGGCAGAATGCTCATATTTTCTCAACGCAATTGCAGAATGTTCATGTTTTTTTTACTTTATGTTTTCATGTATGTAATAATGTAATAATGTATACTTAATGTTTTCATGTATATAATAATGTAATAATGTAATAATGTATACTTAATGTTGTCATTAAAAGAGTTATAAAGTCACATTTAAAAATTTTTAATTAAAAGATATTATTTGAAGTTTTTTTTTGTTTAAAACATTTAAGTATGTTTGCATATTTTTTATATATTTTTGTTGTTTATTCATATATATTTTTATGTATATTTTATATATTTTTGTTGTATATTTTTATATATTTTTGTTTCATATTTTATATATTTTTGTTTTATATTTTTTTATTTAATAGTTAATTTCAAATGAAAATTTAAAATTGAATTGTTAGGTTCAGCAATGTATGCTCTTTCGGACACTCTTTTCTCTAGTGTGGGTACAGATAAACTTAAACCTTTTGAAGATTCTTTCTTATCATTTTATAAAGGTACAAACATATTTTATCAATAACATATTTCTATTATTTTGTTATTTTTAATTTTAAAAAAATTTTCAATTTAATTATTTTAATTATAATGGTTTTGATTGCTAATATAGCATTATGATAATAGTTTGTGATTAAAGTGTCTTTATTTTTTGATTTTTTTTTTTTGATTTTTGTTTGATATCAAGATTCATCTGTGATGATCCAGCCAACTATTGATCATTTGAACCCTTGTTTTGATGAATTGATGGAAAATTTTGATTTCCTGTTCTGTAAGAATTTTGTAATCACATTCTCAACTTTGTTTATTATGTTATTAGTTCTGTCATTTTATTATGTCATAAATTAATGACACAATCAAATAATAATTGTTAAGTTTAAATTGAATTTTTAAATAATTATTAAATATTAAGCTGACTGTTCTACCATACCTCCGGTTGATATTATTCATTCTGGTGATATGCTAAGTTCTAATGTATCATATGATGACTCGTCTTCTCAATCGTTTGGCAATTCCTACTTTTCGATACACAACTCAAAAACATTAGAGACAGACGGAAGATATTCTTTAAATGAACATTTTAATAATACTAAAAATAATTTTCCTCAACCTCTGGGCAATAAAGGTATGTTGTTAAAAAATTCATGCACGCATGATTCACTAAAAGGTTCTTTTCAAGACTTGCCTCCTCAACTTCAGGCGCCTAACTTGACTGCTCATTTACAATCTGTAATGTTGTCTAAAACCCCAGTTAATTTAAAAATTTCATCAGAGTCTTCTGTAATCCATAGTAAGCGAACAACATCACAAATTGAGAATGTCTCACTTCCCCAAAAAAAGCCACGCAGAAAAAAAAGTTTAAGTGAATCGAATGAACCAGTTTCTATAATTCCTTCTCAGTCATCTTATTTACAAAAACTCTCCACTCATATTCAACCTAAATCAAGTTTTAGTATATCTGATAATAATTTGACTATCAATAGTAATACTGGAAAGAATCAGGAACAATCTAATTTTATCTGTGACTCGAGTTCTTCATTTCAACAGTCAAACTATTCTTTACAACCTACTTCTTCTACTTCACAGAATTGTAATGTGAAAACTCAAAATCAAGAGAATATTATTACACCTGTTATAAATGATCAACAGTTGTTAACCCTAGCTACTTTATTACAATGCTCTCAACCCACTCAAAGCACAGAAGCAACACTTGCTTATTTAGAACTTTTACAACAGCAAGTGCAATTGTTGGTTAAACAGCAGCAAGAGCAGTTACAGATGAAGTATCAAATTCAACAGCACTCTGAAAGAGTTATTAAACAACATGAATATCAGTTGCAACCTATTGAGCAATCAGTGCCTGATTGTATGCTGCAACACCAGAGTCATTCAACATATTTGCAACAGAACCCTCAAGTTCTTCAGCATCGTCAGTCTGTTATAGGTTCTACTCTTGGAAATCAGACAATAATGAATGCATGTCCCTTAAAAGATCTTTCTTCAGAAGAAGCAATAGCTACATATAAATTTACAAAATCAGAAAATAAAACAGTTTCTCTAATGGAAAATAAAAGTTCAACAGTTAAGATTTCAAGCCAAAATTCTTTAAAAAAATCATTACATTGCAAACTTGACATAAAACCATCAGAATCAACTCTTTGCAATGCAGCAGTTTCACATAATGAATCGTGTACTCCAAAGTATTCTACTGTATCTTCACCTGATCAACATATGAGTGATATGTCAAAATCACCTTTTAATAATGTTGATTGGAACAGTTATGAAAAAGAACAGTGGAAACCTCCAACAACATTGGATAGTGCTATTGCATTAGTAGCATTAAGGGATGGAGCACCATCAATGGTAAATAAGATTTAATTTATTTGTAGTTGAAAATATTTTTACAATTTTTGTTATTAAATTATTTTGTGCATATCTAGAATTCTTATTACAATTTGCATCATACAACCACTGTTCAAAGTTCTGATATATCAAGTTAGTTTATAGTTTTTTTTATTAGTGTATAATTTAATATTGTTAATTGTTTTTTGTTACTTGAAAAAAGTCCTTTTTTTAAGTAGCAAGCCATTTAAGTAGCACAATGCCTAATTTTTAAAAAAATGAGTTTATAATAATTGTTTTTTATTTTATGTAAACTAAATTGGAAAAAAAATAATTTAAAGGGTTTGATAGTTAGGTATCTATTATTGTTGACATAAAAGTTTAAGGAATATCAAATATTTGGGTAGTAAGATATTTTTTATGTAAGATATACTATATATAGTAAGATTTTTGTTAACACAAGAATGTTTTTATAACTAATTTAAACACCAGCTTAAGTTGATTTTTGGGTGCATCAATTTATTGGCTATTGACTAAGGAACAAATGACCATTGACCAAGCTAAAGCCAATGCATCAGTCTTGGCCGATGCATTGGCTTTTTATATATACATATACAGTGCTTTTAAAAAAAAATAGGCATAATAAAATTTTGTTGCTAAAAGCATATTTAAATTACCATAAAATTAAAACTAAAAAAGATATTAAACAAATTTGCTTTAATTTGCAAGAAAAATCTTGCATATTGGATGACATACTAACAAAATATCAATAAAAAACTGCAATATATAAAACATCAAACAAAATATCAATAAAAAACTGCAATATATAAAACATCAAACAAAATATCAATAAAAAACTGCAATATGTAAAAAATTATAGCAACAAAAATAACATCTAAGTTGGTATTTAAAATACACAAGCTTTTTTGCTAGCAGCACATCTTTTTTACATCAATTTTACAAGATAGTTGCAAATTTTGTTTGAAACTCTTCTCCAAATGGTATCTAATTCTTGCTTTAGGCTTTTTAATGCGTTGAATGCATCGGTGAGTTCACGATATCTTAACATTGGATTGGCTCTTACTTGAGATTTTCGCGTTCAGTAGTTTTTTTAACCTTCCTGATCCTGCATGAGGTTCGATGCCACCTGTTGTTGTAAATGTCTTTAGAGTATATCTAATGCAATTTTCTGAAATTTTTAATTTTCTAGCTATATCTCTATTACTGATCATTGAGCTGTGCTTCATACCTATTATTTGCCACTTTGTTGCTTCGCTTACTGCTTTTCAACCCATTTCTATGTATTTACTTTTAGGTAAATTATTTAAAAAGGCTTTAAGTGTGACTAAACTGGTCATAAGTAATTTTATCTAACATTTTATGGGAAATTGTCAAACTAACATAAAATTCATAAAATAATTATGAATGACAGTTGAGTTAACAAGAAAATCTACAGAAATCAATTAAAAAGTTGTTAAACAACAAAAAGTAGACGTTTTTTCCGAATCAGTTTTTTGAGCTTGTGTATAACATTTCTAGTTTTTACTTCTCTTTTACAAATGATTGCAAAATACAAAGAATAAAATCTTTTTTAGATTAACAAGTTTTATTGCGTATTATTTTTGTAGAGTGTTTTAAAGAAAAAAATATTTTTTATGTGTGAAGATTCCATATAAAATTTTTGCTTGTTAAATTAAGAAAAAATTGTAAGATAATGGTAATATTTAATTAAGTCTTTTAATAAATAATTTTACAGGTTTCAATAACTTCTAGCCCATCTTAATAGACATTTAAAAATTAAAAAACTTTTTTTTTTTTTCTGGTATGTTTTTTGTATTTATTTGAAAAAAGTAAATTATCAAATAAAGTAACTATATATGAACTTGTTATTAACATATTAGTTGTAAAGAAATAATTGTCCTGTCGTTCAAAAATAAAATTAAGTCTTTAGGAAATATGGATGTTTTATGTGGATGTTTCTGATGTTTTAGAAAAGAAAATGTTCTCAATTTTTTACTGTGCCTTTTTTTTGATTTTAAAAGCATTTTGTGTGTGTGTATATATATATATATATATATATATATATATATATATATATATATATATATATATATATATATATATATATATATATGAAGACCACACGGGTAAAACCACAGATGTCACATTTTTCTCATTTCGAGAAAAATGAAATTTAGTGTTTAGTGACTTTAGATATCTGTTTATTAATAATTTATTTAATTAAAAGTATATTTTTCTGACATTTTAGTCCTTATACAATATAAAAACGCAGTTTTTGTGCTAAATACAAGTATTATTTATTCACAATGTTCTTTTGAAAACAAGACACTCGTTTTGGACATCTGTTGTTTTTCCGTTGTAAACTCATCAACTCGTAAATTACGTTAGATTGTAACCTTTTAGAGCACTTATTTTTTTTTAAGGTAGATGGTAACACATTGTAATTTACAACTACAACGTACTAAGTGTGTGATGGGATAATAAAGCCACCGCCCCCTCCCCCTCTTTTAATAAAAAAAATTCGATTCACGTTCACAGAAAAACATTTTAAAAAATCAAAATGTTTTTTAAAATGTTTTTCTGTGAACGTAATGTTGTTTACTTCATCCGAAAAGTTAGTCATGTGACTTACGCTTTTATTATCATTGGTTTAGTTAAAAATAACTTGTTTTTTACGCGGTAAACATTGGACAACAGTGGTTGTTTCAAAGTTGCCCTTTTTTTTAAATGACCATAGAACCTTAAAACATAGTTTTTTTGTTATGAATTTTTAAATTAAAATAGGTTAATACTAAAATATCATAAAAATATATAAAACTTGAAATTTTCAAAAAGTGGACATCTGTGGTTTTACCCGTGTGGTCTTCATATATATATATATATATATATATATATATATATATATAATAATAATACCAAGGCATCCAGGAGTAGCATAGGGGGTATAATAGGGGTATGCATTTCAAAATTAAAAAAAATACAAAAAAGTTTCACTTATATAAGGGACACCTTGATATATTATATATATATTAAGGCGTCCCTTATATGAGTAAAGTTTTTTTTTTTTTAGATTTTGAAATGCATACCCCCTATTGTACTTTTTTTTGATTTTGAAATACATACACCCTATTATACCCCCTATGCTACCCCTGGATGCGTTGGTTCTCTTTGTTTATGTATTTTTATCTGTTCCAAAGCATTAGCATGTGCTATATTAAATAAATTATCTAAATTATTTTGATAGTCCTCCTCATGGTGCTTGTAAACATCTTGTTTTTTTTTGGAAATTTTTTGCAACTCTCTCCAAACTTGGTGAAGATCTACAAGTTTTTTTACACAGTTAGGTATAGCTCTGGAAGGGATTCTAGCTCTTTTCCAAAATATCAAACACTCTTGAATGACAAGATTTTCGCTTTCACTAACAGTCAATTTAATTTTGCGAAGGTTAAAAAAAAGTACTGCTTTTTTTAATTATTTGATAATTCATGAGACTTTTTTTTTATTGTTTCCTAAATTCGCTGCGATTTCTTAAAAATCACTGCGATTTCTTAAAATTCACTGCGATTTCTTAAAATTCACTGCGATTTCTTAAAAATCACTGCGATTTCTTAAAAATCACTGCGATTTCTTAAAATTCACTGCGATTTCTTAAAATTCACTGCGATTTCTTAAAATTCACTGCGATTTCTTAAAAATTCACTGCGATTTCTTAAAATTCACTGCGATTTCTTAAAATTCACTGCGATTTCTTAAAATTCACTGCAATTTCTTAAAATTCACTGCGATTTCTTAAAATTCACTGCGATTTCTTAAAAATTAAAAAATATGTGTTAGTCATGAGAATAACTGAATTAGAGTTTTCTAAAATTGATAAAAAAAATATGGATAGCAATGTAAGGCCTTAGAATGGAAAAAGAACATTAATGCTAATGTGTAAACATAATTATGTAGTGATAAAGTAATAAACATCTCCTCAGAGTCACGTCTATTATTACAGGCGTTTCGATGAGGATCAGCACTTATAACTAGTTTATCCCGTCAGACAAACGTCATCGCCACTTGTGCTTTACCCCGCGACTTATGCCTTATCTATACTGCAGTAAAAAAGGACTCACTACAAATAGCCAAAACCCCACCAACCCAAAATTTGTAAAACACTAATGTTTTTTAAAAATATGATATGAAAAGTGTAGATAAACTGTAAAAAATAAATAAAAATAACTATATAAATCACTTACCATACCACCGAAAGAAAACATGAAAGCACAATAAATTAAAATTCTAATCGAAACATAAAAATATAAATAAATTCAATTTAAGATCTAAAACCAGATAGGTATTAATAGCATAAATAATCCAAAGATAAACAGAAATCAGAATACCTCATTAAAAAAAATAATTTTTTAATCAACAAAACAACAATAGCCTTAAATAAACTCTAACGCTGTCATAGATACCTCATTCGAAATGTGATAACCAATCAAAAGTGAAGGAAAATGAAAAACCCGCGAAACCTAGAATCATAACAATGATAGAACAATGTGTGGTTGCGAAAAAATCGTCGCACAAAGACCTTAATAAAGTAACCGGCATAAATGTAGACATTAAATGAAGGATATAAAAAAAATTCCTCTGAATAATAATAAAAGATGAAAATTGTGCATATGAAAATTCAAATAAAGTTGAGTAATCAATGCAAGATAATAAATCATAAAAATTCATAATAAACAGTAATAATATGAAAATCAGCAGATTTGCTTAAAACGGTTTTTACAATGTTGCAAAATTGATAATAACTATCTATTTACAATTATTGTAAGTAGTTAATTTTTATCTATTTACTGCTATCAATTGGTATTGAATTATCAGGATAATAATTACCTATTTATCAACTTGTATGAAAATGATTCAATGCAAGTCGGCACAGGTTATCGTATTCCAATTAAGGCAAAAATTTTTTTGAGTGTTTTAGAAGCAAATGAATAAAACTAAGACTTATACATTCGAAAATAAAAACTTTAAAAAGTAAGGAACACCCTAATATATATATATATATATATATATATATATATATATATATATATATATATATATATATATATATATATATATATATATATATATATATATATATATATATATATATATAAATTTTTTTTTTTTTAATTATCTTCGCTTCCAACAAGGCTGCAAGCAACCACTAATTAGTGTTGGAAGTTACTGGAAGAGAAAAGATGAAGATTGTAGAGCAAGATAACGATTGACAGACGACTTAAAAGATTGCAAATTATATGAATCAGGAAAGCAAGATGAAGGAAGCGAGTTCCAAAGAACTGATGTTCGAGGAAAAAAACTAGACAAATAAGAGTTTTTAGAGCACTTAGAAACAGTAACAGAAAAAGGATGAGACTTGATTGAATGGCGAGTAACACAAGAATGAATTTTAGTAGATGGCACAAGAGACGCTAGCTCTTTAGAGTAGTGCCCATTATGGTATTTGTAGAAAAGAGAAAGAGAAGCAACATTACGGCGATGTGACAGAGGTTGAAGGTTGGCTGCAAGAGCAGGTCCAACTATGTTTACAATGCGTTTTTGCACCTTGTCTAAAAGAGAAAGGGCATCATTAGAAGATCCGCCCCAGATATGGCAACAGTATTCCATACAAGGCCTGATTTGAGATTTATAGAGATAGAGAATAGAATCTAGAGTAAGAAAGTGACGAGCTTGATAAAGAGAAGCAACTTTAGCAGATGCTAATTTTGCAATGGATTTGATATAAGGTTTCCAAGAAAGATCAGAAGTAAGAGTTAATCCTAGAAGATGAAGGGTAGGAGACTCATCGAGTACATTACCGTTCATAAATATAGGAAGGTCTAAATTATTGTGATAACGATTGGCCGAAAAAAATTGAGTTTTATCTGAATTAAAGTTCACCAGCCACTGTGAGCTCAGATGCCCCCTGCAAGCAATCAGAGGGAGTTGGCTTCTTGTCGTGACAAGAATAAATGGTATCATCAGTGAACAATGCCACCTTAGATGTGAGAATATCTGGAAGATCGTTAATGTAAATTAAAAAGAGTATAGGGCCAAGGAATGAACCTTGGAGAACCCCTGAGGTTACAGAATAAGAAGAAGAGTGCTGTCCATCAAGGACAACTTTTATACTACGATTGAAAAGGAAGGATTCAATAATCTTAAAGATGTTTCCAGATACACCGTAAGAAAAAAGCTTATGGAGGAGACCAGCATGCCAAACTTTATCAAACGCTTTAGAAATGTCAAGAGCAATGGCCTTAACCTCTCCACCTTTATCTAATGCGCAATAAAACCTATCGTTTATTACTGATAGCAAATCAGCCATAGTATGAGAAGATCGAAATCCATATTAATGATCAGAAAGTAGGTTATGAGATTCGAGATGAGAGATTAAGTGTTTGTTAATTAAAGACTCAAAAACCTTGCTTATGATAGGAAGAAGACTAATGGGACAGTAGTTAGATGAATCTGATCGCTCTCCAGAATTTTTAAAAATAGGGATAACAGATGCTGCTTTCCAGCAGGCTGGAAAAACAAGACTCTGATAAGCACTTGTTAAATAGTTTTGAAAGGATAGACGACAGCTCCAGAGAACATTTCTGCAAGACTATAACAGGTATGTTGTCCGGGCCGCAAGCTGTAGAAGAGTCTAAGCGGGAAATCACTTTAGATACAGAAGCTGGAGTGATACGAATGTCGAGCAATGGATCAACCTGTTTGACGGCTATATCAGGTAGAATGCAACTATTGGCATCAAGCGATGATATTGATGAAAAGTTCTTGGCAAACAGTTCAGCTTTGTCTTTAGGTGAGGTGACAAAGTCTGAACCATACAAAAGAGGTGGAATTACAGACTTGCCCTTGTTATTGATACTATTAAAGATTCTCCAGAAGTCACGAGAGCCTAATTTTTGTGATGAAATACAAGATTTCATGATCTAAGAATAGCTGGCTTTGGCATTAGACAAAACCTTTTTACAATGGTTCCTAGCAGTAATAAACAGACGTCTGTTTTCTGGAGAATTGTTTTGTTGATAGATATGGAAGTAATGGTTTTGATTGGCAATTGCAGCAGCACAATGTGAGGAAAACCATGATGAAGAGTGAGGCTTGAACTGGAATGGTTAAGAGGGAATAAAGGATTCCATGCCAGCCTGAATCCACCAAATTATGTAAGAAGCACATTTGTCAACAGGGAGACGAAAGATTTCTACCCAGGGGCCATCACAAAGAAAATCACAGAAAGAGTCCCAGTCAGCTTTAAGGTAGTTGTAAGATGTGCGATGATAGGGGGATTCTGATGGTAAAGAAGAATGAGATAATAGTTTTAGAGAGACCAAACCATGATCAGAAGCACCTAAGGGTGAGTGTGAAGAAATTGAGCACTGACTAGGATCAGAAACAAGACATAAGTCGAGTAGAGAAGGTAAATGATTTGCGTTGTCTGGAAAGCGAGTTGGAAAGTTGACTATTTGAGTTAGGGATTGAGAAAGACAAAAGTTGTGGGCCTTAATGCCTGGAGAGTCACTGACACTAGAGCCAAGCCATTCAGTGTGATGAACATTAAAGTCACCAACAACAACAATATTGGCTGATAGATAAAAAATGAGGGCTTGGTCAATATAATCAGAAATAACATCAAGAAGAGTGCAGTCTTGAAATGAGGGAGCGCGATATAGAACAAAGAGAACGGTGATAGAGTGAAGTGGTGCTAAACGAAAGCACATAAAAGAGTAGTCTGTGAATTAAACCTAGTTTCCCGACAAATGGGTGAATTCTTACGAATGTAAATGCCTAGGCCAAGCATGTGACTATTGGAGTCTTTAAAGGAAGATAACCATCAACACTAAAATCGCAAGATGAGACAGCTGAACTCAAATTAGTCTCACAAAGAGCAAGTAGGTCTGGTGAACTTTGCAAGAGATAAGACTCAACAGAAGAAAAGTTACTTCGAAGACCACGAATATTGGTGAATGATAGGTTTAGCGAACTTGGTGATGACTGTGGTTTTTTGTGTTTTATAGTTTTTGTCACTTTATTCATTTTTAAATTTGTTAAAGAACTTGACTCGAAACATAGATAGTACTCAGTACACTGTTCTATAGCTCAAGCAATTGCCTCATTTCCACTAGTAAACCCTAAGCCATAACAAAGGGCTCCAATGTGGCCTTGGCAGTGCACACCAAAAGTACAAACAGGGACACCATCCATGCGCAACATGGCACTGTTAGTACTCTGATATTTTTCAGCTGTTGATGGAATCAGCCTCTCTGAGAGCTACCACAGAGTTTGGGAAACCTGACTACCAGCCGGCCTCAGAACCATAAAACTGAGATTTAGAGCTGTACCCTCATTTGGAGATAATAGAATGAGTTGCCTAGTCATAAAAATAGAGACACAAGCAAAACCCATGAATGGAGTCAAGAAGATCCAGCGTTCAACATCCTAAACTGGAAACAATATATTAAAATTACATCTGTGCCAGCCTAATAGATGAAGAAGGGGTGCAAGGCTGGCCAACAGATAGAATCTGTTTACCCCTTAAGTCTTTGCCTAGGAGGCCTTTTATAAGACAGCAGCCGGATGCATGTAACATCATCTCTAGCACTTTACTCAACCAGACACCATCTCTAGCCTTTACTCAACCAAGAGCCCCAAAGCAGGGGGTGTTTTATGTCGGAGTTTGCATCTCCTAGCCTTTGCCTAAAAAGGCATATCCTAAAGGCAACAGGACATGAAACAGATTGTACTGGGTTACATGTTACCAGTAGCAGGATAAACCTGACCTGGCATTAGTAGCAGGATAAACCTGACCTGATAAATAATAAATGAACAAGAAAAATTTTGTTTTACTCCTTATCTTTAAATTTTACTCCTTATCTTTATAAATATATATGTATATGTATATATATATATATATATATATTTATATATATATATATATATATATACATATATATATATATATATATATATATATATATATATATATATATATATATATATATATATATATATATATACATATATATATATATATATATATATATATATATATATATATATATATATATATATATATATATATATATATATATACATATATATATATATATATATATATATATATATATATATATATATATATATATATATATATATATATATATATATATATATATATATATATATATATATCTACTATAGCATATTTATATGCGCAATTGCTCACTTTTTTTGCTAGTCTAAATTAAGTGAGCGTTTTTAGAAAACGATGAGGGAAAACGAAGAATAATGAATGAAAAGGTTGCTGACTCATACCAAACCCTCAGTTGATGTAGCAGCACTCACTGCGAGTCAGGCTATTTGTCAGTCAATGTATGTACTGAAGCCCCCGGCAGCAAGCTATTTGACGTTAGGTGAGTATGACATCATCATGCTCACCTAACTCAGCAGTATAAGATATATGTGTATATACATATATATATATATATTTATATATATATATGTATATATATATGTATATATATATATATATATATATATATATATATATATATATATATATATATATATATATACACACACACACACATAGCGTGGAAAATAAAGGCCAGTCAATGGTCAATGACTGCCTGAAATGACTAAAAATGCTATTTTTACCTCCCAAAATGTATTCTTGCTGGTCATGGTTGACCAGTTGAAAAAAAATCAGATAATTAAAAGGTTTGACAAATAATAAGGATGTTTTTTAGAAAATGTATATACTAAATTTTAAAAAATTATTCAAATTTTGAAAAAGCGTTTAAAATAGTTTTCTTGTTTATGATAGGCTACTTTAATTGCTAGCGGTTTGCTAAAGCAAAAAGATTAAAAGCGAAAAGAAGTTAAAATAAGTTTTTTCTTTAATCCTTTTATTTTTAATAACCGCCTGGTTTTTATATTTGTTTTAAAAACGTTTCAATAAATATATTTTTATTAATTAAAAATTAAAAACTAAATAATAATTTACATCAATATAATTTAATAATCAAAAATTAATAATTTAATTATAATTTTATATTATTAATTTTGCTACTTACAATATGTTTGAGTATATATTTAATGTATTTTTGTTAAAACTTTTATCAATTATTGCATATTAAAAGAAACTACTAATTTTTCTGCTTTAACAACCCTGAACTCATTAATTCGCATTGTTAACTAAAGTATTGCGCGTAACATATGCAAAGTATACGTAACAACGTAAACTATAATCATTAAGTTTTTTGCTTCACTTATTTTAATTGATTTTATTTTAGCGATGGTAAAAATCTTTTTTTCTTAAATGATTAAAGTTTTTATTTTATTACTATTTTAATATAAAAATTTTATATGTTATTTTGTTAACAAGATAAAAATATAAAATAAATTATGTATTTAACTATAAACAGTTTTTTTTAATCTGCACTTAATCAATTTGTTTTATTTTTCTCTAAATCTTTTTATTTATTTTTTCGTAAGTTTTAAGCTAAAAATTGCAAATAAATGAATGAATGATTTATAAATAAATTAAAAATTACTAATTGAATGCATGCAATTTTTTTTTTATAAAAGGATTATTAAAAAAATTAGTAATAGCTCTGCGAATTCTTATATATTTATTAAAAATCTCATTTTTTATAAGTTTAATAATATTTATAGTGTTTCATTAAACAAATTGGTTAATGTTTTAAAATTTAATTTTTTGATTTATTTCATTAAACAAATTGTTTAATAATAAAAAGACGAATGTTTAAAACAATTTTATGTATGAATTATTCAGTTTAAATAGTATTTGCAAACAAGAGTTAGTAACATTATTATTAAACTAATTAACATTAGCGGTTTTTAAAAGATTTTAATGAGCAAAAGATATAAAATGTGCAAAAGTTTTTTTTTCTTTAACTTTATTTATTTCATTAATATTCAAAATTATTATATGTAATTAAGAACATAATCTCAACTGTACTTTTTTTTTCATTTAATCTTTTCTATTATTTTTTGCGCAGCTTTTCCCACCATTTGCGAAGTCAATACATGGATTTATAGTCTCAGTTTCATTCTGCAAATTATCTCCAAATTGTTGAGAAAAGTAAACATTTCTAGAATTTGAGAAGATTTAAGAAAAAATTTGAGAAGCAGAATATGACATATTGATATTACTTTGATATAAAATCTTTAATATAAATTTTTTTTAAAGGGATCCCAAACTCCCAACACATGTTGTGTTCATATTAAAGATAATGTTAAAAAAAAAGGTTTGAACCAAGTTTTTTTGGTTAAAAATAAATTCTAGAAACTTTGGCGATTCCTTTGAAGCGCGTTTAATTCATAAAAGTTTTAGTATTTGATGTCACAGTAGACTTTTAACAAATAAAAAGTGTTATTACACAAAGCTGCATTTTTCTACTTTAATTCAAAAAGTACGATGTAGTATTTACTTTTTTACGGGTAGACTAATGATATTTTCGGGAACTTTTTTGGTTAAGGATATTCATACAAGTTTGCCGGTGTTATTTATTTTAATTTCTTGGTTGTTTAGTTAAATTCTTTAATTGATCAGGTTAAAAAAAATTACCATCCTTGTTATAATTTTTTATTATTCAATATTTTGTAATTATGTCAACAAAACAAGATTATCAAAAATTTATTATATCCTCCATGTTTTATGCTTATCTATTACTACTTCCATGGGTTACTTGAGATAATACATAAGCTGTTGTCATGCTATTTAAATTATGATAGTGCTTGATGAAGTTGCTTAAGATGATATGTTTTTAGACGCTCAAGATGAGATACGACTTTTTATTAAGAAAAGCTTTATTTTGGTATTTCAAGAGCGGACATTTTTTCAAAAAAAATTATTTTTTTATAGATTAAAAAGATTTATTATTGTTTTTTTTTTAATGGTTGAGATAATTACTTTTTACTTAAATATAGTCCTTGAAGATACAATTTTATTTAATTTTTTTGTGATTATTTTTTAATTATTTTGAGTTTTTTTATGTTCCATTAAAAAAAGCTCATCTTAGAAAACTGGTTTCCTAAAATGAAATGATTGTGTGTGTTGAAGAAAACACAATATTTGGTATAAAGATTTTTTTTTAAATGAATTATTTATTTATATTCTATGAGAGGAAAGATGAAATTATCATTATTTAAAAAAATATATATATCTTTATGTAATCTTTTGGGAGCAAAATACATTACATTGAAAACATGCTCAACTTACGCAACCTTCCCCTATGCAAGAACTTTTGTATTTTATGTTTTATAAACAAAGTTTTTAAAAGAAAGCTTTTGCTTCTAAATCAGTTAATTTTTTACATTGTTTTTGGTTTTGTTTGAATCGGCAATTTATCTAGTGAGTTTCCTAAGTAAACAAAATAATGCAGGCTATATTTTAGTAATAAGGCTATATAACTGTACCATTATTAAGTTGTATTATCAAAATATCTAGATATATATAATTATTTTAATAACTATGTATTTAAAAGATTGATAGATTATAAATATTTGTAAATCTTTGGTCACGAAAAAAAAAGTGTGCTATATGGAACACCCTGAGCTGTGAGAAGTGATGAAAAATTATTTATAAAGTACAAGAGGAAGTGTTTATTAGTGTTACAAAAACAACGGTACAACAATTTTTTTTTTTTTACGTGCCCCAAGAAGTCCTTGCGGTCTTATCAATTTGAAGTTCAAATTGAATGTATACAATTTTGAATGTCAAATCTTAAAAAAAAAAAAAAGAATGTATAATTACAACAAACACGGATTTTACAACTATGTTCTTTGTTAAAAAAAGCGGTTACTAAAGTTTATAATGTTAAATATTAGTTTCAACGTATTTGCGGTCCCTGAAATGAATGATTCGGGAATACTTTCAAACAGAAATAAAATGCTTTATTTATTTATTTGTATATATAAAATATATTCAACTACTTTTTAAATAAGAGCAATTTTATAAAAACTCACACAAATTATTTATATTTAAAAACGTTACGATTTTTGTTTATGAAAAAACAATTTATCATTATGAGTATTTTTCCGTAATTTAAAATTTAATTATAGTATTAAAGTTTTTATTTTAACTATATTTTCTTCTTTTTTAATAAGTATAATCCATTTGACTTTAATAAAATTTCCTTGATGATTAAAAAAAAAAATAAGAAGAAATTAAGGAGTGCAGTCAAATTTTAAAAAGTTTTTAAAGTCAAAAAGTTTTTCCCATAAACTGTAGTTTTAAAGAGAGCGCTAATAAACCAGACCAGAAATAATTTAAAAATTTGAATAACTTTTTTTTTTTTATTAAATGATAGACTGCCTGCCCTAACCAAACCCTCAGTTGATGTAGCAGCACTCCCTTGAGATTCAGGCTATAAGATAGTCGATGTAGCAATACTCTTCACATGTTTTAAATATATATTTTATTAAAACAACAACAAAAACAGGATTAATTAAAAAAAACTTTCTAGGCATTATTATTGTGGTTTTTTTTAAAAACAATAAAATTTAATGTATAACTTCCGCATTAATTTAATTGCTTTGACATTTCAATGCTACCGGGTCTAAACACCCTCCTCCCAAATACCAGTCATAAGGGCCCCAAAATTTAAAAATTTTTTTTGCATTAGCTATTACTATAAAAAAAAAAAAAAAAAAACTTCTTACATTTGCAAGATAGGCCCTTAAATTTGCAAATAGGCCTTCTAAATTCTCTGCTCCCTCCTTGGGGTAGCCTAGCCATAGGTGTGTATGTATATATATATATATATATATACATACATATATATATATATATATATATATATATATATATATATATATATATATATATATATATATATATATATATGTGTATATATATATATATATATATATATATATATATATATATATATATATATATATATATATATATATATATATATATATATATATATATATATATATATATATATATATATATGTATATATATATATGTATATGTATATATATATATATATATGTATATATATATGTATATGTATATATATATGTATATGTATATATATATATATATATATATTATGTATATATATATATATATATATATATATATATATATATATATATATATATATATATATATATTAGTGCTAGGCAACGATTAAATATTTTAATCGCGATTAATCGCATGATTTTTTGCGATTAATCGCAGAAATACGAAAAATTCAATAATAAAACCACAAGTAGTATATATATAGCGTAAATTTATTTTTTCATAGTTAAATTAACATAACTTTTGGTTTGTCAAAACTTTAAACAATTTTATCCATTCTTCCAACTTCTGCACCAAGCCAGTTACTAAGACAAACAAGGTAATTCACATTTTCAGATGATAAAGAAACTCTCTTCTTTTGTACAATATGACCAGCAAGAGAAAACAATCTTTCACAAGGAACAGATGTTGCAGGTGTTGCCAAGTACTTCTGTGCAATTGAGGCCAGCCTGTTGTGTGAGCCTGCATGTTTGAACCACCACTGTAATGGACAGGCCTCTGTACTGATGGTGGGCTCTGCTTTGTACCGACGCACACCGTTTTCAATTGAGTCTTCCTCTTGTTCAGAATCAGACTTTGATGAAGCAACCAATAGAGCAAATTTTCTCTTTGATGGCTTTGATGTTGCTGCTTCCACAGGTTCATCTGCAATAACCCTCTGTTCCTTGAGTAAGTTAGTGATTGAGACCAACACCTCACCTCTCTTAACTCTGGGTATACACTTGAGGTCTTTGAATCTCGGGTCCAATGCGGTTGCAATCTTTAGATATGCAATGTTGGCATTTTCCTTGCGTGTTTCCAGATCTATTCTGAACATAGATTTGAATTTGACTACATAGGCCGGGTCATCATCTGAGCTCTCCATCACCTGAGAGAGATGGCATAAAGCAGGCAGAACCACCGAGCATGAAACGTACTTTTCTCCACCCAGAAGTTCAGTCACATACCTGCAAAAAATAAAACCCATTTCACTCAAATGTTTTGCATTCACTTATACACACAAAAAGTGTTCTCATGTTCATGCTTACGCACAAATACAGACACATCAATTCTCTCACATGCAATCAAACCAGTCAGTAAGAAATATATGATGTAAAATATACCTGCAGGATTCTAGGAGCTTTTCCAACCTTTTTTTGAGTTGGCATAGCAACTTTTGTGTTGTGTGTGGTGAGGACATCGCTCAGTGGCTGTTCGTTTCTGCGAACACTTTTTATCATGTCCAGAGTCGAGTTCCATCTGGTTGGAATGTCTTGTATAAGCGACTCATTCTTTTGTCCAAGCTCAATTTGCTTTTTTTCTAATTCTGCAGCACTTGCTGGACTGTGTTTAAAATGGCCCACCATCTTTCTGCATTTAGCCAGGGCATTGTCAAACGCGCTGTTGTGCAAAGATACTGTGACAGAACGCTGAAGACTGTGAGCGACACAAGGGACGCGTTCAAAAGGCAGATGTCTTGCAGCAGCGACAATATTTCTAGAACAATCTGTGCTAAGTGTGCTGACTTTATTTAAAATGTCCCACTGCTGTGCAACATAAATGAAATGTTCTGCGCACGTTTCAGCAAAATGTCTTTCTTGTGTCTTCATTACTGTCAAAGCATGTGAATGCAGTTTCCATTGTTCATCAATGTAATGCACAGTTACTCCGAGATAATTATGGTTACCCAGCGATGTCCAGTAGTCTCCGGTGAGGGCAACAGTTTTTGCACGTTGTAATGCCGTTGCCTTTATAGTCCTCTCGTTTTCATACAGTTCATGTATTTTTCTTACAATGGTGCGTCTTGGCGGAGGCTCATACGTGCAGTCATTCGTTGCGATCTGAATAACATTCTTCAAACCGACATCTTCCACAATACTAGTTGGCCTGCAATTTGTAGCTACCCACTTTGCAATGGCATTTTTTATCTTGTCTTTCTTTTGTTTCTCTGTAGTTCTCCCTTGTGCTGCATCTAACGTAGTCTGCCGAAGGTTTCCTCCACTGTTTGTTTGGGTGGATGATTTGTTAGCATCAACGGTGTGCATTGCATTTAAGTGATACTTCAAACTTGAAGTACTCCGATGATAAGAAAATTCCGCTTTGCAGTGTTTACAAATAGCTTTAGTTCTATCTACTCCTTGTTGAAGAGGTTTAAAATAAAAGTGTCCGTTTAAA
>NC_061165.1:27054997-27089997 GCF_022113875.1 Hydra vulgaris
TCTTGACAAAGAAACCTTAGTAGTTTCAAAAAGATTTGTAGTTTCAAAAAGATTTGTAGTTTTAAAAAGATTTTAAGAGCAATACTACCTGTGATGTACAAAAGGGACACCAGCACATTTTTTTTATCATTCTGTATGCTTAGTTCTATTTTAATACATTTCTAATTGTAATGAGAAAAAAATAAATTCATATGTTTTTATTTTTACAATTGCTTTTCTTTCTTCTTAACCACAATAATTTCCCCTACCCATAATTTCTTTTTAAATCAAATCAAAATTCTCAACTACAAAGGGTATATCATTGAACGACAACTAATAGTAATACAATCAATATCAATCAAGTCCAATAAGCAAAATGCTAATACAAATAAAACAACAGCATTAAGTTTTAAGATTTAAGATTTTTAGTATGATTATTTTGCTAAAGATTTCTATTACTTTGTCCTTTTATATAACTTTGTACATATATATAACTGTATGCCACCGCAGATCCAGATTTTGCAGGATCCCTCAAGTTCATGGTATTAATTTTTTTTTTTTAATTATCTTCGCTTCCAACAAGGTTGCAAGCAACCACTAATTAGTGTTGGAAGTTACTGGAAGAGAAAAGATGAAGATTGTAGAGCAAGATAACGATTGACAGACGACTTAAAAGATTGCAAATTATATGAATCAGGAAAGCAAGATGAAGGAAGCGAATTCCAAAGAACTGATGTTCGAGGAAAAAAACTAGACGAATAAGAGTTTTTGGAGCACTTAGGAACAGTAACAGAAAATAGATGAGACTTAATTGAATGACGAGTAACACGAGAATGAATTTTAGTAGATGGCACAAGAGACGCTAGCTCTTTAGAGCAGTGCCCATTATAGTATTTGTAGAAAAGAGAAAGAGAAGCAACATTACGACGATGTGACAGAGGTTGAAGGTTGGCTGCAAGAGCAGGTCCAACTATGTTTACAATGCGTTTTTGCACCTTGTCTAAAAGAAAAAGGGCATCATTAGAAGATCCGCCTAAGATATGGCAACAGTATTCCATACAAGGCCGGATTTTAGATTTATAGAGATAGAGAATAGAATCCAGAGTAAGAAAGTGACGAGCTCCATAAAGAGAAGCAACTTTAGCAGATGCTAATTTTGCAACGGATTTGATATAAGGTTTCCAAGAAAGATCAGAAGTAAGAGTTAATCCTAGAAGATGAAGGGTAGGAGACTCATCGAGTACATTACCGTTCAAAAATATAGGAAGGTTTAAATTATTGTGATAACGATTGGCCGAAAAAAATTGAGTTTTATCTGAATTAAAGTTCACCAGCCACTGCGAGCCCCATGCTGTAGCAGAAGTGAGATCCTTTTCGAGCTCAGATGCCCCCTGCAAGCAATCAGAGGGAGTTGGCTTCTTAATGTGACAAGAATAAATGATAGTATCATCAGCAAACAATGCCACCTTAGATGTGAGAATATCTGGAAGATTGTTAATGTAAATTAAAAAGAGTATAGGGCCAAGGATTGAACCTTGGAGAACCCCTGAGGTTACAGAATAAGAAGAAGAGTGCTGTCCATCAAGGACAACTTTTATACTACGATTGGAATGGAAGGATTCAATAATCTTAAAGATGTTTCCAGATACACCATAAGAAGAAAGCTTATGGAGGAGACCAGCATGCCAAACTTTATCAAACGCTTTAGAAATGTCAAGAGCAATGGCCTTAACCTCTCCACCTTTATCTAATGCGCGATAAAACATCGGTTATTACTGATAGCAAATTAGCCGTAGAACGAGAAGGTCGAAATCCATACTGATGATCAGAAAGTAGGTTATGAGATTCGAGATGAGAGATTAAGTGTTTGTTAATTAAAGACTCAAAAGCCTTGCTTATGATAGGAAGAAGACTAATGGGACGGTAGTTAGATGAGTCAGATCGCTCTCCAGAATTTTTAAAAATAGGGATAACAGATGCTGCTTTCCAGCAGGCTGGAAAACAAGACTCTGATAAGCACTTGTTGAATAGTTTTGAAAAGATAGACGACAGCTCAGGAGAACACTTCTGCAAGGCTATAACAGGTATGTTGTCCGGGCCGCAAGCTGTAGAAGAGTCTAAGCGGGAAATCACTTTAGATACAGAAGCTGGAGTGATACGAATGTTGAGCAATGGATCAACCTGTTTGACAGGTATATCAGGTAAAACGCAACTAGTGGAATCAAGAGATGATATTGATGAAAAGTTCTTGGCAAACAATTCAGCTTTGTCTTTAGGTGAGGTGACAAAGTCTGAACCGTACAAAAGAGGTGGAAAAACAGACTTGCTCTTATTATTGATACTATTAAAGATTCTCCAGAAGTCACGAGAGCCTAATTTTTGTGATGAAATACGAGATTTCATGATCTGAGAATAGCTGGTTTTGGCGTTAGACAAAACCTTTTTACAATGGTTCCTAGCAGTAATAAAGAGACGTCTGTTTTCTGGAGAATTGTTTTGCTGATAGATATGGAAGTAATGGTTTCGATTGGCAATTGCAGCAGCACAATGTGAGGAAAACCATGGAGAAGAGTGAGGCTTGACCTGGAATCGTCGAGAGGGAATAAAGGATTCCATGCCAGCCTGAATCCACGAAGTTATGTGAGAAGCACATTTGTCAACAGGGAGACGAAAGATTTCTACCCAGGGGCCATCACAAAGAAAGTCACGAAAAGGGTCCCAGTCAGCTTTAAGGTAGTTGTAAGATGTACGATGATAGGGGGATTCTAATGGTAAAGAAGAATGAGATAATAGTTTTAGAGAGATCAAACCATGATCAGACGCACCTAAGGGTGAGTGTGAAGAAACTGAACACTGACTAGGATCAGAAACAAGACATAAGTCGAGTAGAGAAGGTAAATGATTTGGGTTGTCTGGAAAGCAAGTTGGAAAGTTGACTATTTGAGTTAGGGATTGAGAAAGACAAAAGTTGTGGGCCTTAATGTCTGCAGAGTCACTGACACTAGAGCCAAGCCATTCAGTGTGATGAACATTAAAGTCACCAACAACAACATTATTGGCTGATAGGTAAAGAATGAGGGCTTGGTCAATATAATCAGAAATAACATCAAGAAGAATGCAGTCTTGGGATGAGGGAGAGTGATATAGAACAAAGAGAAAGGTGATTGAGTGAAGTGGTGCTAAACGAAAGCACATAAAAGAGTAGTCTGTGGATTCAAACCTAGTTTCCCGAAAAATGGGTGAATTCTTACGAATGTAAATGCCCAGGCGAAGCATGTGACTATTGGAGTCTTTACGAATTAAAGGAAAATACCATCAACACTAAGATCACAAGATGAGACAGCTGAACTCAAATTAGTCTCACAAAGAGCAAGCAGGTCTGGTGATTTTTGCAAGAGATAAGACTCAACAGAAGAAAAGTTACTTCGAAGACAACAAATATTGGTGAATGATAGGTTTAGCGAACTTGGTGATGACTGTGGTTTATTGTGTTTTATAGTTTTTGTTACTTTATTCATTTTTAAATTTGTTAAAGAACTTGACTCGAAACATTGATAGTACTCAGTACACTGTTCTATAGCTCAAGCGATTGCCTCATTTCCACTAATAAACCCTAAGCCGTAACAAAGGGCTCCAATGTGGCCTTGGCAATGCACACCAAAAGTACAAACAGGGACACCATCCATGCGCAACATGGCACTGTTAGCACTCTGATATTTTTCAGCTGTTGATGGAATCAGCCTCTCTGAGAGCTACCACAGAGTTCGGGAAACCTGACTACCAGCCGGCCTCAGAACCATAAAACTGAGTTTTAGAGCTGTACCCTCATTTGGAGATAATAGAATGAGTTGGCTAGTCTTAAAAACAGAGACACAAGCAAAACCCATGAATCGAGTCAAGAAGATCCAGCGTTCTACATCCTAAACTGGAAACAATGTGTTAAAAATACATCTGCGCCATTGAGTTCTACGTTTTGATATAAATAATGCTTTTAAAAATTTGGTTTATATTCTTGTTATCACTGTTATTATGTAAAATGTGTTATTGCATAAGTATTTTATATAAATGATATAGTTTATTAAATAAATATTTTAATTGTTTCAAATAATCAACTTGTTATAAAGATTGTTTTAATTTAAAATAAAACAAGTGAAATATTTAAAATATATATTTTCGTTACAATTACTTCAAAAAACTATTTAATGATTGTCCATAAATTATGCAACGCAAAATTTATTTAAAAAACGTATGTAGGAACTCTTTGGCTCTTTTACGCAGTGATTTTCATTAAACCTTTTTGAATTTTTATTTAACTTAAGGCTCTGCGAGGAAGAACCTTTGTTATTTTTTTGTTTTGTTTATTAGTGATATTTAGTGTTGCATAATTTATGCAAAATTATTAAAATTTATTAAAATTTATTAAAATTTTTAAAATTTATTAAAATTATAAAAATTTACTAAAATTATTAAAATTTTGTTTTTGTTTATTTTTGTATTTTAAATTTTGTAAAATAAAGTCAAAAAAATTAAAATGATATTTTTATGTCAGTAATTATTAAATTTTTTTTGTAAAAAAATGTTCCACAGCTGATAAAACTGATTTTTAGAGCTTTACTTTTTTTAGAAGATAACAGAAAGAGTTGCATAGCAACAAAGAAAAGATGCTTTTGTTCCTTAACATGAAAAGGCTTTAACAGTCTAAGAAGCAAATAAAATAAAGTTTATTGTTTACTAACATTGTTAGATTTTTATTTAAGTCTCTTTTTGGGCAGACTGAGGAAATAATAAATTTATGTATTGGTGACTCATCCAGTAAAATTCCTCTTAAGTATGATAAAGCTTATGGCTTTTGTCCATACACTTATAAATAAATATTTTACCATAAATATAAAATTTTTTAATTTTATTTTAGGAACAAAAACGTAAGTTGCATCTCACTGCTGAACAAAAGAGAAGAAGCATTATAAAAGTAATTTTATATTTCAAGTAAATCTATAAAAAATATATTCAGTAAATTTGTTGGTAAAAGGTGTTTGTTAGTGAAGGGTGTTTGTTAGCAAAGGGCATTTGTTAGTAAATCTATTTAAACCTAAAACTGAAATTTTGTTTTAAAATGAAAATTCTTTTTACTGAACAAGTAGAAGAATGCAGCTTCTACTTGTTCAGTTTTAGCAGAAATTTAAACTGTAATAAACTAAAACTTTTTTTATTATCAGCTTTTAGAAATTTCTAAATTTTAATAAAATTATTCTATAAAAACTATAATTACTATAAAAACATTACGCCATTTTTTAAGGTTTTTTTCCCATTTCAAATATTTTGTTCAAAGATCAAATAACTTAACAGCACCATTGTGATATCCCACTACCATCATCCTTTTAATTTGTTGATTTTTTTTAAAGTTTAGATTTTCCAATCTTGGACAATTTCTAGACTTCAGTCTATTAGCTGATTTTTATCTCAATTAAGAACATGATTTACTGGAATATTTAGTCTAATACTAATTGCTTGTTTTTTTATGTAGAAAATATCTCTATTATACTTAGATTATATTGCCCAACCTTAATCTGCAATTGGTCTCTGTTATCAATAAACTTCTTTATAAAACTGAGATAAGTGCGTTAAATGTAACATTCGATTTTTGTTAATAAAAATAGTTTGTTATAGAATGCTTTTGAAGATTTGGCTGCCTTGTTACCAACTTCTAAAGATACCAATCAAGCTAATAAACTTACAAATGCATCTATTCTGCAAAAAAGTAAATCCCTTTTTATGATTGTTCTTTGTTATAGATCATTTATAGATGAAATTTATTTTGAATTATTTTGTAATTACATAAAGCATTAAATTTACAAAATTGTACTATATTATTATTTATACTATATTACTATGCTGTTTTCTTTTTTATATTATTCTGTGATTTATTTATGCAGGAAATAGTAAGTTTAAAAGAGAACTTTCATAGATTATAAAAGATTATCAAAATCAAACTATAAAAAAAAAATCACTAAAAAGAGTTCCTGAAATGACATTAATTATAATTTATGTTTTTAAGCGTGTGACTATGTTAATGAATTGCAACGAAAAAAAAAAGCACAGGAGTTTCGAATTAACCAATTGAAGCAAGAGATAGAACAATATAAGATATCAATTGGGTAAGTAACTAATTTTTATCCAAAAAAGAAAAAAAAGACAATGTCTGAAGCTTTTTTTAACTAGATCATAAAAAAAAACTATTTACATACAGACAAGATAATGTTCAATTTTGATACTATACAAAAAATATTTGTATTTAAAATAACATAAATTATTATATAATATTTCCATCAACTTTTTAAAATAGTTTTTAGATTAGACATTTATTATTAGAAAATTAAGTGGAAAAAATTTTCAGTTACCAACATTAAAAAAATTATCATCAGTTGAATTAATTTCAATTTTGTTATAGTGAATGTCAGAACAAAATACCAGAACTAAGCTCTTCAGAACTACTCCCTCAGGTTTGTTTTTGAACAAATATTATTTGTAATGCAAAAGTTACACAAATATTTTGGTGTGTTATAACACATTGATTTGATTTATAAAATTTATAACGTATTTAAAACTTATTTATAACTTATTTATAACATATTAATATTTAAAGTTGTAAACGTTATAGTAGTAAATTGAGACAAGTTATTTCATAAAAGAAATTTTTGATTTTGTAAGTTTTTAAAACTTTTTTGTTTTGTAAAGTCTAACTTTTCAAGATCCTTCATGAACCCTAACCACTCATGAACCCTAACCACTCATGAACCCTAACCACTCATGAACCCTAATTAATATATTTTTTTAACAAAAAATTCTTCTCTTTAATCATTATCTACAGGAATTTTTTTTTTTTTGTGTTTGTGAAGTTTAACGTCCATTGTTCCACACTTGTCTATTTTGGATGGTATCCATAATGCATTTTTTTATTTTATTTAAGTATCACATGACTAAGCAATTGAATAAAGCTTGATCTTTAAAGGCATTAACCTAAAAAAACCTGTTTAAACCTGTTTTATTTAATAACCTGTTTTAGAGATCTTTTTTATTAAAATACTATTTTTAGATAGATTACTATCCTAGGTTTACAATAAGATAGCAATCACGTAAATAAGTTTTACTTATTCTATTTTACAAATATTATAACTTAGTAAAATAGTGTAAAATATAATAATATTATTTTTAATATACTATAAAATATCTTGGGTGCTAAAGCAGGTTTGTCTCAGTTTAGAATGTGTTTTTGTACCCTGTTCAAAAATA
Organism: Hydra vulgaris; assembly: GCF_022113875.1. NCBI lineage: Eukaryota > Metazoa > Cnidaria > Hydrozoa > Anthoathecata > Hydridae > Hydra > Hydra vulgaris. The sequence continues at coordinate 27,062,267 of NC_061165.1, forward strand.
GATATTGTTAGAAGTCTTGAATATAATACAATAGTATTATGTACAAGTGCAGTTGAGAGATTTTTTTGATGATAAACGGTAATCAGAAAAGATAATGTGAGCATAATAAAAAATGCAACCTTAGCAGATGCTAATTTATTAATCGATCATGTATATGGTTTATTAAAAAATTAGAAAACTCATTAAGAGTTTTACCATCAATTTGTTTATTTATATTTTTATTTTTTTAACATAAAATCAAGAATCAGTAATATTGAATTTATTCTTTGATTGTATTTAAACAAGAGTTTAAATAAGATTCTAAGTTTCAAGCAGGTTGATTAAGCTTATATTGATTAAGATTATACCCATGATATTTGACTATCAGTTCTGGATCTATGTAAATTCACAACTTCGACATGTCTCTGAACTCTTAATGCACATTATAAATTTTAAGAATTTAATTAGCAAGCCTCAACTTGACACAGCAAGCCTCAACTTGAAACAGCAAGCCTCAACTTGAAACAGCAAGCCTAACTTCCCATATGCAAATTGCTGTTATTGCTGAAAGTCACTGCTTCACTGACTCAGCTTCTAAAATATTCTTTTTTAAAGTCATATAACATTTTATTAGGCCTTTTTTAATATATTTTTTCTGATCATAGGCAACTCTTATTCTGTTTATATTGCTTTATACTGCTACTTCATTAGTTTTCATAGTAAGTTTATTAGCTCGTGGTTCAACCATATATCAGATAGTTTTAAAATAGGCTATATTTTCTGGAGCTAACGATATGCTTTCAATAATTTCATTATGTCGATATAGTTAATCTTAAGATTAATATGCATTCTCATCTCATTTTAGCTGTTGTTGTCAAGTTTGGGATCGAATTGGAAACTATCACTTTAACAAGTTTCTATCTTCTCAACGTGAATCCATTAGGTTAATAAACTTTAAACATTTCCAGCGCTAGTAAAGTATCTTTTTGTTTTTGACTTCTTCAATAAAAATTTCCTTCATTATAAACTTGTTCACAGAAAGTAGACTAGTGCATTCCTACTCTAGTAGAAATATATACAATTGAGAACTAAATATACCACCTTTTTAAACCTAGAAGTATGGTAAATATTCTATTGTTTATCAGTGCGTATGTGAATGGAACAGTAGCCTTATGTATTTTGAATGAGCCTTAAAAACTACATCCTAAAATACCTTTTTTTCACCTTAAACAAAATCAATTTAAAAAAATTCTGAAAAACATTTTATTCTAACTTTTATAAATGCTTACTATTAAAATATTCTTTTAATTTTCTTTTCGTTATTACTGCAATTATCATTAGTACTTTTTGTTTGTTTATTTTTTTTATTATTTTATCATTATAACCTGCAAATTATGATTTCTGCATGTTTATTTTTAATGTATGTTCTATGTGCTTTAATCTATGTGTTTACGACCCATGTGTTTTAATGTGTATGTTTTTGCTTATTATTACTTATATTTAAAAGTTGGTGTCACTCCTTTGATCAGATTTCTGTATGAGTGACACCATCCTAATAAATCATTAAATTATTAATATAAATAATTTTATGCTTATAACTAACATAATAGTAATAATAAGTATTTTTTTCAATTTAATTATTGAAAACATACTTATTATTACTATTATTATAATTTTTATTAATTTTGTTATCTTATATTATATATTATCGTTGTTATTGTTATTATTTTCATTTATACTATTGTAAAAATGATTTACAAAAAATATATAGCTTGTTGTTGTTGTTATTGTTGTTGTTGTTGTTGTTGTTGTTGTTGTTGTTGTTGTTGTTGTTGTTGTTGTTGTTGTTGTTGCTGTTTTTGTATTGTAATTGGATTTGTTTTTATTTATATTATGCTCATTACCTTAAATGAGCATGTTTTTTTTTCTTATTATAGAAAGCTTCAGACAGTGTAGAAAAAGATTTCGTTGCTTTCTGCAAGGAGCTTATCTATGCAAATCCAAAATCCTGGATTGTATCTTTAATTACTATTAAAAATCATTTAAAATATTTTGTGTGGGTGTTATGCATAAAACATAGTATTTTATGTAGATGTTATGCATATAGCATAGTATTTTGTGTGGGTTTTTTGTATATAACAAATGTATATTTTGTGTTGGTGTTAGGTATATAGCATTAATGATTAAATAAAGTATACTTTATATATTGAAAGGTTCCCACATAAAAATGTTAATTATAATTAAATTCAATCTTATTTATTTACAACTTATTGCAATTATACAATTATTACAATTTATTTATTCATTATCTTTAACAATATTTATAAAAAAAGTTTTGTCAAATAATGCGCCCATTGTTTAATTCTTATAACAGCACCGTCGCAACAAAAACTGTAGATCAATTTGTATCCTCAGTTATGACGTGGTTCGAGAAATATTTTATGCTTTCAGCTATTCGTACAAGTTAGTTTTTAACTTTTTAAAAATGTTATTACTTAATTTGATTTACATTGATATAAAATGTTTGGTTTACAGTTGTGTTGAATACGTTGACAAAACTCAGTACAAGCACCTCATTACTAGATGATCCGAGCTGCTTAATCGAACTGGTAAACGTTGCTGTCAGAGAAAATGATCCGACTTTAATTCCTTCTATTTCTACGAAACGATAATTTCAGCTTGCACTAATTCTTTTTTTTTAACCGTTTTTGTTGAAGGTTTTTTTTCTAAGTTTTATATTTTTATAAAAATAATTTTAATATTTATATTGAAAGCGCTTTGTTTTTCTGAGATTTTTTAAATTTTTATTTGTTATGGTGATCTAACTGATAATTTTTTTAAACTCTATTTTAAATGGTAGTGGTAAAAATGAGTAACTTTTTTAAAATGTAATATTTTGAAAATACATTTGAAGAAATATATTCAAATAAAAATCTACTGTTAAAAATTCAGTTAAAAATAAATCTTTACGATGTTAGTATGTGTATGCGAATATGATTTTGTAAGACTGATAAAACGTGAAAATTATAGTTGAAAAAATTCTTAAAGTTAAGTAAAAAGGTTGTTGAAATTTTTATGTAACTCATTAAATTACATTCAATCAATTGATCAAAAGTGGTTAATATCTTTCTCATAAAACATTTTTGAGGGATGGTGACCTATGTTCTTCTTCAATGTTGCAGATCGCCGTTTAGTAATTTAAATTTTCAATTACGAAATTTAAATTAAGTTTGGCACTCGAGTACGCTGATCTCTAACTAAAAAGCACATTAAGAAGAAAAAATTATTTTTATAAAGCAAAATTTTCTAAAGAGATTCACTAATTAAGATCAATGGTAAAAAAGTCTCAAGTTCTTAATAGACTAGCAAGAAAGCCTAAAAAGAATTTTCAAGAAATTAATAAAAATTTTAGCTGAATAAACTAATTATGCATTTAGAGATGATTCTACAACTGCAAATTGTTCGACTATAGATGTATTGAGTAGTTATTAGACATGAAACTTTCTTGTTTTGGTCTACCCTATTCTAAAAGTGCCTCAGTGTCCACTGAGGCATTATTAGAATAGGGTAAACCGGGGCACGTCGGCCTGCTTCTTTGATGTGAAACTTTTTAGCCTTTCAAACTTTATTTTTTTTATAGAAAATGACAAGATACTATATTACCCATAAATATCATTATTGAAAGTTCGTAATTGGTTTTAATACATTTTAAATTGCTTTTGCTGAGTTGTGTCTGATTGGCTAACGTGTCTTGCTATCGAGGTAAGTTGGCCCAGCGTTATAAAATAGGCAAAGTTGTTTTTAATTAGTTATTTAGGTGCTTCAAGCTGCCCTAACTGTCTAATCACAGAGCACCGTTGATTAGCATTTAATCAGGAAAATAATGCCTTCTTCCTTAAATGTAATGCACATATGACCAAAGCCGGTTTCAAACCACGGCACTCCGGTTTTGATGCCAGAAATCTAACGAGTACACCATGGCTGCATTCAATATTTTTGTTGTTTAAAAGTTGGTTATTTCAAACGTTTTAAAACCTTCGTACGCCACTGGCTGGATTTGACTCATTATTGAATTTTGAAATGTATTGGACCTTGGTATAAAGTCTTTATTATAAAGGTTTATTATTAACCTTAATAAAATTGTTATTATTTAGCCTAGTTTTGTTTTTTATTTTCAAGAATATGTCAAAACGCAAAATATTATTATCAGAAATAAAATCAAGCTGTTTAACAAAAAGAATAATTATTGAAAATCGGTTTTAACATAACGTAAACGTAACCCATTTGTATTGAACTAACCTGCCCCGTCGTAATGTTTAGATTATAAACGCTTTTATTTATATATATTAAGTCACATTATACATATAAAAGTCAAAAAAAACTGTTCAAAAATTAATTTGATATAACAAAAATTGCGAAAACGACCCAACACTTCTAACTATGATCCAACAAATATGATCTTTTTTTTGTAAAGAGGGTTGAATTACTACCAACCTTCATCTAGATTGAAGACGTGGCGCAATAGTTCTGGCTTAGGGCCAAAAGGTCTGAGGTTTGACACCAGCTCCAGCCCAATAAGCGACATTGGTAAGGAAGGAGGCGTGAACATCTTAAATAAATGCTCTTCCACGGTGCTCCGTTACGACTTCTGGAAGCGCCTTAGTAACCACAAAAAAAAAATTATTTTGTGTTATCTTTTAATCTTTTCTTTTACTGATTTAAGTATTCGTAGAGACGAATTTAGACCATGTTAACCAAAGTCGCGACAAATACTGTTTGCTGCACTAATTAATAAAAAAAGAAATAGAAAAAATTACTATTATTTTCTGCTAAGAATGATAGTGTTTATTGCTAAACTTGCTTTTTTATGGGAAAACTAAAAGTTCTTTAGCGAGCGAAGATGGATTTTGCGAATAAAGCGTCACTCATAAGGCAAATAAGTGAGGATGAAAATATAATACAATCTATATCTTCGTTATTCAAAATGAATGCAGCTCTAAGATTGTTTTCAATTTTGTGAAACAATTTTTGAGTGAATATTGGGAGAAACAGGAATATTGGATAAATGTGTTGCTTTGGTTGCTATATGTCACCAAATTTCTTGCTTCCAGGTAAAGTTAACACTTTCTTGATATTTTGATGTTATCTTTTTATTCTATCGGTTTATTAAAGTATATTATTCCAGATCTATTAGAAAAAATCTAATAAGTTATTATTTTTATTTTGTTTCATGACGTCAACTGACGTATTAAACTTCATTTGAAAAATTTTATTTTTTATTTTTTTGTCAAGCAACCATTTGCAATTAAAGGTAATTTCCGAAATAAATTCGCGATTGTAATTTTTAATTTTTATAGATTTTTTTTAGTTTATTTTTAAATTTTTATAGATTTTTTTTCATTTCGGAAATTAACATAATTTTTTTTATTTCGGAAATTTTATTCGGAAAATTTTTTTTTTAATTTCCGATAAAATATTTAAAAATATTAAATACAAATACATTTCATTATTATAGTAGTTACGAGTACGGTGAACCTGAAGAAGATAAAATCTTATCATCAGTAACCTTTGGCAATAAAAAAGGAAATAAAAGTGTATTGTTAGAAAAAATCTTATAAAGAATCTTGATTGGCAATAAGTTTAATTATGTTCTTTTTAAATTTTTGAGTGGTACTACTTTTTTAAGTTTACAACTCAGGTTTGTAAAATTCATAGCATTGAGCCACGATAGGAAATGAAAATATAATACCATCTATATCTTCGTTATTCAAAATGAATGCAGCTCTAAGATTGTTTTCAATTTTGTTAAACAATTTTTGAGTGAATATTGGCATCCTCTTTTATTGCTTTACAAGCTCGTAAGTTTTGATGTACGGAAAGGTTTTTTAAATCTTCCGTTAGATCGTGTGTTGTATCAGTTTAATGTTTTAGGGAAAATATTTTCTAAAACCTTCGGCGTTTTTTTTTAACTGATGTTGAAACATTAATTGTGTAATTTTGAAAATCTTCAGTTCATAAATATCAAATGTCCTCATGCTTTTTAGAAGTGGTTTAGCTTTAGTGGAGCAATTTTGAAAATGAATAATGCGTCCTGCATGATTCTGTTGTTTAAGAAGACATTCGAGTTTAGATTTATTTGTACTACCCAAAACAATATTACCATAAGATAAATAACTGTTTATGAATGCAAAATATAGTTGAGTTAGTATAGATTTGTCTGTTTTTATATAAAATACCAATATTTCTTGAGATTTTATTGCTAATATGTTTAATATGATCTCTCCAAGATAAGTTTTCATCTATTAAAGTACCAAGTAATTTATTTGTGAATGAACGCTCAATTTTGATGTTATTTATATATAACATTGGTAAGGATTTTGGAATATATTGAAACTTTCTTTTAGAATGGAAAAAGGAAAACTTAGTTTTATCAGTGTTTAAAGATAGGTTGTTAGCGGTAAGCCAGTTTGATATTTGTTCTAATTCATTATTTGCTACTTGAAGTAAAGAGATAATGTTACAGTGAAAATAGAATAAAGTGGTGTTGTCTGCAAACATAATAGTAGATATAGTATTTGATGCTTTATATAGATCGTTGATTAAGAACAGCAGCGGACCTAAGATGGAGCATAGGTTTTGTAGTACTAAGTGACCATAAAAAACATCATGAAAAGCTCACAAAAACTTGAGCTATTTTAGAAAAATAAATAGTAAAAATGTTTTTCTTTAGGTATTTGCACAGAAGCGTTTTTGCTTATTTCTGTTCACGCCCCCTAAGATGGGTGAGGGAGGCGGCAAATTTATAAGGCCTTTTTAAAAATATGTGCGGCCGTGGCGCAGTGGTTAGCGCTTGCTATAGAAGCAGGAGATCCAGGCTCAAAACGAGCTCTGAAAATATTTTTGCATCACGGTAAGGAAGGAGGCGTGAACTTCCTGGTTATATGCACTTCTGCGATGACAAGACCGTTAGGCCATCTTGGGGCAACTGAAAAAAAAAAAAATAATAAATAAAAAATATATATATATATATATATATATATATATATATCTATAAATATATTTATATATATAAATGCGGAATCGGCAATGATTCCACGTTTAAAAGCATAATTAACAATAGGGGTTGTCCATTAATTACGTCAACAAATTTTTTCAAAATTTTACCTCCTTCTTCCCCATTGTCAAATTTCCAAAGACCTCCCCTATAAAATTACGTCAACCTTTGATTACCCCCTCCCCCTATACTAAGAAACTACGCAAACTAACTCAGCCTAATTTTCCGTTATTTAAGTAATGAAACTCAAAAAATAAGAAAAATTGTTGACGTCAACTTTAATTTACCTCCCCCCTCCCCCATGTCAACAATTGTCAAAAAAGTTCAGACTCCCTCCCCCCTATTTTGTTGACGTAATTAGTGGTCAACCCCATAAAGTGTTTCTAAAAAGTACGATTTCTAATTATAAATTTTTGATTCGGCTTTTAACATTAAAACTTTTATTTTACCATGGTATTAAAATCCCGGAATTTGAAATCGAAATCGAAAGACTTGAAGTGGTTTTTTTGTATTCGATTTTTTTAATTTGACTAAGATAAACATTATCTGAGTAAACAAATATTTTCTTACATCACAAGAAAGCTTTATACAATTGTTATTTATTTACTATTATTATTTGATTCTTATAACAACCATCATAAGTTTCTAATCAAAAAATATTAGTAAATGTCTTAGGAAAATATGTCGCATTTTTTATTATAAGTGACAATTAAAATAAAAATATAAAAAAGTGACATTTATTATAAATTATTGTTATTCTTTTTGAGATTATATATTTGGACTAAGTTTTTTGCCACAAAAGTACAGATAAAATGGTCTAATTATGGCTTACTGCAAAGTCATAATTATTTCAGCTATCTTTTTTGCTTTTATAAACATTGGTTTATCAAGTTAGTTTTTTATTGAAAATTTATTTTTATACATTTCTATTTTTGCATGATTCCTATGTAGGAGTTTATTTTTGTCTAATCGTGCTTGATTACCTTATTAGATGCAGATAGTTTATGGAAATTTATTAAAAAGATTGATTTAAACGAAGAAAATTGTTTCTTCAAGTATGTATCTAACTTTACCATACAAGATGTAAATCAATCGATATGTAATTGTTCAAATGTTTGTCTACAAAAAGGGTAAGATTATAAGAATAAGAAATCAAATGTTGAATATATATGATGTAAAGCTACAATTAAATGATTTAACTCTTTTATGTTTATGAAAGATATAGTTACATATAAAAATGAACTGCTAACATTTGTAGAAGCACAAATAAAAACATACACATGTTTATACTTATTTGAAGAATCAACTGGTTTGTATAAAGCTAAAAAGTTATGAACATATTGTGCAACAGTTAAATCATTTTACATAAAAGCATATATCAAGTTTTAATTAACAATCATAATATTTTCTTTTTCTGAAAAAGTGTGAATGTTTGTAGCTTTTGTTGACCTTTTTTTTTTTTTAGTTTAACAAAAAACTTAATGCTTTTCTTTTTGTACATTTACAACACAGTTTTTTTTCACCCTCACATTTTTAACTTCATTTTCCATTGTTCCTGTTTTATTATGCAGAGTTTGCTAAAAAAAAATCTTCTAATAACTTTTTATTCTCAGATTGAGCTAGAATAGACCAGTTGTTTAGAGCGCTGCTAAAGTTTTACTGCAATCTTGCAGAATTTAAACCTGCAAGTTGCACGTTTCCTTCTTGACTAGTAAATGAATAATCTAGTTAAGTAAATGAAAATTATTGTTTGTATTTTTTCAGACTTACCATAAATTTGATAGTATTCATCTAATTCTTCATCAGACAGAATTAGTCTTTTTTATTAAAACTGGACTATTTTTATTCAAATCATCTTTTGTCATTTTTTAATGTGTCAAAATAAGTTATTTTTTTCTCTTTTACTTTGTCTGTTTGTTTATTTCCTTGTGTCTTTAAAATAAGCTTTAAAAGTGCTCTAAACTGACTTTTTTGGCCAATTGAAACTAAGTATTTTTTTTAGTAGATATTGGAATACATCAATTCCTCTATGGTTTTTTGTCTTTCATTTGTCTAAAAAAGGGTACTACTTGGTGGTAGTAAAAACAATCTTAATTTATTTTTTAGACACTCAGTGAAAGCAAATAGCCAAATTGTCATCAATAAAAAATATAGGGTTATCTTTAAAATATCAAGGCAAAACTAATAATTCAAACATATTTTTAAAATTTTAAATTATTTACTAATTTTTGATTCATAAAAATATTCAGCTAATTTATGGTTTAATTTAGCAGCAAAGTTTAATCTGATACACCAGAAAAACTAATTCAATTTAATATTCTCACTGGGTGGTGGGTTTTACACCTTAATAAAACAATTTTTGATAATTTAATATAACCAACTATGATTTATAGTAAATCGTAATTTACTATATAATTCACATTTTCTGGAATGGTTTTACGCTCACAGAAGTAATGATTAACTGTTTTAGGATCAATACTGGGTGGTTCTATGCTTTTTAACAAGAAAACATCCTCAATCTTTTCCTGCCATATTATTTTTAATTCTAGTTTTTTGAAACCTTGCCTGTCAAAAGTGAGTTGTCCATCAACATAATTTCAAAAATAATCAAATAAAATCCCTAAACTACAGCCAAAGATATTGTGCAAAAATTGTTCATTTTCACTATCAAAAGTATAAGAACAAATACTTTATAAGTATTTTTATTATTTGTATATCAAATTAAAGTAGATCTTGGTTCTCCATACCTTTCAGCTGTTTGGTTGAAGGGCATTCCTCTTTTAACTTCATTTAATAGTCATATTCATTTGTTGTTTATCAAAGTTGTAATATTCCTAAAGGGTTTATTCTACCAAAAAATTTAGTTATGAAAAGATAGAAATAAAAATAATTTATATGAATTGTAATGGGGTAATTTTAGAGTGACCAAATTTTAAGATATAGTGAAACCATCTAAGTACATCTGTTTTAATGGTAATTGGCATAGGTAGGCTAAAAATAGGTTGAACAACAAATTTTTATCTGTTTATACTAATGTGAAATAAAAACCTGAAACAAAAAAATTAGTGTTGTAAATTAACTAAAAATCACCTAGTTGAGAGTTGAAATTAGTAGACTTGAAAAATCTAATAGTAATTTTAATCAACTATAGATTATCTGACTATAGATAGATTGTATATAATGGTTTTCCTATTAATTTACTAAAAATCAATTTAGTCAAATTATTATAAAATATTTATATCTTTTTATTCAATATAGTTTTTCAATTATTAATTTATGTTACTTCATTTATTTATAAATGTACTATGATAACTATTACACTACTTAGTTTTTTGTTTATTCTTATAAGGTTTTATCTAATACTTAGCATCATATCAATATTTATACCTAATTCAACTATGTTGTGCATAAAAAGTGTCTTTGTTAATGTCTTTAGTGTTTTTTTTTGAGGCAACATAAATTTAAGTTAAAGGGGTGCTTTTGTTTAGCACCTCTTTACTCATTCACTTTTCTCTTCGTTTTTTATTGTTAATCCTTCTTTCCATAGCTCCAGCATTTGGTTGAGTTTTTCAAAGTGTTTTGGTTAAGTTTGATTGAGTTTTATCTCTCAGCCAATATTCTTGTTCTTGGGGACTTTAATACTCATAGTACTGAATGGGTAAAAGTTGGTTCTGGTTGAAGAAAAAATAAAACAAGAAAATGAATAAAAAACAAACAAATAGATAAATAATATAAAAAAAAAATAGAGAAAATAAAACAAATCAAATCAAAAGCGACGGAACAAATTAAAAGAAAAGAAGTTCAAAAAATGTTTGAAATAATAATGAAAAGAAATAATTAAAACAAAAATAAATTGCTATAAATTTTGCACGCTTTTCTGTTTCTACCAAGAATAATAAATATAGTTTATTTTATTTTGTAAAAGTTTTTGTGTTTGCCTTTTCATTATATAGTTTTTGTTTTCGTTATGTAGTTTTTGTACTTACCTTTTCATTTGCATAAAGTTTTATTATTATTTGCACTGTTGCTGCTAATTATTTTTATTGTTGTTTGCTGTTATTATTAATTGGGTGTTTTCATATTAATAGCTTAATCATTGTTATTATTTTTTTAAATTAACTTAATTTACACTTATTTATTAATATTGCTGTGGATTTTTTTGTTTGTTTGTTTATTTTATTTAGATGTCACTCCAATGACTAGTTTTTAACTTTATAAGTGACACCTAACCTAAATTTGTGAATTATAAAAAATTTGTAATTTTCAATATTTGGTTAAATAAATGGATATAGTACAACTGATCCTGCTGTCTTTAAAACTCAAAATATTTGTTTTTCTAAATCTCTTACTCGTTTAGTTAACTTTGTCACTTGTTTTCCAGACTAATCATTTACATTCACTCCTTGATTTTTGTCTTGTCTCTAATCCTAACTTGCACTCAGTTTACTCCTGTTCTCCTTAAGGTGGTTATAATTTCACTAAAACTTTTTTTATTGTATTTCCTGCTTTTTTTGCTAAATTTATTTTCACTCAAACTTCTCTACAGCTCTACAGGTAAACTGTTCCTAGAGTTGTTCCCATTTTTAAAAAATCTGGAATTTTCTTCTTACTATTAGCAAAGTCTTTGAATCATTAAAAAATCTTTAATCAAACTTACTCTTTGACAAACAATATTTCAATCCTCTCGTTTTACTGTTAAATTGTTAACAAAGGCCATTTTCATAAACCTTTCTAGAAAATATTCTCTATAGATTTTTCATTGGGTTAAGATCTGAACTACATACAGGCCTTTCCATTATGTAAATATTTTTTCTCAAAATCAACCTTTTGCACGTTTTGAACTATGGATAGCAGCATTATCTTGTTGAAAAGTGAAAATTTTACCCATGAATTCCATGTTTGAGGAATTTTAATAAGTCAATGAGGTCCTGTGAATTCATTTTTGTTGAAATCTATGCCATTAGAAGTTTTCTACTGGAATAGATTTTAACAAAAATGAATGATAACAGCTCTACCACCAAACCTACAACTCATCCGAGTTTCATTCTCTTTTCGAAGATCCTGCCAGTAATATTGATAGCCATCAAGACCATCTAGATTGAACATTTTTTCATCGCTAAAGAGAACTTGATGCCACTCTTCCTACCAAGATTTATGCGTTTTTAAAAATTAGGATTTAACTTCTTTATGACGAGCAGTAAATTTTGGTTTTGGTTTACGCTTTTTTCAAACTGTGTTTGGATCTTAATGTAAGATTCAAACGCAGATTTGAAAAAGCGTATTAGTACAAAATTGAGTTGCAGTCATGTGCTGAGCAGCAGGACGACGTACAATAACTCGTTTAGTACGCTTATCAATTTTACGTTTACCGCTACTTTCCTTATAAGCTCCGTAATTAACGCCAATCTTTAAGTAATTACTAACCACCCTAGGAGATCTTGAAAAACTGATGTTTTACATTTTAAATGTTTTTTCATTTGATTTTTTCTGTTAACAAAGGCAAGAGCTATTACCCTTGACATCAAAGGCTTTTGATAAAGTCTGACATGGTGTGTACTCAATAAGCTTGCTTCCTTTGTGTATCTGGAAAATATTAAAGTTGTTCTAGATGAGCTTCTTCATTTCACAAATCACTCCTTATGGACAACATCCATCTTCCTTTTCAGGAATTTTTAGGGTACCACAAGGGTCCATTCTTGGTCTTGTGTCGTTACTAATCTATATTTATAATTTTCGTGACAATCTTACATCTGAAATGTTTCTATTTACTGGTGAAACAAATAAATTTTGCAATCTAGGAAAAAAATCATTACTTTTTGATTGTTTATAATAGCCAGCATATCTTTAATATAGCCTCCCCTCAGGGTTTGCAGTGGCTGGTGAATTATGTGTATATATGTGCTCTGATGAAATAAAACTCAGTTATTTACTGCTATTAATTATTTTGATATTTGTGTAATTAATAAATTATTAGGTATAATTTATAATTATTAATAGTTTGTTAGGTATTTCTATATTGATAAATGGCAAAATATAAATGGCTTACTGAGTCTACTTTATGACTTCTTAAATTATCATTCACTAATGAGTTCACTTGAAAATCTAGTGTGACAATAGCTTGTTGATTTCATAGTGAATAATTGATGTTATCATTGGTAGATGAAAAGCCTTTTGTAAAATGTGGTCCGCGAAAAATGTATAAAAAAAAAAAAATACAAGATTGTGAAGTACCCTGATTTGATTTTTAAGTCCTTTAAATTGAAATTTTTTAATTTCTGGACTTAAAATGAAATAAATATAACTTAAGACCTTGATTTTTTTTTTTTTGATTCGAGTTTTTTACTGTATTTTTATTCTTTTGTTAATTTTTTATTCAAAATTTAGCTTTGAAAATTCTAATACCTTCTTGTAAATGATAATTTTTTATTTTTAAAAGAGAAACAATAACTGCTTTTATACCTTTCAAACTGAATCAAAAAAATGTCATTGAATGTGTTAATATTTTTTATTTATGTTATGTTTTAATTTTTAAATTAAAAATTACATATCTGTTTGTTTTTAAACTTACTTTCTAATAAAAATTATTTTCTAATATTTACTTTTTAATATACATTATTGTTTATACAGACCCTAAGAAACAAATATTATATTGGAGAAGGGGGGGGGGGGAGAGGGCAGTACTACCTCGAATTAGTTTTAAGGACCTTTTTTTTTTAGTTATTTTCTCAGACAATTTCTTCAAAATTATTTATTTGAAAAATTACTTGGAGGGGGGTGGGCAATTACCCTTGCTGCTCCCCCGGTTGCTAAGAGCCTGTTATAGTGTTTAATTACTTTTTCTCTATTATTTATCTATCAATTTTACTTTATATGTTTAGTTATCTTCATTTTGTTTCCATCAATGACTTATGTTTCTGTACAAATAGGAGTGATTATTTAAGGAGATGCAGGTAATTTTTATTTTGATATTTTCCTTTATTTGAAAAATCAAAATTAGGGATGAGTTCTGTCTTTTGTTGGTGCTCTATAGTAAATAAAAATACAGCAAAAACTTATTGCAATAAGCTTGTAGCAAAATTTCTATGATAAAAGTCAAAGGTTCTGTAATCATAAATGTATAAATGATGCCGGTGATTGATTGCTAGATTCTTTGAAACAACATGGTGAATTTATTGTGTCCACGAGGCTAGGGTTTTTCCAATACTAAACTCTAATTGAATTTTCACAGCACCAAAATTAGTTCCTTCTATTTTCCCTTATGTTGTTTATACATTTTATGCTATTATGTAATACAGTTTAAAGTTAGAAAAAGGTTGAAAAGACCTCTAAAAATGTTTAAGAATTCTAACTTTATGGACTTAAAAAACAGCACAGTTAAATTCCTGTAATATAAAATATTTGAATATGAAGTCTGGAAACCCTGGTTACTATGATGGAGGAGATTCTATATTTCTAAATGGAGTCTTAACATACTGTGCACATAAATGTCCAGTGGTAAAAGGCTTTGTGAAAGGTATAGTTCAATAAATGCAGAGTTTCATTTTATTCAGAGTTTCATTAATTCCAATAATTGCAGAGTTTCATTTTTGTATAGTATACAAGGTACCTACTATTAGAAATATATTACTTAAAATATTTAAAAAAAACTTATTTTACATAATAAGGACAGAAAAAATAAAAATGAAGAGTGTATTGAAGGTTATATTAAACTTAGCTATAAACCTGAAGAATCTTTTTATTATAAAAACGTTTTTGTTTCCAAAAAATATTTTGTTTTAAAATATTTTACAACTAAAAAGATATGGAATTGTAAAAATTTGAATCTGTAAGGGCTTCAGTATGTAAATTGACTTTGAATTTATAAGGTTTAATAATGATGTTTTTTATTTTTTTCATTTTAATTTACTACATGAACTTTTCATTTTAGTTTATTTCTTTACAAATTTTTCTTTGTCTGAAAACTAAACGGATTAAGTCAGTATTTAAAAAATTTAATTTAAACAGAGAAAAAATAGTAATACAAATAAAAAAAATCCATTTTTACTGTAATAAATATACTAAATGTTAATGAAGATCAATTTATATTTTTAATTTAATATAAAGTACTTTTTAATTTTAGTTGTCCCAAAAATTTAAACTGCAGTTTGTATAATACAGATGGCTGTTGCCTCAGTTACTTTAAAATAAAATCTTCTATATTGGAAATGGGCAAAAATGCATCTATATTTTGCAGTACATGTAATAATTATGAATATGATAGTATAAACTTTACTAGTAATCATCGTAGTTTTCATTTCACCAGAAATGTACAAGAGAAAAACAGTTTTGAGTTTGTTGTCAACACTCAGTACAAAAATGAAAGTTTTTACTTGTGTTTAACTGCATTTGACATCCAATCAAATATGCTTCATCAATGTTGGTTTTTTTATGTATATCCATCTCCAATTATTTTGTTAAAAATAGAAAATGTTACAGATATGGCAAATGGAAGTGTAGCTGTTCAAACTAATTCATGTTTTTCTCTCAATTTTACCATTAATGGTAATTTTTCAGTTTTGTTGTTTAACATTAGTAACGGATTTTCAAAAGAAATTCAATTTAAACTTCCATCACATAAATGTCACACTGTTATTGGTTCTACTTTTTTTTCTTATCCTGGCGTTTATTCAATGACAATTACTGCAAAAAGTTCAGATTTTTTGCAAACCCATGTTCAACATATATCAGACTTGTTTGTTGTTCAAGATGAAATTCAATATGTTTGTTTGGAATCTACATATGGATTCTTAGGCATGGTTTCATCATTTAAAGCAAAGATTTATGGTTCTCATTCCAATATTAAATTTGAATGGTATTTTCGAGAAGAAAACACAACAATATTTACAGGTTAGTTGTTTTTATAATTCTGTAACTTTATTATAAGCCTATTTTTATGCATATATATTTAAATTAAAAATAAATTATTAGAAAAATGTTTGTGTTAGTTTTATTTTCAAATCTAAATTAACAAGATTTTTTATTGCAAATACTTGACCATGAGTTGACCTGATACAAACACTTGTATTTTAGTGCAAAAAGTTTGGATTTTTTGCATTACTTTTTAAGTTTTAAGTTTCCTAGGATGACATCTAATATTATTATATCAATATCGAATAATGTTTTATAAAAAAATCTGGTCATAGAAAGCTGGGAGTAAACAAATCTACTTTCACTTTATCTGAAAAGAAAATACACTTTAATATGGTAAAAAGTTCAAAAAAGTTTTTGTATTAAAAGTTTGTTGTATCTAACTTAATATGGTAAAAAGTTCAAAAGAGTTTTTGTATTAAAAGTTTATTGTATCTAACTTAATATGGTAAAAAGTTCAAAAGAGTTTTTGTATTAAAAGTTTGTTGTATCTAACTTAATATGGTAAAAAGTTCAAAAGAGTTTTTGTTGCATAAGAACTATAATTTTTATTTTATTTTACAGGTTAAACACAGCTACCTTTTAAAAATTATTTTTTTCTCTCTCTAAGCTCTATGTATGCAGAAAAGGTGTGCATGTTATTTTTTTTGCTCTTAAAACAATATTTCAGAATGAATTATTTTACTAAAAAATATTAAAGTAAATAATGAATTTGTGTTGATATTTTATTAATGTAAAAGACAATTTATAGCGTAAATGTAAAGTAATTTATAAAGGTTTTATTAAAAACCTTTGTAAATTGTCCAAAATATTAAATTTATATTAAAACTGTAAAAAAACATATTAAAACTTTTAAAAACGTTTAAATATTTTTAACTAATGCAACTCAATAAAATTATAGAACTATATGTCAACAAACTTAATTTTAAATTATAAATGAACATTTTGATAAATGGTATGAAAGATTAAAAGTATCTACAAAGTATATTCTAAAGTATTTGAAATTTAAAGAACTTGATTTGTTTAAATCATTTCTTTTTAGATTAAAATTAAAAATTTTTTATATTAATAGAAAGAATAATAGTTTATTCTATTATTCGTGCTCTGTGTGACTCTTGCTACATTAGCTAATACCTGTGAGACTCTTACTATATTAGCCACTACCTGCAAAACTCTTGCTACATTAGCCACTACCTGTGAGACTCTTACTACATTAACCACTACTTTTGAGACTTTTACTACATTAGCCACTTCGAGGATACTTAATCATTTTGATTATTAAAAAAATTGTAATTATGTAAGTAATTGAAAATTGGTTGTTAAATGGCAAGTCAAAACATTGATTATTGATCGCAAGTCAAAACATAAACATGTGAAAAATAGTATTCTGTGATTATTGTTACTTTCAAACTCAAATACAAAAATAGTTTAATGTTTATTCAAATTATTTTTAGATACACCTGAGTGTCAATACAATATATCATATAATGCATCTTTTTTGTTCCCTGTACAACTCACTGCTCGTAACTTTGTCAGTAGTAGAACTACTGAATATGATGTCATAATTGTTCCTTACATAAAAGGTAAAATTGTTTAATTAAAATTCTAATGTATTTTTAAAGAAAATTCAAAAATGTATTTCTAAAGCAATAATAGTTGTTGTGGTGGTATAAAATATTTTTTATAAACTTTTCTCAATACAGAAGTCATAATAACTCCAAACAAGAATCCTGTTCTTGAAGAGGATCATGTCAACTTTACTGTTATAATAAATAAACCAATCACTTTGTGGCATCCAAAATTCTCTTATTTATGGACATTTCAAATAGACTCTCATATAAATACCCACAAAAGCAACTTGCTAGATTTTATAGCACCGTCTTCTGGAGTGTGAGCATTTTTTTATATAAATATTCAATAGATTTAGAACAATTTGTATTTAAAATGATTTTTTCAAACAAAACTGTTTTTACTTTTTTTTAGAATGTTTGTTACATTGTCTGTCACTAGTGATCTACTAACTGTGAATGGAAGTTGCCTGCTTTATATTATAAAAAGAATAAAACCAGTAAATATTATTTGCACAAACATAATAAATTTTTTTATTTTTTATATTTTATTAAAGTACTATCAGATTTTTTTGTTGTACTGTGTACAATATAAGATGCATTTATTCAAGACTATCCAAGCACATTATTTGACAAGTAGATATTGTTTGTTGATATCAGTTCATAAAATAATAATGATGTCAGTTCATAACATAATTGTTGACATCAATAATTACTAATTATAGACAAGTCATATGTTAAATCATATTATCAGCTGTTATTTTGTTCTTACTAATGCAGCAGTGGCTAGGAGTTTGTGGTAAAGTCAAAAAAAGTTGTGAATCCTAACTTATTAGTTAAAATATATTAAATAAATGTTGGATGCTATTTATTAACTTAAAATAATTAAAAAAAAAAATTGTTTGTTAATTAGTTTGTTTTGTAATATTTGTATATAATTTAAATAATCAATAAATATTGCATTTAAGAAAATAAGATTTAAAATATTATTTTATATTAATTTTAGTTTCAAGTGCATTACAAAACATTTCAACTTGGAGAAATAACATCATTTTCTGGTTTTTTTAATGTTGCTGAATATGATGCTTCCTTCTTCAACATAGATTATAATCCTAAAATCTTATGGGTGTTTGGAGATGCTCAACAGATGGTTTCTTCTGATATAGCAGTTAAACATAAATATAATAGGTAATATATATATATATATATATATATATATATATATATATATATATATATATATATATATATATATATATATATATATATATATATATATATTTATATGTATATATATATATATATATATATATTATATATATATATATATATATATATATATTTATATGTATATATATATATATATATATATATATATTTATATGTATATATATATATATATATATATATATATATATATACATATACACATATATATATATACATATATATTTAATATATATATATATATATATATATATATATATATATATATATATATATATATATATATATATATATATGTATATATATATATATATATATATATATATATATATATATATATATATATATATATATATATATATATATATATATATATATACACACACAGTATTGGACAAAACATTTTCAACCAACATCGAACAATGCTAAAAAGTGTTCCTATTTTTACATGTCTTAAAAACGAAACGAGCTATACTACCACAGCAAACAGTTCAGGAGTCTGGAATCATAGCATGCTATGACATGAGCAATCAGCTGACAGGTGACAGCACACAGGCAGAATTTCGTTGACAAGTGCCATTTTTCAGCGGACAAAACAAGTGCAACTTTTTTGGTTTGTTTCATTTTCTTAAGTCTGGTCCTTGTCAATGTCATGGAAGTTTTTTAATAATTAAAGGAAGTATCCAGAAGTTTCCAGAAGCATGCAGAAGTTTCCAGATGTTTCCATAAGAAGCATCTGGAAGCATCCAGAAGTATCCAGAAACATTCAGAAGCATCTAGACGCATCCAGAAGCATTGAAAAAAAGCATCTAGAATCTTCCAGAACAGGTTTACACAGGTTCATTTTACTATATAAGAGACATGTAAACTGACATGTAATTCAGTCAGTATATGAAAGTCAATCAGTCAGTATTATCAAGACAGTTTATCAAAGTAAGTTTTATCAAAGCTTTTTATCAAAGAAAATCAATACAAGAAGTGAAATACAACAAGTGTTTCATTACATCAATACAGTCCACATTCAACCAAGGGGCTGTGTTTCACAGAGCATTATTGCATCATCACAAGGTAAATGTAACACGGTAAGCCTTGAGAAGCGTGATTGTTTATTTTTATTATTTTTATGACTTCAAGTGCAAAAATGGCTCCCGACAGTCTTGGATTGGAACTAAGAAAGAAAATTATTGACAATTAGGTAAGTGGAATGTCACAAAAAAGTATTTGTGATAAATATTGCGTGAAAAAATGGACCGTATCAAGACTATGTTCCAAATATTCTACGGGGAAGTTGGCAGCAGATAACAAAGGTGGAAGACTGTGTTCCACCACTTCTAGAGAGGATTCTATAACCGTCAGATCCATCAAGAAGGATCAATTAGAGCTGCCTGTATCGGACCGAACAATCAGACGACGTGCTGTTGAAACCGGATTGTTTTCTTGACGCCCTGCATGAAACCACTGATTTCACTAAAGAACCAGAAGAAAAGACTTATCTTATATTGACTGGAATGTGCAGAAATGGCGAACTGTCCTGTTCAGTGATGAATCAAAGTTCAATATCATTGGGAGCAATGGCATTTGCTGTATACGTCGACCGGCCGGAAAACGCCTCAACTTACGTAACTGCCATAAGACAGTGAAGCAAGATGGAGGCAATGTAATGGTCTGGGGGTATTTTTCTGCTAACAGTCTAGGTCCAATACATTGAATCAATGGAATAATGGGCGGTTTCATGTATAAAAATATCCTGAAAGATGTTACCTCATGCTAAAGTGAATATGCCAACAAAATGGGTTTTTCAGCAAAGCAAGGATCTGAAACACACTGCAAAAGTAGTCAAGCAGTGGTTTCAAGACAACCACCTATCAGTGATGGATTGGCCGCCTCAATCTTCGGATCTCAAATCTATCAAGAACCTGTGGGAGATCGTCAATTGCAGAATTAATTGTGAGGTGTTTGTAATAATCAACTGTTTGAACAAATCCAAAAGGCCTGAGCAGCGATTCCACAAAGTTTCATTGATCACCTGATTGAATCTATGCCTTGAAGATGCAAGGCTGTGATCGACAACAAAGGATTTGTCACAAAATATTGATAGCGAAATACAGCTCGGTCAACATTTTGTGGAGTTGCACTTGTTCTGTCCAGAAGGAAATCAACTTTTTTTAATACTTTTGATTAATTTATTAATTTTCGTGTACAAATAATAAACTTTGTGATGAATAAAACTTGAAGAACGTTGTCTCTAAACAGTTACATAGTTATTTCTTTAAATTGAAAAAATGCAGCACTTTTATATAAAGAAATTAAATTAGCATTATTTGGTTGCACTTGTTTTGTCCAATACTCTGTGTGTGTGTGTATATATATATATATATATATATATATATATATTATATATATATATATATATATATATATATATATATATATATATATATATATATATATATATATATATATATATATATATATATATATATATATATATATATATATATATATATATATATATCGGGTGGACACGGAAAAATCTGGTCAACTTTAAATTGAGATTTCTCTAAAACCATAAATGCTTTTTATTTCAATTTTTTCATTATTAAATGTGTTTACATAAATTAGAGTTTCAACTTAATTTTAAGGGGCTTGAGGGTTGCTTGGCAAGAAATCGAACTTTATAGCGGGTTGATGCCATCATTTTACAGATTTTTTCTTTTTTCACCATATTTGTGGCATTAATCCACTTTTTTTGGAAGTCCTTATTATTTGTTAGTCCACCTGTCTTACGAAGAACTCCTTTAACTATTGCCCAAAAATCTTCAATCTTGCGCTCTTCAGGACGATTTGGAGGATTCGCATCTTTAGGAACAATTTTCACATTATTATCTTTGCACCGCTGTAAAACTTTTTTATAATAGTGAGAGGCAGCAAGATCGAGTCAAAAGTGACATCGGTATTTGTGTTTTTTTATAAAAGGCAAAAGTCTTTTTTGGAGGCATTCTTTGATGTAGAGATTGGCAGTCAAGGTCTTTTTAGTGACAAAACAAGAGGACTGCGTATTACAGCTTCAAATTGCTTGCTACACAAGGAACTTGGATGCAAATTTTTCTCGTCGAATATATTTGAATTGATCATCGACAGGTTTATCTTTGTTTTCATAGTAAAACTGTTGACCAGGAAGTTGTGAAAAATCCACCTTGCAATACGTTTCGTCGTCTTCAATTATGCACATATTTTTATCCGCCATTATTTTAACCAGCTTCTTTGCCAAATTCCTTTAATTTCACAATTTAAGCTTCTCTTAGGTGTATTTTTTTTTATGAAATGCTTTAATTTCAGCATTTTTAAGTACTTTTTTTGATATAAAAACGAGAAATTTTCTTGCTAGATCTTGCTGTGACTGATTTTGATTTCTTGCTATTGAACATAAAATCGACTTTACCTTTTTGGATTTATGGAAAGTTTTTTTTCTTCCACTTCCAAGTTTTCTTTCGAAGCTTTGAGTAGTCTTGAACTTGTTTATAATATCTATGACTGTAGATTTTGGGACATTTGTGCCTTTAGCAATCAAGCGATAGGAAGTCGATGGATTTTTGAAAAAAAAATTCACAACTTTTTTACGCACCTCAACTTGTTTCCAAAACATTTTGCAAATTATTAATTTGTAAACAAAAATTTATCAACACTATTTAAGATAAGGAAGTAAGGTTTATTTAAAAAAAAAGAAATTAAATAAAAAGCATTTGTGGTTTTGGAGAAATCTCAATTTAAAGATGACCGGATTTTTCTGTGTCCACCTGATATATATATATATATATATATATATATATATATATATATATATATATATATATATATATATATATATATATATATGTATATATATATATATATATATATATATATTATATATATATATATATATATATATATATATATATATATATATATATATATATATATATATGTACATTGTTATTTATTTATGTCTACTATAGCGTATATAGATATACTTCATTCATATGGTTTTTTTCAGAACAAGGAGAACAATAATAAAATGAAATGAAGGATAATAAAAAAAATGAAGTTTTGAACTCAAAGACAGACATTTTCATGTCATTAAAATCACAGTTTTGAACAATGATATACTTAATCTGAAAAATTATTATTTATGAACAGCTATATTGTTAACAATTTATTTTTTATAGAACTGGAGTTTTTTTTGCATATGTCAACGTTTCCAATATTTTGTCATCATACACAAGCTATGTAAAGGTTTATGTGCTATCTGAACCATGTGATTTAGAAATCTATTTCCCTTTAGATTGGGATACTTTGAAGGTACTTGTGTTTGAATTATAATTTTATTGACTTATATCTAGAACTTAAAGTTGATATTTTATTGAAATTAGCATTAGAATTAAGTTTTATCTTTTGCTAAGATTTTTGCGAAACCTGACATGTGACACTTGTTTCACCTCTTAAATAGTTTCCAAGAAAGAATGATATTGATAAATTTATTTAAAGAAGTTATTTTATATATTTACTGTGAAATCAATATTTCATAGCTAAAGAAAACATTGTTTATGACAAAAGTAACAACTTGAATAAATAATAGTTTTAATACCTGAATGTACATGTCAAAAAAAACTTTTAAGGATGCTGAAAATCTATTACACTGGTTGTTTGCAGAATATTCGAAATAATATCTATGCAACAATAAGCAATGTGTTGTTGCATCATTGCATCTTCAATGGGCAATGTGTTGCATCATTGCACCTATATGCTTCAAAAAAACTAAACAAATATTTAATTTTTTATCCCTTTTTCTTACACAAAATCTCATCTATATATACAAAGTTAAAAAGTACCATGACAATCTTTTAATTACAATCATTAAACAATCATTAAATATTTTATCATAAAATAATGTGTGACTTTCAACACATTTATCTATTTTATCTTTAGCACGTATAATTATCATTCACCAACTTTACAATGGAACATGCCCTCTTGGTGAATTAACTCACAAGTCTAATCTTTGGGGGGCCTTACTGCTCGTCTGGAGTGTGTTACTTGCAGTTTTTTTTTTAAGAATTATTTTGTATTTGAACAAAATCATTGTTATATCATCTCCTTTAGCCTTATCTATAAAAAAAATTGTTAAATTCTGAAAATCTGGAGTATGGCAATGTGTGAAATGTGATGTGTGAAATGTGATGCGTGAATGTGTGAAATGTGATGCGTGAATGTGTGAAATGTGATGCGTGAATGTGTGAAATGTGATGTGTATATACTAGATTCACAGTTTTGACATAAAACAACAAGGTATTTTGCTTTTGTACTACATCTGGTATCCACAGCTGATCACATTTTATTTCTAAAGTTGATTTTACTCATACATTGTCAACCTCTTTTAATTTCTTGTTTATGTCTTTCTCATTAATATTTCTCTGTGTATCGACACCAGGGATAAAGCAAGTTGGTTATATCTTGTTTTACTGAGATGAACTTTCAGTACAGTCGGTTGACGTTGTCTTGTTGTACTGCAAAGGTGCCAGAGCAATCAAAATCAGCGATCAAACAATGTGAGAGGGCAACTGTTTTTTTTTCGTTCTGTTTATGTGTTCAACTATACTGTTACCTTAAGCTTAATGGGCTGCTCGATGTTCAAAATTAACATACCATACTTCAGCAAATCTTATTAACCTGTTGGATCAAAATTTTTTGTTCATTAAAAGACAAACGGTGGCCTAATTAAAGAGAATATTTCTTTAGGTTTTCCAATAACTTCAGTTGCTGTTTTAGTTACCAGTTTACCCTATATTGTATAGCATGATGAACCACAGTCAACATCAATAAGTGCAATTCTGCACCTATATGTGTTGCATCAATGGTAACCTAATTTCAATTTTGTTTTATGCTTGTTGCATCAATTATAATTAGGTTACCATTGATGCATTGTTGCATCAATGGTAACCTAATTTCAATTTTGATCATGCTTCCATTTTGCAGAGTAGAAATCAATGGATTTGCTCTGGTTTCAATTTGCTTTTGCTGCTGAGACTTCCTTACATAATACATTTTGGTTATTTTAAAAAAAAGTTGTATGTTCGAATGACAACAAAATTTATAAAAAAATGTTCCAGTGACAACAAAATGACCAATTGAATGAATTTTCTGTATGTCTTTCTGTTCATGTAATCCAGTTGCACCTATCTGCACCATTACTGTCATAGTTATAAATTTTAATATAATTATTTTAATCTTTTTTTTTTCATTAGTTATAATTTTTATTATAGTTGATCTTATTATAGTTTATTATAATTTGTAATACTTTTTTATTCATACTAATATTATTATTGTTATCATTATTATTATTTCTATTATTTCTATTATCATTATTTATCACTGCTTTAATTTATTTATATATTTTTTCTCTTCTATGTTTTTATGTTATGTTATTCTTTTTTCTTTTTTTTTTTAATTTAAATTTTTTTATGTTTTATTTTTTTTTTTTTAGGTGTCACTCCATTGACTAGTTTTTAACTATGCGAGTGACACAAGTTTAACACACGAGTGATGCGAGTATTCTGCACCATTTTTGAAGGATTCATTAAAGTCCAATCAAGAATTTTTTTATTTTTTGTTTCTCCAATGACACAGTTTCTTTTGAAAAACATTTGCACATGTTGTTCAACAGTTTACAAACCTTTTCCCTTTGTTTTTTTGTACAATCCACATCAGCAGTATCAATACTTTGGGTGGTTCCAATGCTAATTTGTTATGTGGTAATGCCAGAGTTGATCCATTTATTTAATTCTTTCGGGTAACTACATTTGGTCGTCTTGGTTCATCTTGTAATCACAAATGATATTATTAATTACAGGCTCTTTATTCAAGTTTCATGATGCTGTTCACTTTTTCCAGTCAAACTTTGCCATGAAGTCCTGATGTTTTATTCTGTTCTCTTTACATATTGTTGTACTTATGACATCACCCTTTATTTTATTTATTTTGTTTACTTTTTTTCTTGTTGTAGTAACAGGACTATATCTTATTTTGTTTATTTCATTTTCTTTATTTCTTGTCGTATTAATGACACTACATTTTATTTCGTTTATTTCATTTTCATTTTTCCTGTTGTAGTAACAGCGCTACATTTCACTGCGTCATACGCTAAAATTCTGACTGCACAGTTTTTATCACCATATATGATGACTCCTCCAAATTTTTCAATTGTATTCATTCAAAAAATTAAATCAAACTCAAATGGTTTTTGTTTTACAATTAAAGTATTAGCTATCCAGAGTATTCCATAATTTTCCAATTCAATTACAATTTCACCTAACACTTGGACAGTTCCTACCAAAGTTGTGCAATTGAATTTTTAAATTAAGGCCCTGTGTGAATTTAGCATGAATTACTGTGATATAGCATCCAGAATCAATTACTGCTCTTCAGAACATTCTTTTTATTTTCACTTGTAATGATGCAAGGCCATTTTTGGAAGAATACTGAAAGCCATTATTTCCAAATTCTCTCTTTTTCTTTTAAACCTTGCAATTGTTTAAATCAAACTTAAGCTTAATGATTGTGTGAAAAAGTCTTGCCCTTTGCCTTGCAGTCCTGTTGGTATGGACACACGAGTTGTTTGGGAAAGTAGTGTCACAAACATTACATTATCTGAACAATCTAACTGTTGTGCCTCCTGATTTACTTTTTTAAGAGTAACAGCAACCTCCACAGCCTTTGCAAGTGTAAGTTCTTCAGGTTCCAGTAGAAATGGCTTGGTTTTTGGATTCAGATATATCCATTGCAGTTATGTATGTCTTTAGTTGGAGAATAAACTACTGATGGATACCAGTATTCTGGTTGCCATTAAATACTGGTGACATAACAGCCAGAATAGCTTGTTGCATTGTTGTGCCCATAACAACATAAAGTTTATACACTTCAGAAAAAAAAATTAAGAATCCAAAAAAATATGATAAATATGACTAATAAATATGAAATAGAAAGAGATCTTGCAAGATGCATCATCTTCTACAAAACAATCTAATCAATAACTAGCAACATGGTTTCGCTCAATCTAAATCTTGTATAACCAATTAAATTAAAACAATCATTGAAATAAAAAACTAAAATAATAAGGCTTCAGTAGATATTGACTATTTTGACTTTGCGAAAGCTTTCAACTTTCAGTTCAGTTTGCACTAGTAAATAGTTTAAAATAGTTTGTTCTATTTCTGCTTTTCTAGTAATAAAGGAAGCATAAATATTTGGTAAAGCTACTTTTTCATGGAAGTATTGGGTAGTTCAAAGACTTTATCCTTTTTTTTGGACAGTCTTTTGTTCAATTAGTGTAGCATATATGTATGAGTGTAATAAAATTTTCATTCCACTCATTAAGTAAAAGTAACAACCATTCACATTAGGTTATCCCAAGAAAAAAATACCTCTCAAGCTTTTTCTATTTTTTAAAGATAAAGTACCAATAAAATCTGTATAATTTTGATTATCTAAAAATACCAAAAAAATCTGTATAACTTCGTTCATCAAAAAAAATGCAGATGTTAGGAAAAACTTTTATAAATTGTATTGAAAATATTTTCAGATTAAAAAATTTTGTGCTTATTTATTTTTTTATTATTACTTATCATTATCTAAATAAACAAAGAACTGTGTTGTTTGTAATCTAATTGAATGCAGTTTAATTTAAATTATTCAAAATTTATGCTATAAACTTTAGATTTTATTACAATTTTTTATTTAACTTGAATTTTACTGTAGAATTAAATTTTTGAAGTAATTTATTAATTCGAATTCTGAAATATTTATTTGTGCAAGCTTCTGATGCAGAAGAGCAAACATAATCATTTCCTTTCTTTTCTTCTTTCTTTTCTTCTTTCTTTTCTCCTTTCTTTTCTTCTTTCTTTTCTTCTTTCTTTTCTTCTTTCTTTTCTTTTTCCTTTTCTTCTTTCTTTTCTTCTTTC